>JAKSZP010010625.1:0-190055 GCA_022478985.1 Massospora cicadina | reverse complement strand
AAACTTTTCTAGAGATTATATAAAATATATGAATGATATCTACTCTGTGGAAGGCCAATTCATCACTCCTTTGTCTCGTCAGTACCTTACACAATGTGAGATTTGTATATCTCAGCTCTACTGCCAGCACAAGTTGGCCTTGGGTACAAAACGCAATCTCCAGAGTTTCGTCCATCCTGCCACACATCACCCCTTACAATTAGAAGGGTTGTATCAATAAGAAGTCCCCCAACAACTGAGGTTTATTAAAACCCTACAATTATTATTGTCAATTTCTACTCTGCGCCCTCCTCCTTCATTTGTGACAATCTGGAGCCATTTTAAAAACTGTTGTTAATCAACGAGGCTCATAACCAACTCATGGTGTTGAATATTGGAATTTCAGGCTACTAAGAGGATCAGCTTCATCAGAATGTGTAGCTCTTTGAGGCTGCTTGAGATTAACGCCTCGATAAATTAGAGGACCTTGTGCATATCCTCCAGAAACACTATCAGAAGTTAACCTCTCATAACATCGCTCCAGGAGTGAAGGGCCTTAAGCTCCTCATGGTCTTAAAGATCTTCTAGTACCACGGTGCCTACTACTGCTTACCATGAAGATCCTTGGAAAAAGAAAGTTTTAATAGTTCTCACTTCCTTATGGGATCAAATATGCAATGTGGCTTAAGGATAAAAGCTCCATGCGGATGGAGTCCCTCTCAAACCTAGGGTCTCAATTGAGGCCTTGTAAGATGGGATGTTTAATTTCTGCACCTTCACTAAGCTCATTGATAATTAATTATCCGGCTTGAGAAAACCTTTAAAGGTTTTAAATACACTTGAAAACTTAGAGAACCAGATGCTTCTACAATACGCTGACATTCAAGTATTGAGATATCAGGTTGCTCACAAAGCCTCTATTACCTCACTAAACCAATACTGGTATGATATTCAAAAGTAATCGATGGTTTGAGATGGCGACTGGATTAATAGGCCTCAAGCAACTATGTGGAAACTAAATTCCCAAACCCACACCAATTCTTGGTGTCAAAAAATTTTCCACTCCTATTGTGACTAAATCTAAGCCTAGTTTCAAGGAGAAGTTTACCCCCAGCCAGGAAAGCATTGCCTTCTTCCTATACACTCATGAGAGTTCCATGAAGGAGGCTACTGACTAACAGAAGGTTAAGCATACCAACTCCTGTCTGAATAGCAAGCTCAGGAGACTATGACTCCCCATCTAAAGGAATGCCACACCAGGGACCAAGTCTGTACTGCCCTAATCCAGGATTTGGAAGCGCTGAAACCCTGGCCAATCAAAAGCAGGCGCTCATGGGTATATATCTTAACAAAAAAGAAAGCTCCATGGAGTTCATCAGCCAATTCTATGCCAAAGTACACCCTTTTTAACCATTATCTGCATTACCTTGGACAACGCTATAACTGCAGTCATCTTAGTCAGAACCTCATCCTGAGGTCCAAATGCATATAATCGGCCAGAAGAATGGGTTTACTCAGATTTTGAAAATTAAGGAAGCGCTTAATGAATTACCTGATTCTACCCTGAATCCCAAGTCCGCTGCATCAATTTCCTCAAACTTCCCTCATTTTCGAATTGTCAAAAACCAGAATAATCCTAGACCTCAATCTCCTACTGCAATAGGTTCCGTCACGGTAGTAAGATCTGTTGGAAAAAACTTGCCGCGGAGGCGGGAAAAGGGCTATCAGTATGAAGGACGAGGTACTTCATGTTGACATCCCTGTACCACCTTGAGAACAAACAATGAATTCTAATGAGCCTAAAGTTGTTACATTAGAAGAAAAACTTTTTTAATGATTGACAAAAAACCTGATACTTTTTACTCTTCTTCTGATGAATCTCCTATGTTTCTCAAACTACCTTTGCAGTTTGTGTTTTTAGTTACACATTTTTTGTTAAAATCCAAAAAACCCCAGTCCAAACCATTGTCAACCGTGGTTCCCCTGTGAATGTAAATCATATAAACTTATGAAGAACATCAAAATTGCTCCAGACTTGCCACATTATAGAAATATGACACGGCTGGCCCACATTGTCTTAAGTCCATTGGGGCCTATGCTTCCTTACCAATCCACAATGTTAAGCTCTTTTTATGAATATTCATGCCATTACACTAGATAACCGAGCTATAATCTTCCCTTGGGACTCAGTTTCTCTGAGATTATTCTGCCATAGTGCATTATGATAAGGGGTATTATCCCTTCTGGGACACTGGGTCCCACTGTTTTTGAAACCTTGCGCAACGCCAAAACGGAGGCAAATCTCAGGCTTGCAAAATGGAGGTGAAAGATTAATTGACCAGCTTGAGTATCATATAAGTGGATCTTACGTATGGATGCCATCTCTTGCAGTCAATGGCCAATAAGGCATGTTCATTTATCTGCCCAAGGCGAACACTATACCACTAAAGTCCCGTTCATCGTTGGCACCTGGGTTCACATCAACATCCCCTCTGGATACCTGCTGGAGATCTGAGGCCTAGATAATCTAATGGTCAAGAAGGTCTTAACCTGTCCAAGAATTTTTGATCCCGCCTATGTGGTTACATATAGGTGTTGATGGCAGACCTATTAAAAACCTAGGATAGTGGGCCCTAAGACTCTAGCTGCTTATGTTTGCCTTCTTCCTTTAGAGGCATTTGATAACATCCACAGACTTTAGAGTCTAAGGGATTTGGGTTGTAAATGCCCCCATTAGTAGCTCTAATCAACATCTGTATTATTCAAGAACTCACTATTGAGCAACTGAGTCAAGTTTAATTATTGGAAAGTACTCAGACCTTTTCTCAACCTCTACTTGTGATTTTGAAATATAAGTGGTGTTTTACATCACATGGAGACTGGGGACACGCCCCTATTTGGTCCTGACTCTACCAGAAAGTAAGGTTGAAGAAGCTCAGGTGGCTGTTGAGCTCAAAGAATGACTTATAGCTGGGTTATTGGTGCCTTCGCGTTGTCATTAGGCCTACCCCCTCTTGTTAATTTAAAAAAGGATGGCAGACATCATGTGGTGATAGACTATCAACGGCTTAACTCCATTGCTAAGAAGGAAAGCTACCTCTTTCCAAGGATCAATGATTCACTCCACTTACTTGGTCACATAACTTCTCCACTATGGATCTCACTAGCAAATATGGGCAAGTAGAACTCACCTCAAAGATTAAGCCAAATGTGCGCATATAGTTTAATGAGGGTCTATTTGAACTCACATGGATGCCCCAGCGCCTTTGAAACGTGCTGCATCCAACAATGAGCTATGAGTGGGATTCTAGGGGACATGGAGTTATCAAGTGCCCTTTTATACCTTGACAATCACACAGTCTTTTACTAAACCTTCAACGGTCATGTGAAACACCTCCTGGAAGTCTTTAACCATCCTAGGTTAGCTTTGCTTAAACTTAAGCCTTTGAAGTTCTCTTTCTGGAAATCCAAAAATGGAATTCCATAGACACAAAATCTTAAAAGGTGGTATCCAGCCTATCCCAGCTAAAGGTGACGCCAAGGAGATGTCACGCCCTCATAGCCTTAGGGATATTCAAGTACTCCTTAGAATGATGGTCTATTACTATCAGTTCATTCCACAGTTTGCTAACTAAGACAAGCCCCTGTTCTATCTCCTACAAAAGAATGTGTCTTTGAGTGGCGGGCTGAACAAGAACAGAGATTTATTGCGCTGCAGACCTCTATTTGTACTAAGCCTATTTGAGCTAAGCTGCATTTTAATAAACCCTTTTTACTATTCACAGATGTTAATGATGTCATCGTAGGGACCATAATAGCTTATCATGATTAAAATAGGTTAACCACACACTAGCTTATTTTAGCAAGATCTCAAAAAAGGCTTAATGGAACTATATCATTATTGAAAGCAAGTGCCTGAAAATTGTAGATAATCAAGCATTTCTAGCCCTACCTCTATGGAACCTATTTCTTAATCGTCACTGACCATTCCTTGCTCCAATGGCAGCAAATAAAAGATTAAGACAGCCTGTTAGCCCGAGGTGCTCTAAGGCTAAAGAACTACAATTTACTATAGTCCACCATACATGAGCAATACATTAGAACGCCAATGATCTCTCTAGGATGCCAGTACTGCTTCTTTGACCACCAAGGATTAACAATTGTACTATCTAATTGGCTGGCTCAAATGATGTTGTTTTGAAACACTATAGATCCAAGCCAAGCTTCAAAAAAGACCTAAGTTTCACAGATTAAGGAAAGAATGTTATATAAGAAAGTCATCATGAAATGGCTCCCATATATCCACCCTTCTTCTCGAACTAATGTTATTCTAGAAGGGCATATGACCGTGGTATATGGGGCAGTTAAGTAGACTCACAAATAACTAAAGGAATTGTGCTATTGGGATTAAAAGTTGAGATCATTTTTAAAGTTATAGAGGCTTGTATGACTTGCTGATTTCAAGTTTGGGCCAGCACACAATATCAGCACTCCTTCATGGCCCTCTCAGGACCTTTAATGACAGCAGCATCGATGTAGTGGGCCCATTACCCACCGGGTTAATGGCAATTAATATATCCTACTAGCCATGGACCATTAGACCAAATGGGTGAGTGTTTTCTGTCCCCACTGCAACCGCAAAAGCCATGGCCCTATTCAAAACCTGATCCGTTTTCACTTAGCGTAGATGCCACAAAATCTATCTTAAGATAATGGACTAAATTTCACCTCTCAGGTAGTCCAAGGACTAACTTTGATTCTTGTAACTAACCAGAGTTTTAAAGCCTCTTAAAACCATCAATATATGGGGTGGTAAAACATGCTAATGAGCTTGTTATTATACCTTGAAGGATGACCGCCTGCAACACTAACCGCTGGAACCATTATCTATCCAACGCCTTGCTTTCTTACCAAATAAGCTACCATTGAATCATTAAGATGTCCCCCTTTGAAGCTCTATATGGGCGTGATCCTTAATTACCAAGTAGCTTTCAAACCTTGATTGATACCACCATGCCTGAGAACTCCAATTTAACCATGAGGGCCTTGGCCAATGAAATTTTCAGGCTTCAAGCCCTAGACAAATAAGGCATTGTCATCACAACAGAAAGGGAGACATCCAAATTTAATGTCGGCTGACCATCTTTACCTTTTCAGATAGGTGACCTTGTTCTTTTTTCACAATTGACCCATGGTATGACAGAACAAGTTTGACATTCTTTGTTCCAGACCTTATAAGGTCATTCATGAGGTGAACTCAGAATAATTTATTGCTGACGTCAATCAGGGATAGTAATAAATAAGCACATGTCAAATTCCTTTGGTCCTATACCCCCTCCAACATGATCTTGAAGGGGGCGTTCTGGTATTTGATACGATGAGTGAGTTGAGATCACTACCACAAAAAAGATTAATAAATCGACTCTTAAGCCATTATGAACGAAAACCTATCCCTAAAGGCACTAATGGAAGTTTTGATCAAAAGCATCACATCACGATAATTAATGGAGATGCCATCAGAAATATGATTCCCACTTCCTGAACCTCAAAAGGCGTTACACCGACCCATGAAGTCACAAGGACGTTGCAGAACAATGATGGCGTTGACTAGGCGACCAAACTGGAAGACTGTGAAAAATCCTAAAGTATTGGGCATGAAGGTCACCTAAGCACCATGTTCTACACATCCTATAAATATTGACACTTTTTATATCAATAGATAGCCTACTTTTGACCCATCTTTTTATTTTATCGACCTCTTAACTAGTTTCCAGCTTTGAACCATTTGCAAACTTCAGCTACAGTTTAGAGAACTGTTATGCCAAGAAATCCAGTATTAATGTAAATGCAGAAAGTATATCTGTAACAACATAAGTACCGTTGCCAATGTCTGCCAATACCAAACCACTGGAACCTAGTGTTTTTGGATTATGAGAAAGCTTACAACTACTTGAGCTAAACCAACCTTCAGCATTGTATGCAAGCTGTCAAACTCCCAACCAGATTCATCAACTGGTCTATGATGCTCACATAATTAGCCTCCATGGCAGTATATGACACAAGATTTTTCACCGACCTGATAAAACTCTATTGAAAGCTCAAACAGGTAGATCCCCTTTGCCCTGTGATGTGCAACTTCAGCCTAGACCCTCTCCTCTATATTACAGTGTTGCGTTTTGTTGGTATCATCGCTCAGGGCTGCCTGCAGTCAAGATTCTGGCTTTTGCAGATTACTTAGTGGCTGGTATAGCCTGCAACGAGGATGACCTCTCTTAGGCTCACCCTTAGAAATACTGCGGTGAGCAATGATGCAGTCAACGGGATTAAGATTAATGTTATCTTATTTGGCAAATAAAATCCACATTGGACAACACCCTCCTCACGTCATCCAAGTCATTAAAACAAAATAGAACCACTGATCCTTCCATATGCTTTAAAACTATTCACCAGCCCTATCAGCCATTTTAAGTGTGGCTGGAGGCAGGTGGCTATGCAGTTGACACAAAAAATAATCTACTATACAAGCTATACAATTACATTGCCTCCCTCAAGGACAAGACCGCTGGCTTATCTGGTTGGATGACAGTTGCCAACTCACTGATACTCTCATCCTTGGTTCCCCACACATGCCATCTCCTTTTCACCTTCATTTGTCTCCTCAGTGCATGCTATGCTCCAAGGGTACCTTTGGTATGTATCCAGCCCAACTGTGCAATTTGAGACGCTATACAACCCATGCTTCAGCGGCGGGATGGGCCTTATAGACTTTAAGATCATTCTAACCGCATACTTGGTAAATAGAAAGAAAGTGTCCATGCCATGACCCGCCACACTAACACTAGGCCTGTTCTGCCATTCAAAATTTACAAAGGCAATAAGACTAGACAAGCCTCACCACCCCAACAGCCTACTTGCATACTCTGAATCTCATCCAAACGCCGCTGGCCCACATGGGACCCCCAACACTTTAAACATCTTTTCCGCACTATCAGACAAATTAAATGGAAAGTTGGGATAGATGACACAAAATTTGGAAGGAGAAAACCCAGGGTAATCTTTATGCTGGAACATCAGGGTCAAGCTCCCACTTGGGGAGAATCCAGAGGAGATCCATGAGCATAGCAAAGGTGGGCTACCTGGATGCTCTGGACATTCCATATGACATTTCACACACAGAAAGCTTTCTGAAGGTTAACCACCACCCACTTTTCCAACCTCTCATCAGAGTAACATATGACATTGCCTGATATAAATCTACCTCACAGCAGAGCACTCCAACGCCATCCACGAGCCTATGCAGTATGTGGGGAACTTGAAAGCCTGCATTACCGCCTGGGACTTTGCCCCACATCCAGAGCCATTTGATGAGATGTGAATTGCTTGTTCAAGGCTTCTAGCACCCATGACACTCAGCATCACGCTGCCGTTTTTCACTACAACTAGTTTCTCCATACACCCTCGCTCTGCTCCCCCATCATTACCATTACACTGTGGACCATCCAAGTAATTTTACTAAACGCTTTTAATGGCATAGTACCAACCATTTGTGCAGTAATCATAAAATTATACCTCCATTTGCATAAACACTTCCAGGCATGGCAGTATGGCTACATGAGACTAAAGAGGCAGAAACTCATAGAGTCCTTGTTCCCACTCTGATCCATCCAAGATGATCCTTCCTCCACGCCTATTCAATAGTGAATGTACCTTGAATTGGGTAACCTCACTCAAACACTTTTTTAAAATTAGTTGATAACGGGATTAGCTCATCTACTCTGGGTTGAACTCACTTTGATCACTCCTCCTCTGTTATCTCTACTTCTATTTCAACTTTACTCACTAGTAGAGTACTTTCCCTGGTCAGCCTGACACCAGTAATTAAAATGATTAAGTTTGACTATAATTATAAGAGAACTAATTTTCTTTTATATTGGTACCTATATGGCCCATACAATCCCATGATTGTAAATTTTCAATAATAAAGATCATTATTAACAAAAGTGTCTAAAAAAGATATACATAATGATAAAACATTAAATGATTTAGGCCACACATATGATTAACTATTAAGCATTATGAACTTACCTCACTCAGCAAATCTAATCAAGTATATTATATTTTATCTATTTTAACCTGATATACCTTAAAGAGGAGTTTCAAGATTAAAATCACCTAATCTTTAAGTTAGAAGATAGAATTTATAATACTTACATTAAAAACAACATCTTTCTCTGAAACTGTTGTTATTTGAACTGACCACTAAAAATAGCCAGTCATATGACACACCAAAAATCATAAAAGCATTTAAGCTTATAAGAAAATCAAACCTAGATCATCTATTATATATTATGTAATTATATAATCACATTAAACATTATGATATATATATTTTTAAGCATTTACTTTACTTGCCATACTAAAAAGTTATGTTAAATTATTGTTAAGAAAAGTCTCACGCAAAGGTTTACAAATGTTTATTTCTTAAATAGTAAAGCTTACTGTATAACAACAGAAAAGCTTGGATCTGAGCTGTTATAGTTCAGACAAAATTTGACCTTTGTTCACTTTAAATTATCTAGGTACTTCTGTCCTACAATTAGCTAAAATATTTACTAGTGAAGTTAAGTAAAATAAAGAGCATGATATTTTATTAGGAACATAATCCACATATATAAGTCATACACAGCAATTTTTGCTTACCTATTAAAATCATTGACATCAGTTTCTGAAGAACTTTACTACTATAAAATAACCTGGAGACTTTAAAATGCTATTGGGTGAAACTTCTATCAGCTCAATTCACTAGTGGTGGTGATTATGTCCTCAAGTCTGGCAAATTAAAAATATTGAGGATCATCCCCAATAACTCACATAAGTTTAATTATTAAATTAATATAATTTCTAATTTAGAGCTCTCACCTCAATAGCCTAAAAGTTATCAACATAGCTTCGAATGATCAAATACTTAATAACAGTTTCCACATCAGAAGCCTAAAAGTCGTCAACACAAATGAATCATATTGGTGAACATACTCTAAAAAATTACTAGTATTAAACATGTTGGGAAAAGCATGACCTGATAAAATCACAACATATCCTCCCACTTAATCATAATTCCTTTTCCAAAGTGTCCACTAATGCAATATCTTCGCCCACCCCATTCATCCTAGAGGTGGTGTAACCCAATGATGATATAAATTGCCAAAAATATAAAACAAAGTAGGAAATAATTGGTGGCAGTTATAGATAATAAAATGATAGCAGAGCTGCAAATAATGTAGTCAGCAATCATTGCCAACATTTCTGATAGCTTTAACCCATACTTAAGATAAAGATAATTTCTTGTATTAGTACTTTAGGTGTAGAAACTACAAAAAAATTCGCTGTAGTCTATTAAGTAATTGCATGGTTTGGAGACTTATCATGCACCCTAATTGCGATACAACCATTAAAGAGGTCCTTCATTGGGTAGGCATCCAATGCTGACTTATTAAAAATCTTAGGGTGTCCAAACCAGAGCTTGTCTAAAGTTTACTTCATCCAAAGCCATGGGTGTCATAATAACTAATCCTAATGCCAATTTAAAAAAGAAAAGATGGTTATTTTACATCTCTATATTATTTAGAATTGTATTCCACTTGATAGCGTTGTCAGATGTGGAACACTGTAGCTCTATCAAAACTTTTATCAATTTTCAAATACTGTAGAAGCGTCATTGCTAGACTCAGATCAATCAGGGATACAAAATTGTGGCAAACTAGCCAGAAGCCCACAAAGTAACAAAAAAAGTAATTCCTTGTTGATGAATGATACCTTAGATTATAGGCAAAAGTTGCCGCCAACAAGTATGTCACCCAGCTAGAAAATTTTACAGAAGACAAATTTCTTCAAGGTAGCAGCCAGAGTACCAGTTACCCTTTTGACCATTCCATTGATTTCTGGATGTTAAGGTGTAATAAGTATCTCTCATATCCCCAATAATTTGTCTAACTTTGGAATAATATGCGTTTAAAAGTTGCTACCATTTTTGGTTAAGATAACCTGAGGGCAGCTATGCTAATAAATTAATTGCTCCATTATAAGCATAGAAGTACTTCTAGCATCTACTTTAGCTATAGCACTCATCTATACCCAATGAGTTAGCTGATTAATAGTTACAATGACAACAACCTTATCCATACTCAAGTTCAAAGGCCCTACTACATCAATGGATATTTTATCCCACGCGAACCCAAAATTCACTAGTTAGAAAGTGATGGTTTTTTTGAAGGCTTAGTGCCTAACACATTGCACAGCAAACAAAATCTATGCAACGTCAAAATTAAGAAATTCCCAGTAGTACTCCCGTTGGACCTGCCCCAGAGTTATAACAAGACTCATGGCTAGTTATGTTAAGAGCCAATTTGATAATTGCAGTGCTTTTAATTCCATGGAGATAGTAGGATTTTTCCTCAACAATCTTAAAAATTGACCCATTATGGTCTTTTTGTCTTGCATTGCTTTGTTTGATGTTTAAAGGATCATTGGTAGCTGGCTCAATATACCCAGTATGCATCTTCTCGTATAGAACATTTTCTTCATTCTGCATCATCAGAATGGTCAGCAACTGTGAAAATTGGCGCAGAAAAGTCATATTTCAGAGCAAAGGTTATACACCTAACTATCTTTAGGAGCTGTTTGAAGACATTCTCCTTTAACCAAAAACTAACCAAAATGGTATATACCAAGATAGGGCTTTTAACTAATAACAAAAGAAAGCACTCTGTAGTATCAGATACTGCAGAGGCTCATGCTCTTTAAAGAAATTCTCTATAGTAGGCTCTCAAAGTTTACACTTGTAAAAATATCCCCTTGCCAATAACACTCCTCTTCATATATGCTTAGTATACCAGCGTTCTCATTTGTGATTCTATTGGTACCAAGTACCACTTCAAGACTGGTAGGCTAAAATTATCTATCTGAATTGTTCAAATAACTGGAAACAGTGCTTGGAGTATTTTTTCCCAAAAAATAATCCGTCAACTTACTAAATTACTAGCGGATAGCCTTAAAGTTACTAATGACTCATTACTAATGTTTTACGCTGGAATGGGGGCGATGTGAAATAGATACGCCAAACTGAATTGGAAACGATTATATTTATCAAGGCCATAGAGTTAGAAGCTGATAGTTATAATAAATAAGGATTGTGCCAGTGGTGTATTGAGATCCTCTGAATAGAGGTTAATACTTTAGGCTACTAATTATAAAGTCTAGGCTCACGTGGTATACTAACAACTAATAACTAAAATCTACAAGTTTTTATTTTTTCATTATAAAAACTAAAAGGCATTGAATTATAAAATTCAGATGGTTGGTCAGACCTGATTACCACAGAAACCATGACAATCCCTTGGCTTTTTATGTGTGACACCTGATTAGTACACAATCACATAATCATACGCTTGTAACTTTAAAGCCCGCTAGGACAACCTCCAGGATCTTCAAGTCATGAATCCATCTCAGCAAGGAATGGTCTGTCATCACAGTAAAAATGACTTCATGTATATTACTATGAATTGCTTACAGCATATACACCACAAGGCATTCCTACTTGGTCATGTTATAATTTAACTCTTGCATACTCATAGTATAGATCGCATATGCTACAGGGTGTTCACCAACTTCATCCACCTGACTCATCATGGCGCCACCTGCCGTTAAGGATGCATCAGTTTAAATAGTGAGCAGATGATCAAATTTAAATATTGCAATATTGGTCACATCATCAAGTATATTCTTAGAGCACTAAGGTAGCCTTGTGCTTACTTATTCCATAAAAAGCCTTACTTGGGATTTTTAACAACTGAAAGATAAGCTTGACTATAGAAGCAAATAATTTGGCTACTGACAATAAGTGCTTATTATTACTAAAAATAACTGCACATCTTAACACTTTTTGGTTTAGGCATGACCCAAATTGCCTCAACCTTGGGTTTTGAGGGCGTAGTCTATTAGCATCAACAATGAAACACAAGTATTACATCCTTTTTTGATGAAGTGACATTTATGAGGTTTATCTTCAAATTTTCTGCGATAGCAAACCTCTTTCAAGTGTTCAAGGTAATCTTTAAAAGTGCGACTGAAAAGAATGATATCATCTCCTTAGATGAGAATGCATGACAATTAAAACCTATCTTTGTACCAATCGCTAATTGGAATGTTGCCAGCGCATTGCAAAGGTTTTGAGGTATCCATGTTGGTTGATATAATCCATAATAAGTATTGAATGCAAATTTTTCTTGATCCTCCCTAAGTTATATCAATTTGCAAGTAAAAATATGAGATCCTTTGCTGACATGATTTGAGATCCTCTAGGTGATTAAGGTCATTGTCAATCAGTGAAGTAGTTTTTAACCTTTTTTATCTCATTCAGCTGATGGTAATATATGACAACCCAATTGGACCCATATTCCTGTTTTAAAATAAGGATTGGACTCGCCAAAGGGCTTGAAGATGGGAACAACAACCCATGATCAAGTAGCTTGATAACATCATTAAAAATTATGGCCTCACTTTTCTGTGTTAGTCAGCTTGGTCTCATACTAATCAGCAGTTGATCCTCGACGTCAACCTTCTGAATTATTCCTTTGGTACAACCAGGGTCATAATTATCTTGCACAAACACCCCAAAAAATCGTTCAAAAAACTTATGAATATGGTCCTTCTGTTACTCTGAGATTCTCGTCAATTTATACCAACTGAACACAGCAAGGATTGCCTGGTTTTCTGGTCATCAGATAGTCCTATATCATTCAACTGATTGAAGGCATGAAAGGATAAAGTTCTGTAGTATGAACTAAATGAGCGAAGGCCACTAATTAATTCTTTTCTATCCATATTGGCCTAGATAATAGGTTGTCAACGAGTACTTGAATATCTCCATGAGTTGGAATTAAAGTCCTAGGTGCAACATGAGGTCAATTTTACCTTCTGCCACAGTGCATGGATTTCAATATACTGATATTCAGGAATTTCCAAAGTAAGACTAGCTCCTAAAATGCACTGCTTCTTATAAGTAACAACTATCAGCCTCTTTACGCTTAAGGAGAATCTCCCAACATTTTTCAAATTGAACTTGTGGCGCCTAGAACATTTACTAAACTGATGATACTTCACTGGGATAATCCAATTCACATATACCAGACTAATATAATCGCTTTTCTTATTTGGGGTTGGGTCCCATTTTCAGTATTATAAAAGCGGCAAAATTTGCCCAAAAGTTTTGAGAGTATTTTCTTAAAATTACACTGAACCCCATACAGTCAAGTGAATCAGTAGAAAATCAATATCTCATAACTCTTATTAGGCAAAATTATTGCTAGTGCGGTGACAAGAGGGTTCCAAACAATAGGCAAGGCTCTTTATTATCCCTGAGAAGTAGTGGTATGCAGGAACGCCATTATGTAAACCTTATTATGATCTACATCAGGTGCAAGCATTAACTTTCTATTAACTTTGTATAGACAATATTAGTTATAGCTCCACTGCCAACTTTTGGATCGAAACTTTACTGAATTTACCCAAGTATTGGCATAAATGTAATTAGCATATGAGGAGATGTTGTTTACTTGCAAATTTTGTCATCATTAGCTAAATCAAAAGTATTAAGAAAGCTGTTCAGAATTTTCTTTCTTCTTGACATCAATTCTGAGCCAATTATAGAAAAAAAGTCGAATTTCCACCACCACCTCACCACACCAATTTCCTAATTTATGTCCTCAGGTCCACCACCTGCTGCCCCAGTATGGGGAAGTAGTGATCCACCCACTACCATTTGCCGCCCAGCAGGCAAACACGTGCGGACTGGCTCATCCAGTCCACCAAATACATCTGGCCACTATGTCCTTCCAAGAGACTTAGCATTCCACCTCGCACAAGCCCACCCAGCCCACTCCCACCCCCTAGCCCTACCCCAATCCAATATTTGCTTTTGACTCCACATTGAGTATGGACGTCTCTTCCCATATTCCAACAAAGTGATAATTGAGCTGGCAACAGCCAATTTTGCGCCAGCAGGGTTTATTGACTTCCGCCCTTACAAGGCTATTTTAGTAACAGATTCCCCACTGAAGAGGACGCAGACGCTGCAGCATCTAAGTCATTAGTTTTTATAAAAATACCCCTATTAACACCACCCAAACATGACTCCCCGATGACACCACACTTGTGGTAACCTTTGCAATTCTCCTCTCATATTTTCCTCCTGAAACACTTTATGAGAAGTTGATGTTGGGAATGTCTACTTATGGCAAAAACCCTATCCTCCAATTTATTATCCCAAGTGGTGCTGAACACCTCGCGGCACCTCAGGCAATGGCCACCATTACCCCCATAAGCTGAACATGGACCAGCATATCCCACCGCGTGCCTATATCCCATTTGTGCCCAACCATCTCTTTTGGGCCCACATCAACAACAGTCACACGATTAGCCCCCTTTGCTATGAATTGGATCACACCAAAAAGGCATGTCAATATAATCCACACCCTGTGAACACGGTTAACTTTACCCATGGGGCTACACCAACAGCGTTTGAGTGGGGATTTTGGCTTCCCCACCCCCACGGCCATGAGCTCAAATCAGAAACAAAATCTAGCACATCAAACCCAAGCTAGCCAACGCACACCCACGCTGACCAATCAGGAGCAAGATTGGACCTATGTTTAATCCAGAAAGATCTCTCGCCCCAAAACCTACCCAACCAAATTCACTTACCACCCAATCTTCCCAAATCAACCAAAATCCCTGGAAATTATTGGATGTAGTAACTGAATCAGGTGAAATTGTCCCACACACTGAGTTATCCAATTAATTTAACACCTTATCTGAGTTCAGACTTTGATGCCCCAGCCCTGACCAACCAATATGCCTGCAAACCCAAAGTCTTTTTCCAAAGTGACCACCAGCTTACCATGGCCGCGGTGGCCAATCCCAATAATCCCTTTACTCACAAAATGAGTGCAAAATCCATCGCAAAATATAAAAAAGGGCTGCACCACCCATCATTCCTCTGATTTTCCTCCTACTGAAAAAAAGGAAATCCAACGACTATATGAAATGCCACCACCGCTGTCAAGCATGTCGCTTAATTGGCAGAATATTTCCCATCCACACGCACCACAAGATCCAATACTGCAAAATTGGAACAACTTTTAAACGCCCGCATTCAGGCTGAAAACCATATTGCCAAACCCATAGTGGCTTTAATCCAGGCCCAAATTGTTGATCATACCAACTATTACTTTACCTCTCCCCTCATCCCGAGGATGTCCCTACCCTCCTGCTCACAGCATTGATCCGCCTTCATAATGCTGAGCCTGATGATGACCATCCTGTTCTCCACTCCCCCTCCACATGGTGGGATAAGCGGCTCGCCACTGTGCCACCTAGTAGGTTATTTTCTTATTATTTTTTGTGTTTTGTTGCCCAAAAATGGAGGTCTATTCCTCTTTTAATTTTTTTTAGTCATTTTAGTTTTGGAGTATTAGTTTCTGTATTTTTGTCCCTTGGTTGGCTTGTCATGATTAACTAAAATAGAAAAGAAAGCTGTTCAGCTATATTGGAGAATTGCTCCTAAATGGAGGATTGAGAATCCATATGGTAACATCATCCATGGTACTGCTATTGGCCTCCGTGTATGCTTGCATGGCTTAAGCTGCTTCACAAAAGGTTTTGCAACTTTCTCTAATATTTCAGGCTCAATGGTCTTTACTTGCAATTGTGAGACCACAAGAGCATCAATACTTATCTCTGTTGCTCTATATAGTCGTTTTAAGTCAGGGGGAACTTGAGAATAGGTGGAATAAACTTTTCCATGTCTAATCCGCCTGTTTTGTCTAGCCTAAGGCACCAGATTATCAGCATGTGCAACCATATTAATCGTGTCTAGTTTTTTTATCAACTTATCATAACATGACTGTACTTGCCACACTTGTAACATATGGCCTGATCTCTAAAATTGCCTTTTCATAGTTATTTTAATAACTAATGCTTTGCTTTAGTCTTGTTGCTGCTCAGTCTTTTTACTAGGGATTCCCCCAATGTAACTCATATTGCCAGTATTGTCATTATGGTAGCTTCTGTTGGTGGCATTAACGTCCCACGAAGCCATAAAAATTTACCATCTGCGTAATCTTAATAACCACATTCAAGGTGAAGAAAACGACTTAATTCTGCTCCTTATGGCCCTGAAGCGCCAATTTCATTGAAATTTTAGTGTAGAAATTGGTTAACACTCTCGCCCCAGCAAGTATCTGGGCTTCTTGATGTAATTGGTCAGCAAAAGTTTCAAATGGTCTCATCCTTTAAGAATTTTATGTCCATGAATACTTACTCTGGTTGGCGACTTATTCAGGGCTGCTGAATTCCGCCATAATGGCCTCCTTGGCTTCTACATAAGTCCATTAGTTGGCGGTTAAATAAGGCAGGACAAGATTTTTACTTGCCATATCAAGATAGCTGATCATGGTCACTGCCTTTTGACAATCCCCTCATTCTACCATGATCATTTTAGAAAGTTTAAATAAGATAGTAATATTTTTACTCTGAAACTCTGGCAACTTTGGAGTTGGCCAAAATTCCACAGTCTCAAGAGGATCCTTGCCAGTATTTCCTCATCGGCTTGTGACTTTACTTGATGGGACAGGGCACCATACTGAATAAACAACCAGAGTTTCAGGAGCCTCCTGTAAGTTCTGATGTCTGGAATCATTAGGGCTTTCCACCAGATGAAGAGCTCTCATTAAACAGGTCAGATGCACATTCAGGATTTTTTGACAATGCCCGTTGGTTCTCTGCAACTTGGCTAAATGATCAGTAAAGGTCTCTCCCTTTTTTCGTATTAAAATTAATCCTTCAGCTTCTAATACTTCCACCGCAGTTCCTCAAATTATATAGTAACTTGTCAGTGTTTTTTGGCGTTGATGTCCAAGGATTTGCTATCATCATGAAATGTTTTTTGTTTAATCATGTCTAAACCCTATTTAATATAATGCTCTCCAAAACATTGATTTTAAGCATTAATATTCTACTTGCTTCATGGTTATAAATTTTAAAGATGTAACTTCAAGGCCTGACAGAGCTTTTCTTTCCTTTAACAGTCACATTAGTTACTAAGATTCGATTTGAACAGCAATTTTTGATAATCACACAGGAGAGATGGGCGTTTTTTATAATAAATCTAATACAACCTGGGCGAGCGTCGCATCAAAAGGTGCTCAAAATGGTGCACCTAAGGGTAAGAAACGCCCTGGAGGGGGACCAGGAACCCAAGCCGCCAAGAAACCACAAACTCAGACGGCGTCTGGGTTTATGGTATTTACTATTAAATAAGATCAATACGAGTATATCCAATGTAACCAACCCCTTTCAAAGGTGGAACATGGGCTCCAACTCTTCCTTGGGGATGAGTCCCCAACCTTGTGGGAGAAAACATGTGAGGCACAGCCCTCGCTTTTCCCCTACGCGGTATATGTCGCCACCAACAACATGGGCTGTGGATGGATCAATATTGGTTTTGAAACAGCTGAGGAAGCGGAAGCTGCAGCAAAAGTCTGCATCAAAATTTCCCTTCCCGAGGGCAAAAAATAGTGTGCACCATGCGCACCAGATGGAACAAAGTGAAAACTTTGTTCATCTCCTTTGACTCACTCATTACCAACCTTCCTCATAAGGTAATTGAGGAGGAGCTCCACAAAGGGCACATAGCCTACGGGAAATTATGCAACTCAAATTACAACGATTTCATCTGATGCCAACCCTGTGCACAGGCAATGCTATTTCCGTGATCAACCCACTCCCATAAAGTGGAAGATGACTTATCAATAATCCCCTGCACAGCAGAGTTTCACTTTGCAGATGGGGGACAGTCATCCACATTCTGAGTTACACAAGAACACGCACCACCTATAAGCAACCACTGCAGTTCATTGGGACACAAGGAACATGCATGCCCTGTGAAGGAGGGCTTAATGGAAGCAGACTACAGTGAGGAAGCCATGGACGAAAGTAACGAAAACATCGCCAGACTGAATGACAGCTGTCACCCATTCCGCTGGGGTGAAGATGGACTTTACTCCATCGTGGACCCAGTTACACATAAACAATTCAAAGTGGCACAAAAATCTCGCAAGCGGGAAGCGGCTGAGGCGTCAGCACACGTGGAATCATCCATTGACCCTGGACAAATTCAAGAGGATATTTCGGATATACACTGAGCCAACCAATCAGAACAAATGCTCAGGGTGAAAACTATCACAGCAGCTCAACTGAGTCACCAAGCAACATCAATCATGCACACTTTGAGGAACAATTTAGCTGCAATATGGGCGAAAATGCAGTGCACAATTCTCCAAATTTGAACCCTCAAAATTACATAGCCCAATCAGCACCCGCATTGAACCATCATGAAATAGTGCAGGAAAAAATAATGCAAATTCCAAAAGCCGCAATTCTTGCAAAAAATAAAGTCAGATCAAGGGAACTGACATTGTCACTGAGAGAGTTGGAGTAAAGATGCAGAGCATGGCCAAAATGAGCTGTGGTGGATTAGGGCCAGAGGGCCCTCTCAACCGCTCCTGAGGCGCCATGGGCACCTCAGTGTCAATAGGGATGCTAAACATCGCGGGAGCCAGGGCTCAAATTTCCCAAGCCAAAAAGCTGTACTTCCTGCGAAAACCCCTTGTAGACACCTTGGCCATCCAAGAAATCCACTGTCTACAGGGGGAAGAAGGATCCTGGTCAGCCAGGGTCTCACCATCACAATCAGTATGGATGTCTCACTGTGGGGTAATCATCCAAAATAACAAAAAATTAAAAAAATTACAAACTCCTTGTCATACCTTCATGGCCGCATCCTGGTAGCAACAATCACATGCCAAGAGGAAACAATCTTGATAGCATGCATCTATGCACCGTGCACTGCAGCAAAGAAAAAAAATTTCTTGAAACCGTTCCAACACTCACCCTCCCACCAGATACCATCCTGTTGGGAGAATTTAACTGCTGGGATAACCCTGACATGGACCAATAGCCTAACCCCAGGGGATACCCACCAGGGCACATCGAATTCCACACAATGAAGGCATCCTTTGGCCTACGGGATGCCCTCCCCCCCAGATCACCACTCCTTCCCCACATGACATGGCCAACATATGCAAGGGAGTGCTCATATAATTGAGTCACATCAATCACATCCTTGTTCCAGTATCCCAACAATCAAGCATCTCCAAATTTTCAACAAAAAAGTCACTTTTTCTGACCACCGACTCATTTTGGTGCAGCTATCGCCAACCTGAACCCACGCACAGGCGTCGCCCTGGAGAAAGCTACACCCAGAAAACATAAAATTACCCAAAATATCTGACTGGGTTGAACATGAGGCCATAAACCCAGAATTCACAGCCCCATTCACTTCAGATCCCATTGTAACCTGGGCAAATTTCAAAATGAAACTAATCAACAAAACCTGACATCTTGCATCGCATAAGTACACAGCCAACACAGCCACAATCAGGCGTACCTTGGCGGAACTGGACCACCTTGAGCTTAACACCTGAGATCAGGTTATAGCCCAACTGGGGATGCAAATGGGCGGAGATATCCGCCCGCCTAAACACCCTTATCTTTGAGCACCAACTCAGAATCAAAGTATCAAACAAAAGTAAGTTTATAAAGGAAGGCGAAACATGTTTAACATATTTATTCCACCAATTCCACTCCTGCGGCAACCAGTCCACATGCACACAGGTCTGCAAGATAGAAGGCACCATGGCAACTGACCCTGAGGAGGTCAAGGCGGAATAACACTGCTATTACACTGAATTATACTGTTATATGCCAGCAGAACCACAATAAATCACAAAATTTATACAAACTGCTGGAATACAATGCACACCACTGAACTACATTATACCAAATTTAATTACACGGCAGGAGCCTTTGGGATACAATCCGCGGTGCACCACGTAGGAAATGCCCAGGGCCTGATGGGATACCCTATAAATTTTACAAAAAATATTTTCAGCAAATTGCCCCCCTCCTATTGGCATCTATGAACCAGTGCTTGCTGGAAACACGCCTCCTACCTGGTGGCCATGAATCATATGCATAACCTTGTATAAAAAAGGGTGACAAATTGGACCTGGCCAACTGGCGTCCAATCGCACTTTCTAATACTGACACAAAAATTCTAACAAAAATTTTAGCAGCCAGATTAAGCGTAATTGCCTCTGACGTCCTGTCACCCAACCAGTTTGGGTTTATACCAGGGCGCTCAATCTGGAACAACATACACCCTGTTGCAAACATATGTCAGTCCAAAGCAACTGGATCCCTGATCTTCTTAGACCAGGAAAAGGCATATGATCGCGTTAGTTGGCCATACCTAAAGGGATGCCTACACGCTTTCAAACTCCCACCCAGATTCATAAACTGGGCGATGCTCCTTACAGAATCTGCAACCATGACTGTATGCGGCCCTGGATTTCTAACTAACAAGATCACACCACACAGAGGGCTCAAACAAGGGGACCCCCTCAGCCCACTGCTGTATAATTTCAGTTTTGATCCACTCCTCCGCGTAACTGACTCACGCCTCATGGGCATAACTGCACAAGGCCAGCCAACAGTCAAGATACTGGCCTTTTCGGATGACTGTGTGGCAGGTATAGCTAACAACAATGATGCCCGACAGCTAGAATGCACCCTAGAGTAATACTCCATGGTGAGCAATGCATCGCTCAACAAAAGGAAAATAGAAATCATTCTCTTAGTCAAGTACACTAACAACTGGGCTACAACACCAGAACCTCATACCCCCATATGAAGGAAAAACCCATTCATCTTACCTTTCAAATCACATCCCACCACCATTCCTGTCCGCAACCTTAAGATATGGCTGAAAACAGGGGAATATGCCAATGAGACAATGGAAAGCAACCTACTACAGCGGGTATCCAACCGCATAGCCTCCCTCAAGGGAAACTCCCCAGGACTAACGGGGCGAGTAACAGTTGCTATCTCACTCATCCTCCCAATACTATAAACCCTGCCCACGCGATTGACTTCTCACCCACCTTTATAACTTCAATCTGAGTGCTCATCCAGGGCTGGCTGTGACCCAGATCCCATCCTCCCATACAGATGGAAACACTCTTTGGCCCACACTCAAGCGGAGGCATGGGACTAATAGATTTTGAGAGCCACGCCAACCGCATCCTGAGTACCTGGATAAAGGAAGTCCTTGCCCCAGACCTCTCACAACAACACTGGTCCAGGGCAGCAAGGACTAACTTCGCACAGGCGCTCAATTTAACCAACCCACATAGCCCACCCAGACTACTATCATACCTTGCTAAACGCCCTACTGCATCATCCTCATGGAACCCCCCTTCACTTCAAAAGCATCAACCGAGCCATCCGCCACATGGGATGGACCATAGAGAACACTGGCACTGTGCAGGGAAGGGGACGACCCAGCCCCACTTTAAATTAAGAAAACCATAAGACCACCCCCAAAGCTACATGCTTGCTATGACAGCAACTATTGCTATAATCGAATACCTAGATGCGTTGGACATCCCCTACGACTTAACCACACAGAAGGCAGTGTGGAGAATGACGCACCACCCACTCCTACAGCCGAGGGTAAGAGCCAACGCCTGGCGTTGTCTGAGAAGGACCTATAGGACCGCGGACCGCTCCAATTCCCTCCACGCAACCTGCGCAGTATGTGGAGGGGAGGGCTCCCTACATCACCGCCTAGAAACATGCCCCCCAACCAAAGCCATATGGCAGGAAGTCGCGCGCCTGCTTAAGCTCCAAAACGAGCAGGAATTTTCTATCTCAAAGAGCCTCCTCGCGCTCCAGACCAAGTCACCAATCCCATCTACCCTTCGCTCCCTAATGATACCCATTGCAATGTGACAATCCACACCATTGCCTTAGATGCATTCAGGGACACAGTCCCAACCATCCATTGGGTTATCAATAGGTTCCACGTCCACTTATTGGAGCACTTCCAAGCCTGGCTCTATGGATATATGAGGCCAAGGCATCAGGCGCTCATAGAATCGTAGTTCCCACTTTGGTTCCTCCGCACAGACCCCTTCCTCACACCTGCTCCATAGTGGGGGAAACCCCCTCGGAGTAGCGCACCAACCCCCCAAACCTGGCAGTCCCGCTGGCAACAGGGGTAACTTGAGTACCCCAAGGTGCCCAATTTTATATATCTTTGTTTTCCACACATACTTGGTAATGCTCGTCCCCTGGTCGGCTTGCCTTGGTTAAATAAAACTTCAAGGCCTGACAACTCAACCCAAACCTCTTAAATTTCTACCATGGTTAAAGTCTAAATTTTGCTAACTAGTAGGTGAAGTTTCAAAATCTTTTACTTGTCTTCTTTTTACTGCATATTGAGAGAGTGATTTGACTATATATCCATAAAGCGGTCTCTAATCTAACTTACTCCAAGTCCACTTTTTCAGGGCTTAATCCCTCACCAGCCTCTACTCAGCAGTTCCCCTCTACTCAACCGTTTTCCACTCATACTATTGACTCTCTACTGCCAGAAAACATCAGCCCAGAAACCCTCCTGTAGTGAGACCAATTTTTAAAAAGTGGTCAATGCACTAGCTTTTAAGAGTATATTCCTTAACTATTAAATCATCCTGTATAATGACATGAAGCACAAATCTGAGTTGTTAATAGTTCATGTGAAACCTGAACTATGTTCACTTTAGACTATTTGAACACTATGACTATAATCAGCTAAAACAATTACAATTAAAATCTAGTAAACCCAAGAGCAAAATATTTTATTAAGGGATATAATTTTTTGTATATAGTTCACACATGGCAATCTAATGCCCACCTATTAGAATCATCAGTTTGGTCGCTGAAAATTAACTTTTTACTACTCATCAACCTGCAGAAATTTTCATGCTATTGGTCAGAACTTCCATCAGCTTAATTCCCATGTGGTGGCAACTGTGACCTTAAGTCTGATTACTAAAACTATAGGGAACATCCATGTGAAATCATGAAAATCTAATCAGTTTTTCAATGTTGCCAATTTGAGCTCCCTCCTCAGGAAACTAAAAGTCATCTACATTACTAAAAATGATTAAATACTTAGTTAGAGCTTCCTCCTCGAAAGCCTAAAAGTCATAAACACTAATGAATTATATTGGGGATTTTCCAATAATATAACATTAGTATTGGACACGTTGGAAAAAAGCATAACTTAAATTTACTCCCAACAAAAACCCATTTAATGAAAGTTTATTATATCCAAACATAAAGCTCTAGGGCAGGACTATAAAAAGGTATTAATATTTTATTTTTAGTACTAGAGTTGCCCACCCAAGATAAGTGGTGCTACAAGCATCTTTAATTCTTATGTTCCAAATAAAGGTATGATAAGGTAAAGAATTTATGACACGGTTCCAAGGCGGTAAGCCAAAGATTCCATATTAGAAGGATAAGTAAAGTTAAGAGAAATTTTTATCCACGCTGATTTCTTTGGGTGTGCAAGGAAGACACAATAGGGATTGGAGCGTCAGTGGTGTGGGGCAGAATGAGGTAGTGGGGAGGATTTACCTCATCAATGAGATCTGCTGATGACATCACTTTGATGTAATGAGTAAGTTGGTGCTCAGAAAAGTTGTTTTGGTCATGCATGTATCTATAAGTCTTGATTTGTTGTCAGGTTGGGGATAGTAGGGAGAGAGTAGTGAAGATAATGCCTAGTTGGTACATGCACATCTCAAAGAAAAAGTGAGCTCCTTGATTCATATTTGGCTCTTCTGGGAAATCTGGGAAAAGTTTGGGATGGTATTACCCTCGCAAAGTAACTCCATTGTCATATGGAGAGTATGGCGTAAGAGGAAGTTAGTGGGGTTAACAGCTATTTTATAACTTTTTTGATAAATATCTATGTAAACTGCATATTCATTAAGAGGATGGAAATGGCAGCAGGGAGTCAAATTGGGCGGATGTCTGAACAATTCAGTCTAGTCAAAGTCATGTTAGAATCCATAGGTCAATTACACATCATATATCCATTTGAGAGCCTCAAAAATATTTAATTTGGCCAGCACTGGGATGGCAAAAGATTTGTTGGTTGAGAAACAGGAGTTGATTGGCCGCTCACAGTAGATCACAGCAATTCCACCAGTACCAAGATGTAATCTTCTCAAGAAGAATTTTGGCAATTGAGCTTTGGTTGGGTAGATCGGTGGTGGCAGCACCCAATGAAGATGAGGGTGTGGGAGGGAGGAACCAAAACATTTAAATAATTCTGAAAAGGCCATAGTTGAGCTGACGCCAGAGAGAGGAGTGGCGGAAGCAGCTTCAGCAGTTACTGTAGGTCACCTGTTCTTTTAATGGTCAAGTTCAAAGCACAAGGGATATATGGCGCAGAAATTTCTTGACATGTGCCCAGAAGGGATTATCAGAGATGGATCCAATAACGGCGTGAGGGGTATTTTAAGATGAGTGTCTTGATGGTAGCAGTGGATTATTGCAAAAGCGTGAGGCCCCACAAGGCAATTGGTCCTATTGGGAACCATGAACTGTAGCACAGGTGTTGAAATTGGCGCTTAGGCATCAGATTTTAATTGCACAGGTTTATCTTCTAGAAATAGTAAGGTACTGTTAGATGAAAGTACACTTGGAAAGCTTGCAAAAAGGAAACTTTGTGGCAAAGGGATGTTCAAAAAAAGAAGAGAACAATGTAGTATCTATTACTGCCTAAATCTCATTGGCTCCTTTTAAATGTCATTTATTTGCGCTAGGGTTTCTCCAGCAACTTAGAAAAAAGATCCTCTTCCCATTGGAGTCCTGTTGAGATATGATTTTTCTCTAGAGTTTCTATTGGTGCAATTCATGTTTACTAAGTAGTACCAAAAAGTGGTAGACTATAGGTTTAATTGTTTTAATATTAGCCTAAGTGAGTGAATCACTAGGGCTAGGTTATTTCCATTATGGTTGCATTCAATAAATTGCGAACGAGGTACTGGAATATAGCCAATAATAAAAAAGGGCCCTCATTATAAAACTTTTATGCCGGTGCATGGGACAACACATTGAATACTAATCACAATTAATAGTAGTGGATATGAGCTCCAAGGTCATGAGCCAAGGCCATCATTAAATTGAGGCATCAAAAATTGTAACAGATGGGATATTGATTTGATTTTCCATAATAATTATTTTAGCTAAAGATACTGAGGCGAAATCATTAAAAGAAATAAGAAACTTTGGAAGCTCCCAAAATGTTGAGAGCAGAGCGTTAGAGTACTCAAAAAATGATCAAATAGTAAAATTTAATAATAGCTAAAATGTAATTATTAACCAATTATTATTTAAGCTGATATTAGTTAAACTATTTTCAACATTTCCACCCTCTTGACAAAACATCTAATGCAAAGATGAGTGGAAGCCAGATAAATTATTGGGATCTAGAGGCCAGAGAACCATAGTGTAGGTAGAACTTCTTCAGAAACTTGACGTAAACTTGATTAGTCAGTTGGCCCTTAGTAGTATCCTTCAGAGTGTAGGCATCCATTAATGTCTTCCCTATGATCTCAAAGAATCTTATTCAGGTATGCGCTGATTTGCTGGTCCATCTGAAACCATGATTGTCATAATACCAGACCAATTCTCCTACCCCAAAAGTAGGTGAGGTCTGGCGGCCTCATTGACGCGTGCTCTAGCCTTGACCTTCTGAGCCAGAGCATTTGAGTAAGCAGAACTTTGTGACTGAATCAAACAATGCGCGAGCTTCTAAAGGTTTCAATTAGAACTCAGATTTTATTCTGAAACACATGAATATAAAGGCGGAGACAACGGGGCTGCTTCCCATGTAGTAAAGAAAACTGGGAGGTCACCATGGCCAAGTGATGTGATGTTGTATGCAAATATAGCGGTAGGCAGGAAAAGATTCCACTGGACTCTTTGCCTGCAACCAAATTGCATAAAATACTAGCCAGTGTATCATTCACCTGTTTGACAGTGCCATTGATATCCAGGTGATAGGGAGTAGATTGTATTCCACTAAGCCATTAGATTGTTAAGTTTAGAAATCATTTGGAACGTAAAATTAGTCCCATTATCCGTCAGAAAAATTTGGGGCAACCATGCTTATAAATAACATACTTGATAATAAACTTAGTTGTAGTAGTAGCTTTAAAGACCCTGACGGCATTGGCCTCCACCCACGTGATTATATGATCAATGGCCACAATAATATACTTAAACTGACCAGGAGTATTAGTCAAGAACCCACAACGTCCATGGAGTCTGTGTGCCAGGGGAAATTAGGTTTAGAAAAAGGATAATGATGTAGATCTTTTGATATAATACTATAGCTTGCATCCTTGACAACAGCTAAACGCCTCATAGATATCATATGACATGGAATCCAATAGTAACAGGATCATAGTTGTACAACGTTTTATTAAATTTGCCATAGCCTATCACCTTATGAGCTTCAATGATCAGATCTGTCCGCTTTGTAAGCTTAGGGAACAAAAAGGGCTGCTCATTTATAACCTTATATAATCTCCCATCTTCTACAAAATTATTTTTTTGATTTTGTCCATTTGTTGAATTTATATAGCTCATTACCATATTGCTGAGTAACCATTTTGATAAATAATGTATCGTCTTTATTCAGACAGTAAGGCAACAGTTGGCAACCTAGAGAGAGTGTACGCAATTTAATGCCTTACACCTGGTCAGTGTTAAATTTCAAAATCATATGCTTGTGATTTCAAGGCCCATCAGGCCAACCATCCTTTAAGCTCCTTTAGGATCTTAAACCAGTACAAAGAATCATGGTCTTTTACCATGATGAAATGCACGTCATGGATATAAACCCAAAATTGCTTAAAAGCATAAATGACAGCTAAGCACCATTTCATATTAACAATATAATTCCATTAACTTATTAGTGTTCAACTACAGTAAGTAAAGAGGTGTTCATCACCTTATCAATGTGCTGCGATAACGCCATTAAGGAAGTGAGGGAGGCATCCATCTATATAATGAACAGTTTATCAAAATTCAGATACATTAGTACTGTCACTTTAGCTAAGTAAAGTCATAATTTAATAAATAGATAGTTAACAGGCTTCCATCCATTTAAACGGGGTCCTGGTATTGAGAAGGTGAGATAATAGTTTACAATTTTGCTAAAGTTCTTCATGAATCAGCAAAAAAGGCGATCATCCCCAAAAAATACCTAAATATCATTTTTGAAAATTGGACATGACATTTTTAATAGCCTTAACCTTAGTGGGTTGGGGCTGTAAGCCTTTTTATCAACAAAAAAGCCCCAGATATTCAGGTTGTTTGGGGATTAAATTTAACTTACAAATTTTATTTTCAAATTGGTTTGGGCTAACCAGCGAAAAACTTCTTCCAGATTTTATAAATGGTCCCTAACTATTCTGAAAAAAACACTTTTATCATCTAAATGCACTAACGCAAGGGTATACCTGAATCCCCTAATATGCTATCCATAGCATGTTGTAACGTTGCAGGTGCGTTATACAGCCCTTGTGGCATCCTAGTGTGTTGATATAGACCCTGGGCAGTGATCATGGCGCACTTCTTTTGTTCATCCTTTGTCAGATCAATCTAAAGATATCCAGAGAATAAATCAATGGTAGAAGAATACTATGCACCGTCCAAGCAGTCTAGCGCATCATTGGTATGGGGTAAAGGGTATGAATTTTCTAGTTAATTTTGTTAAGCTTTCAATAGTCTATTACCACTTAATTTAACCTATCCTTCTTTTCAATAGACAAAACTGGAGCGGCCCAAAGACTTTTTGAGGGCACTAACATCCCCTGATGCACAAGTTGGTTGATATCTTTATTAATGACTTCATTCTGCCACCTTGGAATGCTGTGAGGATGTAGGCTGAAAGGCAGATGATTACTGGTATCAATCTTATTCTTCACATCATGTTCAAACTCTAAATCATAGTTTATTTTTCACAAAAAAAATTACATAAAACGTTTTGAACAAGGCCAGAGCCTGACTTTTTTCCTCTTTGGTCACACCATAAGGCGTTCTTGAGGTATCAGCGAGCACAACAATTGATGCTCATTTTCCTCAAGCCCCAGTTCCTCCAGATTTTCAAACTCGTGGATATTTAAATCTCTTTAACAAGTATTTTTAAAAAAGAGAGTACCTAGTGCCGCTTATCTTCCACAGAATAAGAATACTGCTTAGCTAAAAAGCACCTAAATTTCGTTATGATCCGTTAAAATAAATACAGGCATAGCGACCATTTCTAACTTGGATAGATCAAACAGGGCACTATCTCGCCATATAATCCCTTAAGAATAGTTAAGGCTGTCAGTATCTGTGACAATGAGCGAGTTAAAACCCTACTCATAATTAGTCTCAATAAGTCAACACTCAAGACAGCATAAATAAACCTACCCTTGAAAGCAACAATACAAGATTTGATCAATATTCATCACGCGCATGAGAATTAATGAATATGCCTTCAAAGATTCTATCCCCACTTCCTGAACCTCGAGAGTCACAACCCCCACCACTTTGGTCATGAGGACAATTCAGAACTATAAGGGTGCTGACCAGATTGTTGATCCTGAAAGCAGTGAAATATCCTGATTATAAAGGGCCACAAAGGCCCTCAGGGCACCACGTCCCCACACATCATATAGATATAAGTGATTTTTAATTCAAAAAGTAGTCTTTTTCTACCCATCTTTTCATTTTTAACCTCTCCATCAGTTTACAGCTTTGAGCCCATTTTAAAGATTCAGCTCCAGTTAAGAGAACTTCTACACCAAGAAAAATGGCGCTCACTACAAGGGACTCCGAGCTGTCCAAGCAAAAATGTCTATCATGAACAATAGAGTGATAGCAGCCAAGGAAATCAACATGCTTATTAGGTGAGAAGTGTGACCTTGATGGATTAACTCCTTAAAATATAGAGTACCTCCCACAACACTGAAAGCTTGGAGTTTTAGGCACAATCCTATTTAGTCTCCCTCCGTTGACAATAATCAGTTAACTTCAATATGAAAACCTTAATGAGATCATCCAACAATTACTTAATAGCATCTACTCTGTGGAAGAAAGCTTAAGTCACTCCCGTTCTTCTTCAGTTGATTCAATTATGCAGGACTTATACACTTAAGCTCAACTGCCAGTTGGAGAGTTTGTTCTGGGTACCAAATAATATTTCCGTAATTTCTTCCATTATAACATACATCACCTCCTGCAAATATTCAGGTTACATCACATGAAGTCTCTTAAAAGTCAGGGCTTATGCAAACCCTGTACTCTGACATTGTCAAGTTCAATAATGTGGACTCCTCCTTCATTTATGACAATTGGAAGCCATTAGCAATAACTCCCAGCTAATCAACAAAGCTCACAACCAACTCTCAGTGTTGGTTAGTGGAATTTCGGACTACCTGAAGACCAACTTCGTCAGAATGCTCATCTTCTTAAGGCCACCTGGAATCAAAGTTTCAACCAAGTTGAAGACCTTGTGTGGACCCTATAACAATACTACCAGGAGTTAACATTCACAAAATTGCCTCTGAAATAGAAGGGTTTGAAGGTCCCAAAGGTCTCCATGGTCCTCAAAGACCGTCTGGACCCATAGCGCCTACTCTTGGTGACCCTGACAAATCTTGGAAGAAAGATGTTTTAGCAGCCTTGCCTTCTTACATGATCAAAGATTCAATGTGGCTCAGGGGTGCAAGCTCCAAGCGGACGGAGTCCCTCTTGACCCTAGGGTCTCAATTGGGGCCTTGTTGGATGACATGGATAGCCTCAGCACCTTTACCAAGCTCATCAATAGCTATATCTCCCAGCTGGAGTAAACCTATCAAGACTTCAACACTCACTTGAATAATTTAGAGAGTCTTCTGCTTCTTCAAAATTCTAACATTCACGCATTCAAGTAGCAAGTTGCTCACAAAGCCTCAATTACCTCCCTAAACCAGAACTGTCTCAATATCCAAGTGGCCCTGAAGGCTTGAGATGGCAACTGGATCAACAGGCCCTTCATGACTATGTGGAAACTGAGATTTCAAAGCCTGAACTGATGCTGGTGTCAATGCCCTTTTAACACTAATTTGAATAAATTTTGGCCTAGTTTAGAGGGGAAGTTTACCCATGGCCAGGAAAGCATTGCCTCCTTCCTATATGCTTATGGGAGTTCCATGGAGGAGGCTACTGATTGACCAAGGGTGAAGCATATCCACTCCTGTCTTAACAGCACCGCTTAGGAGATATGACTACCACCTAAAGGTAAGTCAAACCTTGGAACAAGTCTTTGCCACCCTAATCCAAGAATCCAAAAGCAACAAAACACCGGCCAATCAAAAGCAGGTTATCAAGGGTAATTGTCTAAATAAAGGAAAAAGATTCTTGGATTGTGCTAGTCAATTCTATGCCCAAACACAGTCTTTAGTAGCAAAAAACTGCATTACCTTGAATGACGTCATAATTGCAGTCATCTACACGTTGAGATGTTATCCTGAGGTCCCAATGCTTATGATCAGACATAAGAATGGCTTTACTTGCATGCAGTAAATTAAGGAAGCGCTTAATGAAATTCCTGCATCTATTATGCATCTCAAGTCCTCTACATTAGCCTCTCCCAGCCATCCTTGAGTTTACATTGTCAAAAACCAGAAGAATCCTAGATTTCAATTTAACTACTGCAATGAGTTATATCAAAGCGCTAAGGCCTGTTGGAAAAGACTTTCCAAGGAGGCGGGAAAAGTGCTGTCAGTATGAAGGACGAATCACTAAATGCAGAAATCTCATTACCGCCTCAAAGAAAATCAGTGAACTCTAAAGAGCTTGGAATTGTTAAACCAGAAGAAGAATTTTTGGTACCCATAGATAATATAGAACTTGATACTGCTTAATCTTCTTTTTTGATTCTCTAATATTTCTTATGCTACCTCCGCAATTTGGAAGTTTGGTTACATGTGTTACAGTTCAAGTCCATAAAAGCACAGTCCACACCATTGTTGATAGTGTTCCCCTGTGAATGTCATCTCATTCAAAATTTTGAAATGCATCAAAATTGCTCCAGACTTGCCACATTACATGGAGTAAAATATTTCTGGTTTGTAAAAATCCAGCTTTTTAGGTGCTCGCTGGTGCTAACGCCACTGAATCACACAAAAGGTTAGATAATTTAATAAAATTTCACCAATAAAAATTTGGTTTTTTAGGAGTTTTTATTAGTAAAAATGGGTAAAGTAAAAAGCAATTCCCTCAGAACTGCCCGATCCATATTTAAACTGATTTTAATGTGAATTCTTTTGTATAGTTTTGGAATAGCTGCAATGCATTCTGGTTTAGGAAATATGCGAAACTCTACTATCAGATTGTGGGAGATGTGAATTACTGTTTGGAGATTGATAATTGGGGTTTTGGGGCAAGACTTACTCAAGCAGTAAGGTTTTTATGAACTCTAACCAATCACTGTTAGGTAAATTACTTTCACCCCAGAGGACCTCCGCCACGCCTATAAAACGGGGTGGCCCCACGTAGGCTTTATGAAGAACTTGGTGATATTTAGGGGAGTACATTCCGCTGGTTGCCCCAAAATCCGTTGTGCAGTTGGAATAATCTGATCATCTGATTTTACAGTTAGTGCACATGCAGGTTTCAAACTGGTGTTACTATGATTAACAGGGTAACATTGAGAATCAGCGAGGGTCTTTTGGTTGATTTTCTCAATAGCATTATTACCATTAATTAAATTACTTTTTGGCTCATTGCAAACTCATAAATGACCAACATTTCCCCATCTAGGCGGTTTTCAACTCACAACATTTTTTGTCTGAGACCTAGGAGGCAAATGTCCAACACTACCCCTTCAAGAATGTTGGGGGTGAGAAAGCTTTTCTTTCCCATAACAATCACTTTAGTTACTATGATTCAATTCAAACAGCAATTTTTGATAATCACACAGGAGAGATGGGCGATTTTAATTATTCTAATACAACCTGGGCGAGCGTCACATCAAGAGGTGCGCAAAACGGTGCACCCAAGGGCAAGAAACGCCCTTGAGGGGGACCAGATCCCAAGCCACCAAGAAACAACAAAATCAGACACCATCCGGGTTTATGGTATTTGTACAAAACAAGATCAATGCATGTACATCTAGTGTAACCAACCCCTTTCAAAAGAGAAACAGGCTTCAACTCTTCCTTAGGGATGATTCCCTGACCCTGTGGGAGAAAACATGCGAGGCACAGCCCTCCCTTTTCCCCACACGGTATATGTCGCCACTAACAACATGGGCTGCAACTGGATCAATATTGGTTTCAAAACAGCCAAAAAGGAGATGCCGCAGCAAAAGTCTGCATCAAAATTACCCTTCCCGAGGGCAAAAGAACAGTGTGCACCGCGCACACCAGATGGAACAAAGCGAAAACTTTGTTCATCTCCTTTGACTCACTCCCTACCAACCTTCCCCGTAAGGTAATCAAGGAGAACTCTGCAATAGGCTCATAGCCTATGGAGAAATTGTGCAAATCAAACTACAACAATTTCGCCTGATGCCAACCCTGTGCACAGGCAAAGCTATTGCCAGGATCAACCCGCTCCCTGAGGTGGAAGATGACTTATCAAGAATCCCATGCACAGCAGAGTTTCACTTTGTAGATGGGGGACAGGCATCTACATTATGAATCGCACTGGAATGCGCACCGCCTATAAGCAACCACTGCGGTTCATTGGGACACAAGGAACACGCATGCCCCATGAAGGAGGGCTTAATGGAAGCAGACTACAGTGAGGAAGCCTTGGACGAAAGTAACAAAAACTTCGCCAGACTGACTGACAGCTGTCACCCATTCCGCTGGGGTGAAGATGGACTTTACTCCATCGTGGACCCAGTTACACATAAACAACGCAAATCAGCACAAAAAAGCCCGCAAGCGGGCAGCAGCTGAGGCGTCAGCACACGCGGAATCATCCATTGACCCTGGACAAATTCAAGAGGATATTTTGGATGTACACTGAGCCAACCAATCAGAACAATATGCTCAGGTTGAAAATTTTCACAGCAACTCGACTGAGTCACCAAGTGACATCAATCATGCACACTTTGAGGAACAATTTAGCTGCAATATGGGCGAAAATGCGGTGCAAAATTCTCCAAATTCAAACCCCAAAATCACAGAATCCAATCAGCACCCCACATTGAACCATCACGAGACACGTGCGGGAAAAGATAATGCAAATTCCAAAAATTGCAATTCCAGCGAAAAACTGGGTCAGATCAAGGGAACTGACATTGTCACTGAGAGAGTTGGAGTACAGATGCGGAGCATGGCCAAAATGAGCTGTGGTGGGTTAGGGCCAGAGGGCCCTCTCAACCGCTCCTGAGGCGCCATGGGCACCTCAGTGTCAATAGGGATGCTAAACATCGCGGGAGCCAGGGCTCAAATTTCCCAAGCCAAAAAGCTGGACTTCCTGCGAAAACCCCTTGTAGACATCTTGGCCATCCAAGAAATCCACTGTCTACAAGAAAAAGAAGGATCCTGGTCAGCCAGGGTCTCACCATCACAATCAGTATGGATGTCTCATTGTGGGGTGATCATCCAAAATAACAAAAAATTAAAAATTACAAACTCCTCGTCATACATTCATGGCCGTGTCCTGGTAGCAATGATCACATGATAAGAGGAAACTATCTTGATAGCATGTATCTATCCACCATGCACCGCAGCCAAGAGGAAACAATTTCTCAAAACTGTTCCAACACTCACCCTACCACCAGATACCATCCTGTTGGGCGACTTTAACTGCTGGGATAACCCCAACATGGACTGATGGCCTAACCCAGGGGATACCCACCAGGGCACATCGAATTCCATGCAATGGAGGCATCCCTTGGCCTACAAGATACCCTCCCCCCAGGACACCACTCCTTCCCCACATGACCTACTTAACATACGTTAGGGAATGTACATCTCAATGAGCTGCACCAACTTCATCCTCACATTGAAAACCCACCTCTTGAACATCTCCAAATTTTCAACAAAAAAAAGTCACTTTTTCTGACCACCGACTCATTTTGGTGCAGCTATCGCCAACCTGAACCCACGCACAGGCGTCTCCCTGGAGAAAGCTACACCCAGAAAACATAAAATTACCCGAAATATCTGACTGGGTTGAACACGAGGCCATAAACCCAAAATTCACAGCCCCATTCACTTCAGATCCCATTGTAACCTGGGCAAATTTCAAAATGAAACTAATCAACAAAACCTGACATCTTGCATCGCATAAGTACACCGCAAACACAGCCACAATCAGGCGTACCTTGGCGGAACTGGACCACCTTGAGCTTAACACCTGAGATCAGGTTATAGCCCAACTGGGGATGCAAATGGGCGGAGATATCCGCCCGCCTAAACACCCTTATCTTTGAGCACCAACTCAGAATCAAAGTATCAAACAAAAGTAAGTTCATAAAGGAAGGCGAAACGTGTTTAACATATTTCTTCCACCAATTCCACTCCCGTGGCAACCAGCCTACGTGCATATAGGTCTTCAAGACTGACAGCCCCGTGGCAACTGACCCTGAGGAGGTCAAGGCGGAAGTACACCGTTATTACACTGAATTATACCGCGATATGCTGACAGACCCTCAAAAATCACAGAATTTATAAATATCTCCAGAATACAAAGCACACTGCCAGACTACAATATACTAAATCTAATAACATGGGAAGAGCCTTGGGATACAATCCGCGTGCACTACGTAGGAAATGCCAAGGGCCTGATGGGATACCCTATATTTTTTACAAAAAATATTTAGAGCAAATTGTCCCCCTCCTATTGACATCTATGAACCAGTTCCTGCTGGAGACACGCCTCCTACCTGGTGGCCATGAACCATATGTCATAACCCTGTATAAGAATGGTGACAAACTGGACCTGACCAACTGGCGTCCAATCGCATTTTCTAATACTGGTACAAAAATTTTAACAAAAATTTAGCAGCTAGATTAGGCACAATAGCCTCTAACGTCCTGTCACCCAACCAGTTTGGGTTTATACCAGGGCGCTTAATCTGGAACAACATACACCCTGTTGTAAACATATGTCAGTCCAAAGCAACAGGAGCCCTGATCTTCTTAGACCAGGAAAAGGCATATGATCGCGTTAGTTGGCCATACCTGAAGGAATGCCTACACGCTTTCAAACTCCCACCCAGATTCATAAACTGGGCGATGCTCCTTACAGAATCTGCAACCATGACTGTATGCGGCCCTGGATTTCTAACTAACAAGATCACACCACACAGAGGGCTCAAACAAGGGGACCCCCTCAGCCCACTGCTGTATAATTTCAGTTTTGATCCACTCCTCCGCGTAACTGACTCACGCCTCATGGGCATAACTGCACAAGGCCAGCCAACAGTCAAGATACTGGCCTTTTTGGATGACTGTGTGGCAGGTATAGCTAACAACAATGATGCCCAACTGCTGGAATGCATACTTGAGGAATACTCCATGGTGAGCAACGCATTGCTCAACAAAAGAAAAACAGAAGTCATTCTCTTAGGCAAAACACTAACAACTGGGCTACAACACCAGAACCTCACACCCCCATATGAAGGAAAAACCCACTCATCTTACTCTTCGCATCACCTCCCACCACCACTCCTGACCGCCACCTTGGGATATGGCTGGAAACAGGGGGATATGCCAATGAGACAATGGAAAACAACCTACTACAGCGGGTATCCAACGGCATAGCCTCCCTCAAGGGAAGATCCCCAGGACTAATGGGGCGAGTAACAGTTGCTAACTAACTCATCCTCCCAATACTATGGACCCTACACATACAATCGCCTTCTTACCCACCTTCATAACTTCAATCCGCGCGCTCATCCAGGGATGGCTGTGGCCCGGATCCCATCCTCCCATACAGATGGAAACACTCTTTGGCCCACACTCAAGCGGAGGCATGAGACTAATAGATTTTGAGAGCCACGCCAACCGCATCCTGGGTACCTGGATAAAGGAAGTCCTTGCCCCAGACCTCTCACAACAACACTGGTCCAGGGCAGCAAGGACTAACTTCGCACAGGCGCCCAAAATAACCAACCCACATAGCCCACCCAGACAACTATCATACCTTGCTAAACGCCCTACTGCATCGGGCCCGCATGGAACCCCCCTTCACTTCAAAAGCATCCTCCGAGCCATCCGCCACATGGGATGGACCATAGAGAACACTGGCACTGTGCAGGGAAGGGGACGACCCAGCCCCACTTTAAATTAAGAAAACCATAAGACCACCCCCAAAGATACATGCTTGCTATGACCCCAACTATTGCTATAATCGAATACCTAGATGCGTTGGACATCCCCTACGACTTAACCACACAGAAGGCAGTGTGGAGAATGACGCACCACCCACTCCTACAGCCGAAGGTAAGAGCCAACGCCTGGCGTTGTCTGAGAAGGACCTATAGGACCGCGGACCGCTCCAATTCCCTCCACGCAACCTGCGCAGTATGTGGAGGGGAGGGCTCCCTACATCACCGCCTAGAAACATGCCCCCCAACCAAAGCCATATGGCAGGAAGTCGCGCGCCTGCTTAAGCTCCAAAACGAGCAGGAATTTTCTATCTCAAAGAGCCTTTTCGCGCTCATGATTGAGTCACCAATCCCATCTACCCTCCGCTCCCTAATGGTACCCATTGCAATGTGACAATCCACACCATTGCCTTAGATGCGTTCAAGGGCACGGTCCCAACCATCCATGGGGTTATTAACAGGTTCCACGTCCACTTATTGGAGCACTGCCATGCCTGACTTTATGGATATATGAGGCCAAGGCAACAGGCGCTCATAGAATTGTGGTTCCCACCTTGGTTCCTCCACACAGACCCCTTTCTACACACCTGCTCCATAGCTGGGGAACCCTCTTGGAGTAGCGCACCAACCCCTATATCTGGCAGTCCCGCTGGCAAAAGGGGTAGCCTGAGTACCCCGGGCTGCCCAATTTTATCTATCTTCATTTTCCACACATACTTGGTAATGCCCATCCCCTGGTCAGCTTGCCTCGGTTAAATAAAGAATGTTGGGGGTGAGTAGGGCTGAAAGAAACGGCCATGAACATGGTTAATGGTGATTCCAGAGGAGAGAGATTTGATTGAATACTCATCCCTTTTTTGTACGTGACTGAGAAAGGCCCTCCCAAACAGAACCAAGCTTTTCACTTCTTGGTGTGATTCAGTTATGGTAATAAATTACCAGGTCAGATACTTGAAACGAAGGGAGAGGGGCCCTGAAATCATTCGCTGCTTGGTCTTCTTTTTTAGTACTAGATGGTCCCAGCCCGAGGGGGGGATTCATTGATGTTTATTAAATTACGCCTGGGCTCCTAAGAGCCTGAGGCGAGGGAAGGGGAGGGAGGAGGCATCGAGAAAGGGAGGGGGTTTGCGCGCCAGAGCCGTGCTGCAGTGAAAACTGAGCGGGGGAGGGTTGGCGACATAATGCAGACCTTCAGGGCCATCTCAAAGTGTACTTAAAAGTGGGTGATCATGTGTGGAAGGGTCCACACCTGCTGGTCAAAGGCAGCACGAAGGAAGTAGTTATGGATGGTTCAGATGGCTGTGGCATAGGCGAGGACACGGAGGGGTTGGTGGCAACCAGGTAACGTCTGCTAGAGCATGAGGTCTTGCACAGGGTGTCCAGACTGGGCTGAGCATGGAGGAGCGCGCGGGCCTTTAGCCAAAATGCGGTGACACCTGGACAGATGAAAAAAAGATGGAGGTGGGAGTCAATAGGCTCCGCACAGCGGGGGCAGCTTCATTGCTGGAAGGTAGGGCCAGTCCGGTCCCCTGTCCTTTATGAACAGTGGAGCACCCTCCATAAGGTGTTGGACACCTTTGCCGCAGCTTGGCCTTCTTTAATAACCATCTTAGCTAAGTTAGTCATGGTCTCTGATTGTAATTGGATGATGTATTGAGCCAACTTTTTCATGGCTTGTTCAGGTTCAGTCCGATCAGATTAAATATCCTTATCTAATAGTGCTGGCACCCCACAGTTCTCATCCATATAACACCCGGAAGGGGGACAATTTGAGGATATGAAGATAGCTAATATGGTAGGCTTGAGTGCACTGGGCAAATAAAGATTCCAGTAGAGAGGGTAGGAAGTGTCCATTTTGTGTAATATTGAGACCAGGGTCCCATTACCTCTTTCTTCCGCACCATTTGTGGATGGGTTATATAGGGCTGATAAGAGTTGTTGAGCTCCCATAAAAGTGGCGAGGAGCTTTACCACTTGAGAAGTAAAGTTTTCCAATTGTCACATGGGAGGACCTGGGGCACCCATGCCAGGTGAAGATGTACTGGTGTAAAAACGTGGCCATGGCTTTAGCAGTCTGTACGGGAAGAGCAACAATTTCAACCCACTTGGTGAAATGATTAATACCAACCAAGATATATCGGTTTCCACCTATAGTTTGAGGAAGAGAACCTACCACATCTAGACTTATGGTGTGGAAGGGTTGGTGGGGCGTCGTAGGTTGATACTGATATCAGGTCTTGTAGCTGGTTTGTTTTTACAGGTTAGTCATGCGTCTAAGTTTTCAGTTATAGTATCCATATTGCCCTCCTAATAATACTGCTCTTTTATCCACTCGTAGGTTTTTCATACTCCGTCATTCCCCATGAGAGTGTGAGACTCTAAATGACAGAGGCTCGTTCAGATGGCTGGAGGTAAGGCAACCAATTTACTTCTACTTTCTTATATAATTTGCCATTCTCCACTTATATATTTTGAGAGTGCTGAGCGAGCACCTTCTGTACTGGTTCATCTTTATCAGCCCATGCTTCAGGAGTCAAAAGGAGGTCCTGCAACCGCTCAGCTTCACTATTGTCAAGATGAAGGACAGGCAGACGCGTCAGCCCATACATGTTCATATGGCGTGTTTCATCTCAGTGCTCAATGTTCATATTGTAATGCTGGAGCTCAAGATCCTAGCGATTCAACCATCCCGTGGGATCTTTCATATTTTGCAACCTCTTCAATGAAGCGTGGTCTGTAATTACTTTGAAGGGAGTCCCATATAGGAATAAGCGGTAGTGTTTGACAGCTTACAGGACAACCAAGCACTCTTTTAGTGACGCTATAATTACGCTCAGCTTTTGAAAGCATTTTTCTAAAGTAAGATACAGGATGATTGACTCCATGCTCATCCAACTGAGCTAAGATAGCTCTAACAGCGTAGTCAGAGGCATCTGTGAACAACATGAAGGGTTTGGTGTAGTCAGGGTGGCAGAGTATTGGTCGATTTTGTAACAGTGACTTTAGGGTCTCAAAGGCGGTTTTTTGTTCAGCACCCTGATGGAAAGGGGTGTTCTCAGTTAAGAGCCATACTAGGGGCTCACCGAGCTGCGTGAATTTGGTATAAATTGATGGTAATACCCCATCATACCCAAGAATACCTGGATATTGCGAAGGGTTTTTGGGCGCAGGCATCTTTGATATTGCTTTAACTTTATCTTGAAGCGGTTGTATCCCATCTTGCGAGATAGAGTGTCCAAGGAAATCCAGCTTCCTCTGGAAAAATGTGCATTTAGAGGGCTTTAATTTGATATTGGAAGCCCACAAGCGTTGAAACATCTCATTTAGATGTGCGAGATGTTCTTTGAAAGTCTTAGAGAAGACTTTAATGTCATCAAGATAGACAATGACGAAGCTTAAATTTAGATCCTGCATGATATGATCCATTGCTCGCTGGAAAGTGGCAGGTGTGTTACACAGCCCTTGTGGGAGTCAGGTAGGCTGGAAGAGACCCTCACTGAAGATAAGAGCACATTTCTCCTGGTCTTGTGGAGAAAGGTCCATTTGCCAATAGCCTCTAGCCTGGTCCATGGCGGAGAAGTATTTAGACCCAGAAAGTTAGGCCAAAGCATCATCGATGTGAGGGAAAGGGTAACTATCCTTCTTTGTGAGGTTGTTTAATTTGCAGTAGTCCTTCACTACCCGATAACCTCCATTTTTCTTTATTAATAAAAGGGAGGAGGACCAAGGGCTTTGTGAAGGCACCAGTAATCCGGAATCAAGCAGCTGTTTAAGCTCCGTCCACATCTGTAGCTCATAAATTTTTGATTTGCAGTAGGGCTTGGAGCAAATAGGTTTAGCATCACCAACGTCAATCGTATGCAACCACCACTTCATATGCTCATAGTCATATCTGATTTGGAGAAAATGTCACTGTAGGCCCAAAGTAAGGTGTGGACTTTTTCCAACTCAGCTGGTGTTAGTTCATTGGAGATTTGAACAGAAGGTAGGGTACATATAGAGTGGTCATCAGGTAAGCCCATATCTGCCATAAACCCAATACAGTGGACTTGCTTGATTTCCTTAACGGATATCAACAGGCCTCTTCTGATCTCCTGATGCTTTTTTACCACCATATTTTTCTTGGTAAAATTTCCCAGTAAGAGGTTATTAGGCCGATGATAGGCAGGGTCTTACACTCTGGCAAAACTCTTGGCTCAAAAGGACTAGCTCCATCTATGCTGATGAGGTGCAGTATGCAGTTGTGAGGAATTTGCATGGTAATCTTCGTGTCAACTACCCTTTGTTCCCCAAACAGATGACCACTTATTCAGAAGCATAGAAAGGGATACCCTCCAATGCGTCCACTAAGGGAGGCAACAGTTTGGTATGCCTTCCTGCTGTGGTGTAATGCAGGGATAAAGCATAGGAGGGATACTCAACTGATGCAAACGTAATCCTTTTTATTGAGCTCATCATTAGACAGAATCAGATGAACCTCATAGTTGAGAAGGGAGAGATAGCCCTGCTTCAAATTAATAAAACCTTCAAATCAAGCATAAATTGGGTTTGAATGAGTAAGTCATAGGTATTATTAGCCAAATCCACTTCTGGAGCCAACAAGAGAAGCTTCCCAAACCGTATGGGCAGAGAAGATTAGGCTCCAATGGCGCGGGTGTTGTTTTGGGCCAGCCGTTCCAAATTCTTGAGTGTAGTCAAAGTCAGAGGCCAGATTAATTTTCTTCATGAGCTTTGTTGACACAACGTTCACTGTGGACCCAGTGTCAAGGATAGCTTTAACCCGCACTCCATTAACAACGACCTCCACTTTAGTTAAAGTACCACCCACAGAGGGGGAAAGCGAGGACTTTGTTTAGATGAAAAGTAGAGGCAAGGCGTTTTACAGTTTCAGGATATTTCTCCTGGATAGTTTGCAAGGTAAGCACACTCTTGGTAGATTGGAGAAACGTAGCAATGAACTGGTACGTATCACTAGCAGTGTGAATAACCTTGAGACCCCTTATCACATGCTGAAGATAAGTGTGATGAGGGATCTTAGCCCAATTGAGTCTCTCCAGATTCAAACGATCAGGTACCTCCACTTCACTTGGTGCTCCTGAAACATAATGACCAACATCTACGACACCACGCACAGATTTGTCATCAAAGAGTTATCAATGCAGGTTAGGAAGCCCATAGGAAGTGGGGTAGGATCAGGTTTACCCTTATAGGAGGATAAGTCAAGGGGTTGTTCTTCCACCTTATTAACTTTTGGGAGAGGCGTTGGTTTTTCCACCGCTTATGTTTCAAATTTCAAAGCTGGGGGTTGGTGCTGCCTCAAAGAGATAGGCTTCAGACTAGAGATATCAGAATGAGAGGCTGAGGGGGATAGAACTGGAGCGGTTGATACTTTATCTTCAACAGCTTTGGGTTTTTCATTGACTGGTTGCTTTTGTGAAGCAGGAGGTTTAGCCTTTGTGACCTGGTCATTTAACCTATGGTTAGTGGGAGTGATTGGGACCAGAGAAAGGGTTTTATGCGGGAGAGCAGGCTTTGAAACCACTTGGGAGGGCCGCTCCAAAGAAAAATATAGACAAAGTAAAGGGTCATCATATTTCCCTGACAAAATAATTTAATCTGAAGATGCAGGGATGCACTTCCCAGTCACAGCCCGTACTATCTGCTTAGTTATAGGAAGGAGTAACTGTTTGCTCTGGCAACGTCGTAAGAGCAGGTTTCCAATGGGTAACAGCCATAGTAGAAATTTTACTTGGTTGGCGCAACTGCATTACTCAAACACTCTTGGGTAGTATCAAGCTTATAGATATCAGCAACCGCTAATAGAGCCTCCTTGATATCTCGTACAGTTGTGAAAGTGCGCTTTACAGAAGAGAGATCCATCACCAAGGGAGGATGAGATGTTAAGCCAGCCAAGATAGCTGCAATTGCCTCATCAAGAGAGAGAATTCTAGAAAGCAACAGAGGTTGAGCTTTTATATAGAAGCGCTCAACATGAGAGGTAATAGATTCTTCCTTTTGCAAACTAAGGCACATAAAGGCCTGTTTCTGCCGGTGCAAACTCCGTTTGGAGCTAAACTTATCAATAAGCGCTTGCTTAACCTCCGCCCAAGTGCTGAGGTTGACCATGGAAGGGACCATGATTTCATGAGCTAAACATTTTGAGCAGGGAAGTATATACTGGAATTTTTGTCTGTCCGTTGCTCCTTCCATCTCAGATTCATAAACATAGAGGAAGGAAGCAGTAATGCCCTCACCAGGTGTAAATTTGTCTTGAAAAGGAGGTTTTTGTATAACTGGGCGCTGCTCAAGCACCTTAAGGCGGGATAAACACTGGTTAGTAGCTTTTCAAGAGCAACTATTTTTTGAGTACATGGTTCAAAAGTAGTGAGCACCATTTTGTAGGAATCCAGCCTTTTATGTGCTCGCTGGTGCAAAAGCCACTTGATCCCACAAAAGTTTGAATAATTCAATAAAATTTCACGAATATAAACTTGGGTTTTTAAGTTTTTAAATTAGTAAATATGGGGTAAAGTAAAAAGTGATCCCCTCAATATCTTCCCAATCCATATTTAAACTGATATTGAGGGTTGAGGGAATTTGAAGATAGTTTCAGAATAGCTGTGATGCATTTCAAATTAGGAAATATGCAAAACTCTCCTATCAGATCGTGGGAGATGTGAATTACTGTTTGGGAAATTGATAATTGGGGTTTTGGGCAAGACGTACTCAAGCAGTAAGGTTTTTATGAACTCTAACCAATCACTGTTAGGTAAATTCCTTTCACCCCAGAGGACCTCCGCCACGCCTATAAAATGGGGTGGCCCCACGTAGGCTTTATGAAGAACTTGGTGATATTTAGGGGAGTACATTCCGCTGGTTGCCCCAAAGTCCGTTGTGCAGTTGGAATAATTTGATCATCTGATTTTACAGTTAGTGCACATGCAGGTTTCAAACTGGTGTTACCCCAATTATTGGGGTTCCGATGAGATTTGGCCAGGGTCTCTTGGCCAATTTTCTCAATATAATTATTTCCATTAAATAAATTACTTTTTAGCTCATTGTAAACTCATAAATGGCAAACATTTCCCCATCTAGGCGGTTTTTGACCCACAGCATTCTTTGTCTGAGGCCTAGGAGGCAAATGTACAACATGGTTCACAGTGTATGCGGCCAATAGGGTCCTATTCTTCCTTAACCATTCAATTTGGAAAGCTATCCATGAATACTCCCACCATTGAATTAGATAACCCAAGCTAAGACATTCTCCTTGGGACTCAGTTTTTCTGAGATTATTCTGCTATATTACAAAATGATGAAGGATTTTTATCCCTGCTGGGACATTGAGCCTCATTAAATTTCAAAACCTCATGTGATGCCAAAACAAAGGCCAAAGAGAAGGCTTGCCTAGATATGAAAACTGAACTAAATGACTCAAGTATCATGTAAGTGGTTATCACGTATGGATGCCACACCTGCAGTTGAAGGCTAAGAAGGCATGCCAATTTAATTGCTTAAGACTACCACTATGCTGCCAAAAGCCCAAGTCTCGTGGACACCTGGGTTTAGGTCAACATATCCTCTGGATAACTGATGGAGATCCAAGGCCTGGATAACCCCTTTGTCAAGGAGGTCCTAACCTGTCCTGGAATTTTAGATCCCACCTATGCTGGATCATTATTGGTGTTGGTGTCTAGCCTTACTTACAAGCCTAAGATAGTGGGACGAATTTTCTGGCTTCTTATTTACGCCTCCTATCTGTAGTGGTCCTCAACAACATCTGCAGCTTTGAAATCTAAGGGATTTGGGTTGGAGATGCCCTCATCTGTAGCACTGGTTGACATCTGTATTGGGAAAGAGCTCACTAGTGAGCAGCATAGCCAGGTTAAAAATTATTGAGGGATTATATGGACTTCTTCTCAACCTCTACCTACACTTCTGGAAATATGAGTGGGGTTCTACATCATATGGAGACTAAGGACGCCCCCATTTTTGTCATGCCCCTATCAAAGAAGTAGGGTTGAAGAAGCTCATGTGGCTGTTGAGCTCAAGAAACTACTTTAAGCTGGGATATTGGTACCCATGCACAGTCCTTGGGCTTCCCCTTCTTTTAGTCCGTAATAAGGATGGCATCCATCAGGTGGTGATGGACTATTGCCATCTCAATTCCATCACCAAGAGAGAAAGCTAACCCATTCCCCTAATCAATGACACCCTCAACCTGCTTACAAGATCACAAGACTTTTCTGCTATGGATCTTTCTAGCGGATATTGGCAAGTAAACTCACCCCCAAAGATTGAGCCAAGTGTGCTCTTATAGCAGATGATGGTCTATTTAAGACAATAAGGATGTCCCAGCGCCTTTGCAACGCGGTGCCATCTTCCAACGGGCTATGGGTGGGATTCTAGGGGACTTGAAGTTATCAAGTGTCCTTGTGTGCCTTATCAATATCCCTGCTTTGATAGAACTTCCAATGGCCATGTAGAACACCTCCAGGAAGTCTTTATCCATCTTAAAAAGTCTGATCAAACTCAAACCTTCGAAGTGCTTTTTTTTTCCAATAAGAAATGAGATTCCTCGAACACAAGGTCCCAAAAGATGGTATTTAGTCCATACTGGACAAAGTTGATGTTATTAAGAAGTTGTCGCGCCCCTAGAGCCTTAGGAATATTAAAAGATTTCTAAGCATGGTGGGTTATTATCATCAGTTCATAACTCAGTTTTCTGACTGTTGAATGGTTGACTGGATTTAAATTGTCAGTAATTATAAACCAAAAATATCCAAAGTATATCCAAACTTTGTATTTGTGGCCTAGAGATTTCACTTAATAATATATGACTATGATGACGTGGGCTCAAGGGCTTTGTTGGTTAGGTCAGACTTAATATTAAGTATTGACTTAATGACTTGGGCACGTGGGCATTTTTGGTCTATGTCAAAATTAGTTTTAAATATCAATTGAGTTTTTGATCAAATTAATTACTAATTAGTGGTATGAATCGCCTTAATATGCTGTAAATTTCTTGAGAAAGGGATTCAGTTCAGCTTTTGCAGATGCATCTGAGACGCTGTCTTGAGAATATTGACAAAATTTACACTGACCTTGAGGCTGTGCGAGATGCCCTGAGTCAAAGATTTGTAGACCCTCAAATGAACATTTTACATGTTCTTCTGCCAAATGCCATTCAAAATGAGACGTCATGGGTAAGATGTGGTGAACATCGAACCCTATAAATTATCTCCAAGTTGATACTAATAGAGTATAATCAACTATTACCACAAGTTCATAGTTTCACTTATAAGATTTTTGTGTCTAATACTTTAAATTGTATTAAGTCGAGAATTTACTTAGGGATCAGTAAGATCAGGGCAGCATACCATTGTTTAAGTAATGACAGGAGAATACAACTTTGAAGTGCTATTACTAAGGAGCTATATCTTGAACTATAGTCACCATCTAGTCTATTGTCATTATACAATAACATTCAAAATTCCACCATGCCGCAGAAGAAGAACCAGCCATCCAAAGTAGGCCAAAAATTCAACACTGACCTATCTGAGCTTCTGTTCTATCTCCTGCAAAAAAATTTGCCCTTTGAGTGGAGGCCCAAACATGAACAGGCGTTTAATGCGTGAAGGAAGCTCTTTGTAATAAACCTATCTTAGTTCATCCACATTTTGATTGACCCTTCTTGCTATTCATGGATGCTAGTGATGTCGCTGTTGGCGCCATCCTGGCTCAGCATAATGAAAATCAGGTGATCATCCAGTAGTTACTTAATCAAGACCCTGAGCAAGGCTGAACGGAATTATAGCATTACTGAGTGTGAGTGCCTGGCTGTTTTGTTAGCAATCAAGCATTTCTCAACCTTACCCATATGGCACCCACTTTGCTATTGTCACTGACCCTCACTCTGATGGCTGCAGCAGATGAAATTCAGATAGCCAGTTAGCAGATGGACTCTAATTCTACAGAACTACGATTTCACTATAGTCCATCATGCAGGAGCAATTCATCAGAACGCCAATGGTCTCTCTCAGATGCCATTATTGGCTGCTTTGACCCCAAGGAGGACTGATGTGCAACCTAATTGGGTGGCCAAACAATGAAGTTGGTGTCTCCTGAGATCCAAGCCAAAATCCTAAAAATGACCTGAGGCACTCAGATTCAGAATGGAATACTATATAAGACAGTCAACAAGAAGTGGCTCCCTTATATCCGCCTATCTTCGTGAACTGATGTCATACTAGAAGGGAATACAACCATGGGGCACGGGGAATTGAAGAAGACCCACAAATGACTAAAAAAATGTTGCTATTGTGACCAAATAATTAGACCATCTAGGAAGTTCTAGAGGCTTGTATGACTCATCAGCGCATCAAGTTGTTTGCTTGTGTACCAGCTCTCATCACTTTCACTGAGCATCAACTTGCTCAATACGTTGTGTTAATGTACACTGCAAACCTCATTAACGAGGAAAACCCACAACTATACCATCTTATGCCATATGTCACTAATGCTCCTACCAAAGTGTTGTCTGACATGGTCTGCCAGCTAAAGCAGGCGCCTGAAAAAAGTTCTCTCAAAGATTTCTCATCTTCTGAAATGGCTTCCTAGGCTATTAGCTGAAATTCCATGTTAGAATTTTTAATTTCTGAAATTCATTTGTTTAAATTATTTGCATAAAAAGATGCGTGGCGTTTTCCTTTTTGGGTTTGTCGTCACTATTGCTAAAAAATAGAGGCCTGTATGACTTTTCAATCACAAGATCATGCTAGCCCCCAAAACAGCACTCAGTTGTAGCCCCATCAGATTTTTTAGTGTAGTTAGCATTCTTGTAGTGGGTTCTCTACCCACTGGGTTGCATGGCCATCAATATATTCTCTTAGATGTGGACCATTTGACAAAATGGGTCAAAGAAGTTTCTATCCCCGCTGCCACCGCAAAAGCCATGGCTCTATTTCTTGTTCATCCGTTATCACCCAGCATGAATACCCACAAACTTTACTTTCAGACAATGGCCTAAACTCAGCCTTGAAAGTAGTCCAAGAACTAGCTTCACTTTTTTGTATCTAACCATAGTTTCACCAACCTTTACAACCTTTCAATAAATAGGGTGGTAGAACATGCCAATGGAACCCTCATCTCTGTCCTTTGAAACTAGCTGCCTCCAATCCTACTTGATGGAACCATTGTTTTCCTAGACCTTGCTTGCTTACCAAATAAGCTACCATTGAATCATCAAGATGTCCTTCTTTGAAGCTCTGTATTGTATGGATCCTGTCTACCAAGTAGCGTTCAGTCCCTGCTTGATACCTCCATACCTGAGAACTCTGTTTTGACTATGATGGCTGTCAGATTCTGTGGTTGACTCGAAAATAAACCCTTTAACAACTGACAGATTGGGCCAATTTTCCCTCCTAATGCTTGAACTAATAGTCAAATTAAAACATATTGCAATAACACAGTTCAGGCCGATTATTACAATGTGGATTTTATTTATATTTCTAAAGCTTGGGCCAAATATCCCTGCACATTTAGGCCAACCACCTCTGCAACTACTCGGCCAGGATTATTAACTCAACGTTAATTCAATTAATTATTCTATTTGCAGCTCAGGCCAAATACATTTGCACAGTTGGGCCGATTATTGCTGCCCCAAACCTCAGCAACCAGTCCCAATTAATTGGGACCATTATTAATAATTTGTATATAAAATAATTCAGGACTAACCTGAATTTAAAAGTCCCATGGACAAACAAACAAATAATGTAACCAATTTCCTGCCTTAGGGCACATTTGTATGTTGGTACATGTAATTAGCACAATAGCACTTACACATGGACCACCTGAATGGGAGTACCTAGTGCTATCAAGAGGGCCAGTTGAAATCCCAATTAGGGAGTCATTTATGTCATCAGTATGATGAAGGCATATTTGGAGCAGGTCCTAAAAATAATTTTTGTATGTTGATATGCGTATCCAGCATGATAGCACTTGCACAGGACTGCCCAAATGGGAGTACCTAGTGCTATCAAGAGAGGCCTACCAATGGCCCAATTAATGGTATGCCATTTATTTGTATCAACCACAAACTCTCCCAGAAATTGTATTTTGGCAGCAGTATGACAAAACTCATTTTGAGATGCTCCTAGGACTTTTTGCACGCTCCCTGTTGTGATTTTTTTTGTCCCTGAAATCCTCCCAATTATGAGAGTATTTTGCCACCAATAAACCTGCAATAGATCTCAGTCGTATCAGTTCAAGAACTGAACTGAGGTGGTAAAATATCTTTTGAGATTGCATGCTTGAAGTTGCCAGGAGATGCCCTAGAGGTATAAATACCGGCGCATGGCCTATGAATTATTATTAAATAATCTAGTCTTAAATAAAGTCTATTTTATTATATCTTTATTTAATTTGTATCTAAAGCCACTTTTGGAGGGTGTTGGCAAGCTGGGATCTCAGGATCCACAGCTTGCAACTTTGCTTGCCTCAGCTGAAGTACCCAATTACAAAGGTAAAATCAAGCCCAAAGTCGGCCAGAAAAGTTGGAGCCATTCAAATATGCTTAGTGTGTTTCGAATGGTTCTAAAGAAACAAGCAACTGGCTAAATTGAGGATCCACCAGATGAACTTCAGCCCAATTTAATGTGCAGGAAATATTTAATCAAGCGAGCGATCCTTGGATCTTGACAATGGCCTTAGCTGATGAAATTTTATGGCTTCAAGCCCTAGCCACGCAAGGCATTTTCACCACCACATAAAAGGAGACATCCCAAAATTAATTTTAGCTGACCCTCCTTAACAAATTTTCTATTAAGTGACCTCATTCTCTTTTATCACCATTGACTCAGAGGTTGATAGAACAACCTTGATGTTCTTTGATCCAGACCTGATAAGGTCATTCATAAGGTGTTTTCAGAGAGCTTCCAACGCTGACATCAATCAAGAGACAGTGGCAAACTGATTAAATGGACAATTTTTTGGCCCTATACCCCTAAAACAGGATCTTGAGGGGGGCATTGTCAGAATTTGAGACCATGAGCAATTCAAAATCCCTACTCTCAAATTGAGCCTCAATAAATTAACTCTCAAGCCAGTGTGAATCAAATCTATCCCTGAAGGCACCAATATAAGATTTGATTAAGACTCATCACACACACGTGAAATATATGAAGATCCCTTCAAGAATATTATTCCCGCTTCTAAACCTCAAAAGACATGAGTCCCACCACTTCAGTAGATGACAATGTAGAACAATGAGGGCGACGACCAGACAGCCAATCTTGAAGGCGGTGAAAAATCCTAGTTATACAGAGCAATGAAGGTCCCCAAGGCACCAAGTTCCCACACATCATATAACTACTAACACTTTATATTTCAATAAAGTAGTCTATTTTCTCCCCGTCATTTCTTTTTTGACCTATCCACTAGTTTACAGCTTTGAGACTTTTTTCAAAATTCAACATCATTCAAGAGAACTGTTATTCCAAGAAAGGCAATTTCTGTTTCCATTATAACTTGAGGATCCATTGAAGGAATGGTAGGGTATGGTTAGCGTTTATGAAAATACCCTTTGATTATACAAACTGCGTAGGTTGATTCCAGTATGATCACATAGCCGCTGATAAATTGGCAATATACTGTTCTTGTACACAATGTTAACTTATCTTCTTAGGGCCTATCAAGGCTGCATCCTTTTAGTTATAAATTAGTGCAAGAGTTTGTCCCAGTAGTTCCAACGTATTCTCCTCAAAATCCAATTTGACCCTATATTTACTCAAAAAAGATGTCCACAATTAAAAATCCATATATATGATTAGAAAACATGATATCAAGGGCGTAAATTACAAAGGAGCCTAAATGCAACGGTAACGCGCTGTACACTCCTTCTGAAGTTAAAGTCTGGGGGTCAGCAGTCCCATATATTTTTGCGATGATCTATGTCTGGAGCAAGCCCCAATTTTTCACCAGTCAAGTGACACAATATTAATCAGTGCCCCGCTGGCCACAATAAGCTCATTTCTTGAGCTTATTTACAGTTTTATCAATATAAGTACACTCACAAAAATAAGTTTCAGTAGTATTTATTGCAAGAACGTTCACATTGTCTTCTTGATCTAAAAATTTTGAAGCTATTCACATAACTGAGGCTGGAACTCTTTAAAGGCCCTAATAGGTACAGTCCTTGGACCCTGGTCAACTTGGGAGGCTCACTAGAAGGAGTTGGAAACTCAAGTGGTTCCAACTTTTGAACATATGGCTTTGATACCACTTCTTCCTCCAACTCAGCGGCTCATTTTCCTTGAGTGGGTGGTCACCACTACGCTATTATTTGTTGACACTGGAACTGGTTAAGGCAACCTAGTGTAATCACCCATGCTTTTTACAGGAGATAGGTTTGGTAAATTATTCTTATCTAAAATTATGTTAGAGGAAACGAAAGTAGAAAATCCTAATTTTACTCCACCGTACCTTTTCCACTTCAACATTATCCACCAAGTTCACAGCATGAACCTGGGGTTTAGAACAAAAAATTATTACAACAGTTGAAATAGTTGCCCAAAATTTTATAGGAATTGCAGATAGTCTGACTAAAGTCAGACTTATCCAACTGAGGCCATATAGAGGAGTTAACTTCTTTTTTGGTGGAAATGGGCTGATGCCGCAGTTTGTAAGGCTCCTGATAACTCTTTTTGGGTGCCCCAAAAGTGGCAGCGCACCACTGGAGATAATTCACCATATGGATGATATCGTTCTCTTCATTCAAAATAAGGAACCGTTACCAAATACAGATCTTTGTAAAGCTTGTAGGCATGGCATAGTGAAATTTGTGCATCAAAATCATTGGTAACCTTAGCACCAGATAATGTCTGTACATCCAAAAAAAGATATGCAAAAGTTCTCATGGTTTCATTTATCCAAAAAAAATTCTAAAAAACTTAGTTCTATGGGTGGTCATCCGTTATGCCCCATTAAAATTCTTGATGAGAAGGTCCTTAGCGTAATGGTAAGTAATGATCTTCTGTAATTTAGGCATAACTGATTCCTGGATTTCTGTGTCCACCAAATTCATTACTATTGCCAACTTAGCATTCTCAGATGCACCAGCCATACTACTCTCAAAGATTTATTATTTTGTGCACGTTCACTTTTTATCAAACTTTGGTAAGTTGATAGGGTTGACATGAACTTGAAGTTACTTTTTGTAGGCCAAAGGCCCTAGTTTCTCCTTAACTGAATTCCAAAGTGGCAGAGATGAGACATAGTCACAAAGCAGCATCAAAATGCTGGAGCGGCCTGGGTATAAGCACTTACAGGGTCTAATGTAGGAAACCAGCGGGTTTGCATGCATGTTGGACTGGAGGTTCACAGGTATTGGCTCAGATTGCCCATAGAGAGGAGTGACCAACTGTCTGGATTTCGTCAAATTCTTTTATCTCTCAAAAGTCCGCCCCATTGATTCCCCCAGAATCATTGGAAAAAGAGAGCAATATATCTCAATCTATTAATCTTAATGATCAATCTCATCACAATCAATTGATTGGAGATTTAATCACGCATAGATTAATTTTCTCTTATAGATTGTGAGCTGTTACAAAGCCTATAAATATCCCCACTTTTTGATAGTTAAGATTAGGTCAAATTATAACCTGTATTTTCATTTAATTTCTACTGCTTTTTGGAGAATCCGCACAGTTTAACTTTGAGAGAAAACCTGCCCATTGGAAGTGTAATTTAATACTTCCAGACTGTTGCTTACTACAGGGGCACTCTGTGTTATGCACCAGTGAAAACGTCAATCACTACCTTGGATTCTCATTTCTCACCTGAAGAAGCTTAAGACCATGAGCAAGGCTTCATATTATGATTTGCTCATTTATCTGAAACCCAAATCTCAAGATTACCTTCCACGTTGGAATTTCGTGCCAACTTGTTATTTTATGGTCCTAACGTAAGCTTTACCTCAGATTTTCGACTACCACCTGAGGTTTTACAAAATTTATCAATCAACTGCTTGAAGGTGCTTTAATTCCTGAAATCCGTGCTACCTGATCTCAATCTAATGCCGTACCCTCTATTTTATGTGAAGTATTGCAATCCTCCCAAATGCCAGGAATTGGCCCCAAACAATACTTGCACCAGCTCGTTCACCCCACCTTATACAATTTATTACCCATAGTGGGAATGCACCATCAAGAGATGCTCAATTTACTAGAAGGACTTCAATCTTTGAATAATCATGTTTCCAAATTTTTTAAGTCTGCCTTCAAATTTAGCTTATATAATTGTGAGGCCATTATTAGTAATTGGACCCTTCTCAACAAAATTCATCAACAGCTTATTCTTCTCAGTACTGGGATGTCTAGTTTTGTCAATATTCAGTTCACAAGGCAAGTACAGGAGATTCAGAAAGAATGGGGATAGGGTCTCTCCCAACTCTCTGAATGTAATCAATCAATGGAGGCAGAAGTTAGAAACCGTCTAGTTCACTTGGAGCAGTTGTACTCAGGAATTCGATTCTGAATTAACGAGGTAGAGAAGACCACTGGAGCTATGGGTCCCCTGGGGGTCGAAGGACCTGGTGGACCACCTGGTGCGGATGAACCATATGGACCCCCTGGAATGTAGGGCCTTGGGGACCACCAGGTGTTGAAGGACCTTGGGGCCTCCTGTGCTGATGGGCACTCCAGATCCCTTCAACAAATTGACTCTCTTTTGAATATGATGGATCGTTTGCATGAACAATTCTATAAATTGGCCAATGTTTGTAACTTAACCCCTAAGGGGGTACCAATTGATCCCCTCTTGTCACTTCAGTCTCTATCTGATGAGTTGGTCAATTTGGGTAAAAATGGGCAAAGGATACCAATATCCTACTCCATGCTTGTGAATCTAAAGGAAAAATGCTCCAAGCGAAGATTGAGCTGCTGAAACTTAAGTATAATGCCCAACAGGAACAGATTTTTGAGCTATCCTGCCAATTAGATAAGAAAGTGGGGCTTGCTGAGCTGAACCGTCAGATTAGCGAAATTTGTGCTGAAACTGCTGGTCCTTATCCTCAATTTTCTTTTCACGCATCAGACTCCAATTCATATGTTTCCACTCAAACTGAACAACCCAGAGTACATGTTTTAACCTCTAGTGCCCCCATGAGTTTCAAACCAGTATTCAAGGATAATTACTCAACGGTGGAAGGCAGCATTATTTCCTTCCTCTATCTTTATGAAATGGCGCTATGTGAGGTTATGGATCACCAGAAGATGAATTATTTGCCAAAATTTCCTTATTCGTTTGGCTCAGGATATCATGGTACCCACTTGATGACTTGCTCTACCTGGTCTCAGGTAAAGAAAGTGCTTATCAAAGAATTTGGGAGTGAGCAAACTCTGTCCTTTCAAAAATAGACTTTTATGGGTATACAGCCCCACCAAAATGAATCTATCAAAGAATTTGCCCATTGGTTCTATCAGGAAGCTCAGACTCTAGTGGCTTGTGGTCAGTTAAATTTAGATGATGCAATTATGGCAGTCGTGTCAGCTTTTTATAAAATGCAATTGCAATTTTATCTAATCAGTGTAAAAAAGAATTTTAAAGTATTTTGGACATTAAGGAGGCCTTGTTAGAATTGCCTCCTCAATTCTCCGAAAAACCCCAAGTTTATGAGTCTCCTAGACCTAGTCACCCCAAAGACTATGCTATGCCTGAGAATACTATGGCGATCCAGTGTAACTACTGTCATCAATATTTTCATACTGAGGATCGTTGTTTCAAGAAGGAAGCAGATGAGAAGAAGAAAAGAAATAGGCCTATTAAGATCCTCCACTTAAATAATGAGATGAGTGCGCAGCAAGAGTAAAAATCCCAATTGAGTATAATAAAAAAGAACATTCTTCTTATTCCTTGCCCTCCTTGTTGGCTTTATCCTCTCAGATCGGAAGCACCATTACCCATATTGACTTCCTAGTGAATTAAGTCAATTCCAAAGCTATTATAGATACTGGATCTCCATTGAATGTTGTTTTATCAAAATTCATCAGGCGAATCAAATTAACTCCTGATATTTTCCACTTTGAAGAATATGGCACAGATGGACCTCATAGTACTCAGTCAATTGGAGCTTTTTTGTCCCTTCCCCTGAAAATTGGGAAAATAACTTTTACAATCCCTACCATTATATTCAATAACTTGAGTTATGACTTACTTTTGGGAACTCAATTTTTATGAGAATAAGATGGAATTATCAATTACCCTGACTCATCATTTTCTCTTTTGGGGTATAGAGTTCCCTTACTCTTATCCAATCATGCTTCTACCCTATGTCAGTTATGTTTGCTAGAAGGAAACAAAAGGTCTTATTCTCTTCAATATCACGTTAAAGATTCAAATGTAAAAATTACCCCCTACTTCGGCTGATATTGAGGAGTTGATGCCTATTTTCTTCCCCAAAAGCTTAGTTATACCGCCAACATCATAGGTAACTGTTAACACTTTGCATTTTTTGATTCCCAAAGGACATGTTACAATTTCAAGGCATTTTCAACCCCTCCGGTAAAGGTCTCTTGCCTTGTCCTGGAGTATTGGATTATTCTTATTCAGGACCATTGTCTGTCTTACTGGAGAACATTACCAATGAGCCAAAATTGGTAGATTGAGAGCATCCAATTTCTTATGTCAAGTTACTGCCCTTATCTCGGATTTTTGATGTTAAACCCTTTGGAAGCCTACAAGATTTTGGGTTAAAAAGTGATCAAGAAATCCTTACTTTGGGTCCTTCTATTGGGAAACACTTCTCTAGTGAACAGGAGAGACAAGTGCTTTAATTGTAGATGAATATTCTGACATCTTCGCTAAGCATAATTACGATTTTGGGAAAATGAAAGGAGTAATGCGCCTTTGGGTTGGGACCATCTAGTACTCAAAAAAAAGGAGTAATGCACTCTGTTGAAACTGGCGATCACCCTCCTATTCGTGCAAGGCCCTATTGTAAGTCTAAAGTAGAAGAAGCCCAGGTTACTAAGGAGCTGCATCAATTGTTGGAGGCTGGATTATTAAAACCTTTCAATAGTCCTTGAGCATCTCCATTGTCATTGGTTAAGAATAAAGACGGTTCCCACCAAGTTGTTATGGATTATTGCAGACTGAATGCTATTACTCAACGATATTGTTATCCCTTACCTAGGATCATTGATTCTCTTGTGTTGTTGGCTGGATCCACCTATTTTTCAGCCATGGACATAGCTATTGGATACTGGCAAATCGAGTTATCACCAGAAGACCGTGCCAAGTGTGCCCTGATATCAAGTGGAGGTTTTTTTGAACCAACTCATATGCCTCAAGGATTAAGAAATGCCCCAGCAACCTTCCAAAGGGCAATGGATAGTATGCTACGGGATCTAAAGCTTACTTGTGTTCTGGTATATCTTGATGATATTACAGTGTTTTCCAAAACTTTTACCGAGCATTTGGGCCATCTAAAAGAAGTTTTCAGATGAATTTGGAGCTCTTCCTTAAAACTCAAACCCTCCAAATGTTCATTCTTTCAAAATGAAATGGACTTCTTAGGACTTCAGGTCTCAACTAAAGGGGTTCAACCCCTCTCAGACAAAATTCAAGCCATCCAACGAATGTCTCCTCCAACCTCTCTGCGGGATATTCAAGTCTTTCTTGGCAGAGTTGGATTATTGGCAATTTATACCCAACTTTGCTGATATGGCTGAACCCTTATTTCACCTGTTGCAGAAAGGAGTGCCCTTCAAGTGGGGATCAGCTCAAGGACAATCGTTCATTTCTCTATGTACTGCCTTGATCAAGGCGCCTGTTCTAATTCATCCCCAAATTTGATAAGCCTTTCTTTTTACATACTGATGCAAGCAATGTCGCTATTGGGGCTATCTTATCCCAGTGTGATGAAGAGAAGAATGATCATCCCATTGCTTTCTAAAGCAAAACTTTATTGAAGGCTGAACAGAATTACAGTGTCACTGAGTGGGAGTGTTTGGCTGTAATTCTAGCAATCAAGCACTTCCGTCCCTTCTTATATGGTAATCATTTTATTGTTATTACCGACCATTCTTCCTTAAGATGGTTGCAGAACATGAAGGATCCTGATGGGAGGTTGGCCTGTTGGTCTTTAAGGTTGCAAAATTACAATTTCTCAATTGTTCATCGCTCAGGTGCTCAACATCAAAATGCTGATGGGCTGTCCCAATTGCCTATTCTGAACTTGGGACTAGAAAAGGAAGAACTCTTATATAATCTTATCGGACAACCTGAGTTGTGGGATTGAGAAACTGAAGAGGATAGAGCCTTTTTAAAAATAAATTACCAAATATACTATGATTTGGGATGGAGCTTTGTATAAGAAAGTCAAATCCAAGTGGTTGCCCTTTCTGCATCTCAACACTAGATTTTGTGCTGTAATGGAAATTCATGAACATATCAGTCATAGCGGCTTAAAGAAGACTCAAGAATGGTTAAAGACTTGATACTATTGGAACAACATGACTGATTTCATCCAAGAGACCCTTGACTTATGTCTTATTTGTAAACGCCATGGAACTACTAACCCTACTTTTCAACATCAAGTTATGCCTCCAACTAAGGCATTTGAGGTGGTTAGCATTGACGTTGTAGGTCCTTTTCCTCAAGGATTGCATGAGATCATCAGTATATCATTATGGCTGTTGACCATTTAACTAAATGGGTTATGCCATTTTCATTGCTACCCCCTCAGCTAAAACTACAGCGCTATTCCTATACCAACATATCATTTCTCAACATGGGTGTCCCAAGGTCCTTATGTCAGATAATGGGACTAACTTCACCTTGCAACTTATACAGGAGTTATCCAAAGTATTTAACACTGCTCAGCAATTTGTTGTCCCATATAATCCATCTACAAATGGGGTCCTTGAATGATGTCAGATATTCTCCTTCTTGACTTCTGAGAGATAATATTGGAGTCCAATCTTTGAATAAAATTGTGGCTATCAATAATATGAATACTAACGGCGAAAAGACCTAGGTGGATTCTCGGTGGAATCCTATCCATCAGAACAATACAATCTATACCCAAAATCAGCATAATATGGTAAGTAGTGAAAATAGGATTGCTCCGACTTTTTGGCTGAATTTGAGGTGTTCAATATCGCATGGATCTGAACCCTCCCGAAGTGAGAAGATTTTACCCATCAATGATTGGGTGCAAATTAACCAATCATCACCACTTGGATCTGAACCCTCCCAAAGTGAGAAGATCTTACCCACTGGTGATTGGATACAATTTATCAAATCCTTACCACATGGGTTGGTTTTGCCACAAAAATATTTATCCTCAATCTGATAGGCCAAAAGCCTATATTTCCTAATTTAGATAACTCAGCTTTATATATTTTTGCCTCAAATACCCATGATCTCATAATTCAAGCTAGTTTAAATAGGAACTACTAGTATCAAGAAAAGAGCCTTTCTCTAGTTTGCCTTAGAAATAATTAAATTTGAATTTAAATTTATTATGGGGAAGGCCGACCATGGGATGGACACTTCTGAATATGACTCAGGAGAGACAAACTTAGTACCAGGGGAGGCACCCCAGAGAAGTGATGCTATCACTTGTTGCCAGCGGGAACGCCACTTATGGGGAGGGGGAGGGAACGTGTGAAGGGGCCGTAGCCACTATTGAGCACGTGTGGAGGAAGGGGTCTGATTTGATGAACCAGACTGGGAACCAGGAGGAGACCAGCTGTTGGCGACGCGGTGGGAGGTATCCAAACATCCATGCTTGAAAGTGGTCCACCAAATGAGACCGTAATCTGTGGACAGTTTCTGGGAGGGTGGGGGTGGAGCCTGCGATGGCCTCTAAGATGATCGTGTGGATGGTCCACATGGCGATTGCAACCACCAGAGCATGGAGGGAGAGTGGAAGGGAGGAGGCCATTGATAGAGCAAACATATCTCTTGACAGACTGAAGGATGCGTTTAATCCTGGCCCAGCAGACGTTGAACTTCGCGCCATATTACTTTAGAGGTGGAGCACTTCTCCTGGCGGTGGAACAGCGTTCCATACTGGCCACACACGACACAGGATGAGTGTAGAGCGTTAGAGCGCTCAGCTGTATGGTATACCCGCCTCAGTCAGCGCCACACATGGGAGCAGACTTGAGGCTGCAACAGAGGATGGTGTGCATATTTCCAGATAGTTTTTGGGTCTCAATGGAATAAGGGATGTCCATCATGTCCAGGTAGTCCACCCTGGATAGGACAAGGGGCCGAATGGGGATCACGCCATCATGGATGAGTAGCCCCTGTACCTCTTGTGTGAACTGAGGAGAGGGGCGGCCTCTTCAGGTTGTATGTCCGCTAGTACGAATTCTCCACTCTGCACTTCGCATGGAGAGTAGGATTCGTTTGTAGTGGGTTTTAGTTCCATGAGGACCTGTGGCCGATGTGTGTGATGCGAGGTATTTCATCAGGGAGTGGGGGTTTGATGGATTGTTGAGGCCCAAGGCTCAGGAGAAGTTGAAGCGGGCCGCGCGGGACCAGTGTTGGGATGGGAGGGTAGGAGCGGTGATGGCCGCGATCCAGGTGCCCAGGATCTTGGCAGCATGGGCTTTGAATTCAAGCAGGCCCATGCCACCTTGATGATGAGGGCCAAACATGACCTCTAGCGATACTGGTGGAGGGCGGCCTGACCAAAGCCATCCTTGCAGCAAGGCATACAGGGATTTGAAGAAGCTTGGGGAGAAGGGGATGGCGTGGGCTCCGAACCAGGCTTTGGATAGGAGCATAGAGTTGGCTAGAACAACCCTGCCAGTAAGGGTAGTAGGGTGGGCTCTGAGAGAGGCGATTCTCTTTGTCACGTTGTCCAGTATACGGCACTCCATTAATGCTGACGCGTATCTGCCTGCCTCCATCCACACGCCCAGATGGCGCACCGGTCCTATGGTAGGACGTGGCACGAAGGGGAGCACCAGTGGAGCGGTGTGTGTTGAGTTAGTAAGGCGTGGACGTGGGCGAGCAGATGGGCTGGGTTGGGAACTAATTGCTGGGGCCCAGCAGTTCTAAAAACTGACCAACGAGGATGATTTCAGTTTTGGAGGCGTTCAGTGCCACGTTGCTTACCCGGGAATATTCCTGGATGAGGGCTTCAAGCGCGCGTGCATCTTTATTGTTAGACACCCCCACCACGCAGTCACCTGCAAATGCCATCATCTTGATTGGGGTTTGGCCTGGCACCTGGACCCCAGTGAGTTGGGCATTCACATTTCGCAGTAGTGGGTCAAGGCTGAAGTTGTATAAGAGGGGCTGAGGGGATCTCCTTGTCGCAAGCCCCTTTGAGGGCGGACTACTTCCGTTAGGAAGCCTGGGCCACGCACTGCCATTGTTGCAGATTCCGTGAGCAGCATCACCCAGTTGATGAAGCGGGGGGTAGGCGGAATTGATGGAGGCAGGTCCTTAGGTATTCCCAGTTTACTCTATCATAGGCCTTTTGTTGGTCCAAGTATACAAGTGCCCCAGAGGCTGTGGACTGACATGCATTAGCCACGGAGTGCACATTATCCCAAATCGACCTTCTGGGGATGAAACCGAATTGTTCTGGGGAGATGGTGGCAGATGCTACAGTCCCTAAACGATTATCCATGTTTTTTGTTAAAATTTTGGTGTCTGTGTTTGTTAGAGAAATGGGGCGTCAGTTGGCTAAGTCAAGCTTATCCCCTTTCTTGAAGAGTGTGACAGTAAAGGCCTCATGTCCTCCTGGTAGGAGGCGCGTTTCCAACAGGCTTTGGTTAAGTGAGGCGAGCAGCAATGGGGATATATATTTGAAATATTTTTTGTAGAACTCATATGGAATGCCATCTGGGCCTGGGCATTTTCAGTTTGCTGCACCACAAATGGCTGTCCATAATTTATTTGGATAATTAAATTCATTATTTCTGGGTGTCGGAAAATGGTGCAGATATAAGCTCAGTCAAGAAATTCCACCACTTTGGCTGGCTGAATTGGTTCAGCTCAGTATAACTTGGAGTAATATTTTTTGCATTTCAATTGCCACTTCAGCCAGTGTGTCCACAATGGAATTATCCAATCTTTGCACCTGTATGCAGGCCATGCTCTGGCGTGGTGCAAAATTTTTTTAAAGAAATCTGTGGTGCACTTGTCACCTTTTGTGATGCATGTGGCCCTGTATTGAACACAAACCCAATGTTTGTGTTGCCTTTCAAGTGCGTTGAGGTGGGCAGCTGCCTCCGCCCACTTCTGGCCCCATGCAGGGCTGTATCCTGTAGCTGTTAAATTGGACTCCAAGTGTGCCAATTCTGCCAGAGCGCGCGAGATAACCGCCAATGTGGCTTATGAGCGTCTGGAGGAGAGATGGCGAGAGTGGCGGATGGTGTCCTCTTTGAAAGTTACCCATGTGAAAATGGGGTCCGCACAAAATGGTGCAACAAATGATTTTGCCAAAGTTGCCTCTTCCACCCACATGGAAAATCCTGGTGACGCGAGCTCGGGGGGTGGATTTTGCATCATGTGGGGCCTTAGCAACTGTGACAGGTAGGTGGTAGGTTATCAAGACCAGTCAGTGGTTGGAAAATTCCATTTTCATTGTTTTGAAGTGGGAGATGTGGGGCTAGAATTTCGCCAGCATTAGAATAAGGTCGATGCAGGTCATGGACCTTAATTGGCCGTTGTGGATGTGGTGATGCATCATGTTTTCGAGCAGCAGGGCATGTCACAGCAGTGCATCCATTAACCCAAGGGTGGCCTTCTAGAACGCGTAGTTCTACATGACCCTGTGGGGCGTGGGGTGAGGGAGGCCACCAGTCCGTTGGTGAGGTTAGCCAACAGTTCATGTCGCTGACTAGGAAAGAATCAGGGGGTAGTGGGAGGGATTTGACTGACGAGAAAAATTCCTGATGCTCGTGTGCACCATTTGGGGCATAGATGTTGATGATTACGTGTGCTACATCAGCCCACGAGAAGGTGACGACAAGCACTCGGCCATTTAGGAATGTTTCTGAGGATGTGAATTTTAAAAAATTATTTTTCCAAATTAGCACCCCACAGTGCTTTGACCAAAAGGATAGGGATGAGAGGAACATTGTTTTCCTAGCTTCCTCAGAACCTCGTGGACAGTGGGACTCCTGGATGGCCAGGATATCCATGGGTAGATTATGTTGTAAAAAACTCAGTTTCCTGGCCCAGGATAGGGAGGCCTTGAGCCCAGCGATATTCAACGTCCCTAGAGTGAAGGTTTCCCCCATCACACCTTAGGTGCGAGGGGGTGGACCCCCAGGCCCACCAGCCTCTTCTAGGTCCCCATAGGCTTTCACAGCAGCGCAGGTGTTAGCAGCAATGCTATCAGAGTTTTTGTTGATTTTTGTGGAAAAAGTCGCATTGGCTTTGGCCTTCACTTTTTGTTTTCCCAACGTCGGATGAATTTTTTGCAGTGCGGATGAGTTTGGTGCACCGTCAAGCGGGTCAAAAAAAATTTTTCAGTTGGGATAGGTCCCAAGTCAGTTTTTACTGGAGCTTGGGTGCAATGATTGGGTGAGATCAAATCTCCCATTGGATCCTCAGATTGAGTGGCCCACTCGGCATGGGCTTCCCAATCTGATTGGATGATGGATTCCTGAGTTGCTTCCACCGCAAAGGTCTCCATGTCCTCCTGGCGTTTTGAGTGTGGGATAGCAGTGGTGGCCTTGGCTGCTTCCTTGGCTGCAGCTCTATGGGCCTGCTTAGCCTTCTTCCGCTCCTGTGGGGAGATAGGCTTTACCAATAGGTAGCAGCCTTGTGCTCCCCACGGGAAAGCCTTCTTGGTGCTTGCGGTTGGTTTGTAGTGCGCCTCTCCATTGGCCATGGCCGCCGAGGGGTGCTCTTGGAATGTGACGCCCTCCTCGATGGGGCATGCATGCGCCTTATGGCCGAATGCATCACAGTGGGTGCAAATGGGGGGCGCGCTGTCCACAGTCACCTGGAATGGGTGGGTGGTATGCCCTGTGATATCAATAAAAGTGGAGTGCAGGATCTGGGTTAGGTCCTTCACGATCTCCTCAGTTGGGGTCAGAACTGCGATGGCTTTGCCGGTGCACAGGTGTGGCATCAGCGTGAAGCGTTGCATTTTGAAAGGTTGTATTTCTCCGTATATGGCGAGACCATCTTTCAGGTGTTGTTCCAAAATGTCACGTTTTACTGTAGTAGGCAAAAAGTCAAACATGAGGAAAATTTGGTTTGATTTTGTCCATCTGGTGCATTTGGTTTTGATGACCCGTTGCCCTTCGGCGGGGGTCAACCACTCTGCGCACCGCTGCAGCCTCATCTGCTGCTTTTTTGCTTTCAAAACCTAGGTCCAGCCAACCGCGCAACATGGAGTGAGGTGCAATGTACACCGCGGTCAGGAAAACTTTGTGTACATCTTCACAAAATTTTTCCCATAAGGCCATTTTTTGGATGTCCAGATACACACAGACTCCAAATTCCACCGACGAAAGTGGCTGGGAGTGTGGCGTGTTGATGTACTGGTTGCATTGTGCTTGCCACGCGAGTATCTCCGGGGAAATTGTGACCGCCAGTTTTTTAAGATTTTTGTCTATTCCGCCAGATTCTCCATGGCGTTTTCAAACGTTGGAGGCCGCGGGCCTTCCACCTGCTCCTCTTACCTTGCTTGCCCAACTGCTCCCTGACATGGGCGCAGACTAATCTCCTCTGTGGATTATCAAACTAGATTCAGTCTTGAATTGAATAGGTTGCAAAAGTGATTGTAACAAGAAAGAAAAGCTCCTTTGCCTTAGAAATAATAAAACTAAAAAGTAAAATCTTAGTTTTATTAAGAGTTTACTAATTATTTTAAATAATCCATTGTGGAAATCCAGTGGCACATAGCACCAGTGAGCATAGTTTCTTGCTGGATCTTGACAATTTGGTGCTCACTACAGGGGAACGCCTGTGCACTAAACCGTAGTTATTAACATGGAGGCTGTAAACGTGAGCAGCTCTTCTGGTTCTTCTTCAACTGAATCATGATTAGTTGCTCTTGAGAAGCAACTAGCCATCTCTTTCTCCCGTCTCAAAAAGATAGATCAATGGCCGTTCAAACTACCCATAAAGGACAGATACATCCCAGGTGAAAGGAGCATTGCTTCCTTTTTGTACGTTTATGAAGCTGCGATGGATGGCGCCACTGATAAACATAAAGTTCAGTATATTCTTCCTTGTTTAAGCCGCAAAACCCAGGAGTTGATCGTCCCTCACCTGTATCCTCAGCACACCTTGCCAGATGTTAAGAAGGCCCTCTTGGCTGAATTTGGATCCAAGCAGAGCTTACACAGGGAAAAACAGGCTTTTATGCGCCTTACCATCTATGAGGGTGAAATCCTCTTTAGTTTTGCTGAGCGGTTCTATCTCACTGCTCAAAGGCTGGCTACGTCTAACCTGCTTACCCTGGATGATGCTATCGCCGCCATATTAACAGGGTTAGCTTCACAACCCTCTCTCGCCAGGCATATCATATCAGTGAAATGCCACTTCACAACTTTCCGTGATATAAAAGAGGCTTTGTTAGACGTCGCCCATATTCCCTTAGGTGAGCTGCAGCCTATTGAACCGTTGGAGGTGAGGCCACCTGTGCCTATTCTCCCTGTAAAACCTGCTGTTTTGGTGCGACTTAAACTGACATCCCTCATTCATGCAAAGCGAAGATCCCTACTGTGGCTTCCCCTTCAGCTCAGCCAATAGGTGCGCGCTCTAAGGGTATATCCTCCAGAACTACTGGGGTTGTGAAAATGCCAGTTAAAGTGAAGATAATTACCCCACCTCTCGTGGATGTCTCCCCCACTTCAATTGCAACCTTGCCCATGGTTGAGAATACCCCTGAGGCTGACTCTGAGGGGGTTACAATGACGTTGGGTACTACTTGTTGGGAGCTCCCGCGGAAGTGGAGGTCCCTGATCACCTAAATGCAGAAGGAGTAGATTAAACCACCGTACCTGAGGATACTTACCTCCGCCAAATTATAGGTTGTATGGAAACTATTGACACATCCAGCAATGCTGATCAGCTTCTATCGAGCATAATTCGCCCTTTACAGTGAGTGGGCTTCATGCAGTCTATTCTGGAGACTCACCCTGAGGCCGCACGCAAATTAACCTCCACTTCATTATCTAAAGAAGGTCTTAGCGCTGTAAGCCAACTTTGGAAGAACACTTACCAAGGTTGAAGTAGTTGTTCACAAAGTCTGGGTGATGGCTACCTTAGATACAGGTTCCCCAGTGAATGTAATCTCATCACAGCTGATGAAAAAGATTAAACTGATGCCTGACCTGGATTATGCCAAAGGAGTTCAGAACTGCGGGCCCAAACAATACCCGCGCTGTTGGCACTTACTACTCTCTTCCATTCGTGTTGGGAAGCTTATCCTATTGACCCCCGCTGTGGCTTTAGATAATAACTCCTATGATATGCTCCATAGGTACCCAGTTTATGATCGAGTATGAAGGCATTATCAACATGAAGCAAGGGTTCCTATCTTTGATGAACTACGAAGTTCCATTAGTCTTATCCAACAAAGAACTCATCAAGAATGACTACACCTGCCTGGTTGAATACCCTTTTTTCCGCTTTGCTTACATTATGTCACTTCTGGGCGCAACACTAAGAAATTTTCTGATTCAGTGGAGGCTAGCAATGGTATCCCATTTTTGTGCGGCAGATGAGGTGGTGATTAAGCTGGGTGAACAACGGGTGATTGACACGAAAATCACGCTCCAAATCCCATGCCACTGTTTGTTGCACCTCATAAGTGTTGAGGCCTTAGTCTTTTGGAGCCTCGTATATTACCTGGGCTAAAAGACCCCGCCTATCAGCGACCTATTACTCTACTTTTGGGAAACCTCACCGCAAAGGACATGATCATACAGAAACACCAAGAGGTTGGCCGAGGTTTTAATACCTGTGGAGGATGTTGAACAGATCACTCCTATCGGCTCAATGGCAGATTTGGGCCTGCCAACGGACAACCTGGTGTGTACCTTACCAAACGACCATATCTCGAATGAGTTAACCCCAACTGAGCTAGAGAAAGTTCATATAATCTTTCTTGATGACAATAGCGACATATTCTCCAAGTCAGCTCACGACTATGGCCATATGAAGGGCTGGTGCCACTCCATGGATGTAGATGCCCATCCCATTCAGTCAAAACCATATTGCAAGTCAAAGGTGGAGGAACAGCATATGAGGACGGAACTCACACAGTTATTGGATGCAGGGTTACTATTTCCTCTCAAAGCCCTTGGTCTTCCCCACTGTTGTTAATTAAGAAGAAAGATGGAGGTCACCGGGTAGTCATGGACTACCGCAAGTTAAATAACCTCATGAAGAAGGGATAGCTATCCTATCCCTCACATCGATGATGCCCTGGCCCAACTATCTGGCTCAAATTTCTTTTCAGCCATGTACTTGGCCAGTGGCTATTGGCAAATGTACCTTTCTCCACAGGACCAGGAGAAATGCGCTTTGATATGCAGTGAAGGCCTTTTCCAACCCACGCGTTTGCCCCAAGGGTTGTGCAACGCACCTGCCTTTTTCCAGCGTGCGATGGATCACATCTTGCAAGACTTAAAGCTAACCTGCGTTATCGTTTATCTTGACGATATACTGTGTTCTCAAAAACCTTCAAAGACCACCTGGATCACTTGAAGGAGGTGTTTGGAAGGCTACATAAGTCAAATATCAAGTTGAAACCATCAAAGTGCACTTTATTTCAGCGAGAATTGGATTTCCCTTGGCCACACCATTTCGCAAAACGGAATCCAACCACTACAGAACAAGGTCGAAGCCATTGTAAATATGCCTCCCCCAAGAATTTTTGGGATATACAGGTGTTTCTGGGGATGATGGGGTATTACCATCAGTTCATCCCTAAGTTCTCACAACTCAGTGAGCCCCTTGTTCGCTTACTGAAGAAGAATATTCTTTCAATGGGGCGCTGAACAAAACCCGCTTTTTGAGACCCTGAAGCAGCTACAACGACACCCTATCCTATGGCACCCAGATTATAAAAAACCCTTTATCCTGTTTATGGATGCCTCGGACTACGCCGTTGGGGCCATCTTAGGCCAATTAGATGAAAATGGTATTAATCATCCGGTATCATATTTCAGTAAGATGCTTTCAAAGCCTGAATGTAACTACAGTGTAACTGAAAAGGAGTGCCTGGCTGTTCTGTTGGCTATAAAGCACTACCGCCCTTTCCTCTATGGAACCACCTTTACTGTAGTTACTGACCACGCTTCATTGAAGTGGCTACAAAATATGAAGGACCCTACTGGGCGGTTAGCTCGCTGGGCTCTGGCTCCAGCATTTATGATATGCAAATTGAACATCGTGCCAGAACTCATCATATGAATGTGGATGGGTTATCTTGACTGCCAATCCTCCACTTGGATAATAGCGAGGCAGAAAGGTTGCATGATCTATTAATGACTCCAACAAATGGGAGGATGAAGATGATCCAGTTCAGAAGATGTTAGCCCGCCACTTGCGCAACACCAAAGTGGAAAATGGGAAGTTGTATAAGCAGGTGGGGGCGAAGTGGTTGCCTTACCTCCGGCCCTCAGAATGCGTACCTGCCATCCTCAAAGCTCACTCCATTTTAGGCCATGGAAGGGCAAAGAAAACTTATGAGTGGCTTAAAGATCAATACTATTGGGATGGAATGATGGACGCTATAGTTGATGTCTTGAAAGCCTGCCTTACATGCAAGAAACAATCTGGTTTTAATACTAGATACCAGTATCAACCAACTACCCCGCAACAACCTTTTCACACTATTAGTTTGGATGTTGTAGGTCCCCTTCCACAGTCTATCAGTGGCAACCGTTTTATCCTAGTAGCCATCGACCACTTCACTAAGTGGGTTGAAGCTGTGGCGCTTCCTGCCCAAACAGCCAAGGCAACTGCCACTTTCATACACCAACACTTTTTCGCTCAGCATGGCTGTCCCCAAGTACTACTCTGTGACAATGGCAAGAATTTTACCTCCAGAGTAGTCAAACTCCTGGCTACCTCCATGGGAGCCCAACAACTCTTTTCAGCTCCATACAATCCATCTACCAATGGGGCAGTGGAAAGAGTCAATGGAACCTTGGTTTCCATCCTCCGCAAAATGGCCTCTTCCAATCCACTTCACTGGGATCAATACTTACCCAGTGCTTTATGGCCTACTGGATTAGCTATTACTAGATTCTGAAAATGTCCCCTTTCCGAGTTTTGTATGGCAGGGAACCAGGCATACCTGCCCTTCTGGCTAAAGATGTCTTCTCTAAAGGAGAGGAGCCTGAGAAAGCCATGCGAAGGTTAGCTAACCAAATTATTCAACTCCAAGCTGAAGCTATGACCAACCTAGCAAAAACAGTGACTAAAGAAGGGCAGGCTGCCAATGAGCTCCGCACCCCCCTTCCTCCATTTCAAGTGGCTGATAAGGTGTTATACTACCATAACCGCATCACCCCAAGAAGCGGTAAGCTTAGTTCAATTTGGGAGGGACCTTTTTCCATTAATTGCAAAAGAAGCAATAAATACTCCATCAAATCATTAGCCACAGATGTTACTATAAACTGGGTACATGTCCATTTCCTACAATCCTACACTCCTCCCAACATTCTTGAGGGAGGCAATGTCAGATATTCTCCTTCTTGACTTCTGAGAAAGAATGTTGGAGTCTGATCTTTGGATAAAATTATGGCTATCAATGATATGAATACTAATGGCGAAAAGACCTTGGTGGATTCTTGGTGGAATCTTATCCATTGGAACAATACAATCTATACCCAAAATCAGCGTAATATGGTAAGTACTGAAAAATAGGATTGCTCCAACTTTTCAGCTGAATTTGAGGTGCTCAATATTGCACGGATATGAACCCTCCCAAAGTTAGAAGATTTTACCCACTGGTGATTGGATACAATCTATCAAATTCTTACCACACGGGTCAGTTTTGCCACAAAAATATTTATCCTCAATAAGATAAGCCAAAAGCCTATATTTCCTAATTTAGATAACTCAGCTTTATATATTTTAGCCTCAAATGCCCATGATCTCATAATTCAAGCTAGTTTAAATAGGAACTACTAGTATCAAGAAAAGAGCCTTTCTCTAGTTTGCCTTAGAAATAATAAAACTAAAACGTAAAGTATTAGTTTTATTAATAGTTTATTAATTATTTTTAAATATTCCATTGTGGAAATCCAGCAGCACATAGCACCAGCGAGCATAATTTCTTGCTGGATTTTGACAAACGAGTTAATGAAACCCTAGTCTCAATTCTAAGGAAAATGGCATCCACTGACCCAACTCAGTGAAATTTTTTTGCCTAGTACCTTGTTTGCATATTGTGTAAGCTATCATCACATTATCAAGATGTCCCCTTTTAAGTTCATATATGGGCGGTATCCTTCAGTCCCTTCTAGTGTTCAGATAATCGAGGAAAGCATTCCAGAAAATTCTGATTTAATTATGAGGAATCTGGCCGATGAGATTATCCATCTTTAAGCTCAAGCAATGAAATCAATTGAAACAACTACTCAAAAAGAGACTCAAAGGAGTTCTCAACACAAACCTGAATTACCTGAATACCAGATTGGGGATTACATTATAATCTATCATTCTTGACCTGGTGAGCGAACTGAAAAGTTAAAAACTAATTGGTCTGGTCCCTATTAAGTTATATTTTGAAAAGTATTAGAGTATTTAATTGTGCATGTTGATACTGGTATAGTGGTAAATCTTATTCATCCTAGGTTTTTTAAGAAGTCACACTCCAAAGCATCAAATCTTGAGGGAGTAAGTGTCAGGATTTCGCAAATTATCTTATCTCTGAAATTTCTGCCCCATCAATTCCCTCAGCATCATTGGAAGGAGAGAGCAATATATCTCAATCTATCAAGCTTAATGATCAATCTCATCACAATCAATTGATTAAAGATTCAATCAAGTAGAGATTAATTTGCTCTGATAGATTGTGAGCCATTACAAAGCCTATAAATATCCCCACTTTTTGATAATAGAGATTAGGTCAAATTATAACCTGTATTTTCGTTTAATTTTTACTGCTTTTTGGAGAATCCGCCCAGTGTAACTTTGAGAGAAAACCTGCCCCATTGGAAGTGTAATTCAAAACTTCCAGACCAACATATCCAGATGAGCTGAAGCCCTAACTCCCTTAGCTGACTTAAAACCCATAGTTATCTCCTGCATACCCCACGCCTCATTGCCTTTGATATTTACTTCCAATGGAAAAGGTTTACGATTTACACTGATAATTTCGGCAGGTTGACATGAAGATTGACTATTAAAATAATCCCACATATGCACAACTTGGTGGCACTCTGCCTGAAAAAGGATTTTAATATCATTTTTTTAAGTAGAGGCCAAAAGTCTGCTTTTAGGGTGATATTCTTGTTCACCAGGGATATGACTTTTTGGCCCTGGGGTAATACTTCAAGTTGCAACGCTTCCATCATTTAAAAAGTCTGTATCAGAGTGACCAGCTCCAGATATTTCTGCATCTATTCATTAAGGCGACATCGATGCTTTTAGGAAGTTTTAGATAGTTCTTTCACTTGAAGGTCCTGGTCAAGTATAATATCAGGGAGTTGGCCAACGTGGGAATTTAAAGCTGCTCATATTTGGTGATCATTATCAAAATTGTTTTTCTGGGCTGCAGGGGCAGCCCCTTCATCTCCAGAAACTTTCACTACTTTTGCTGAAGGGAAATCTCATACGGAATTGACAGGATCCATACTTAAATAAAATGAACTACAGGTAACCATGTGGTGAGCCCCTGTAATGTGCACCACAATGTTGAATTTGCACTTAGGCATCGGATTTTGAAGGCACAGCTTACTATACTCAAGATAATAAAGTACTTTTTAAATACAGTAACCTTAGTGAGCTTGCAAAAAGGACACTTTTGGCAAGAGAGGTATATTTTATATGAAAATAATTAAGAGCACAATGTAGTATCAGGTACTGACAAAATCTTGATAGCTTGCTATGCTTTCGCTCTTTATGCTAGGTTAATCTCCAGCCACTTAAGAAAAAAGATCCCCTTACCATTAGAATTCACCCAAGATATGCCCCTTCCACTAGCGTTCTTATTGGTGCATTTTATGTACACTAAGCAGCACTCAAATGTGATAGATTAGTGAAATAATATTCTGAATTTGGTTAAAGAGCGAACCACAAAGGCTGAGCACTATTCCATTATAGCCACAATCAACAGATTGCATTTGAGGTTCTGGTGGATGGCTCAAATAAAAAAGATAGATCTCCATACTTAATAGTTTATGCATGTGCAGGGGACAAAATAGAGGTTAAAGATAGAGATAATTTGGAACAGATATAAATGCTGAGGTTAGAAGCTCAATTGACAAGTATATCAAGGTAGTAGTTTTACACTGGTGTGGTTATTGGATCTTATCCAACATCATATAAAATTATGGCGCTGAGGTGAAAGCACCAAAAGCAATTTAGTACAACTGTGGCCACTCCTTATGAAGTTGAGGGCCATGCGCTCAAGGCTCCTTATACCATTGACTCCTATCTCTAATCTCCAATCCTGCCACCGCTTCAATTCCAGTGGCTGTCCCAACGTTGGCTGAGCTAAATCCATTTGAGGCTCCCAAATGGATTGATGAGGATGAACGTCCGTACCATGTGAAGCCATATTTTGCTTTGAAGCAGTTCTTCATTGACCCTCCTGATTTGCATCCCCACCATTTTCACCCTGAAGCGGTTTTCCAGTTTATAAAAATATTAATAAGATGGAAGTTGAGGCTGCATCTGCCCCCTTTAAGACCCTACTTCGCCAGAATCTTCCTGGGCGATGTGGTTCCTTGTTGAGGGTATTCCTATCCCGTTTTTCCTCATGATTTTGAGGAAGATGTGAAGTATGAAATTGAGGATCTCGCTTTTGGTGTGAGCCATGCTTGAATTGATGTGGAAAAAACTTCTCTTTTTGACCCAATTATCCTTAAACCCGCCAGCGCATCAAGTCTTTCACTTGTGTGCCCTTCTCTCACTACTTTTGCTGGCATCAACTTGCTCAATATGTTGAGGCGATAGACACTGTGGCCTATAAACAAAACAAACCCGCAACTATACCTCCTTATGCCCCATGTCGCTGATGCTTCTATCCCAATGTTGTCTGCCATGGTCTGACAGCTAAAGCGGGTGCAAGAAAAAAGTTTCCCAAAGCTGTTCCACATTCTGATATGGTTTCTTAGGCTGTTAGCTGAGGTGCCATATTGGGATTTTTTATTTATGATAATACCTTTATTTGGCCTATTTGCTAATAAGGATGCGTGGCGGCTTTCCTTTTTGGTTGCACCACTAGTGCTAAAAAAATTCTATATTTAATTATCAGTTATTTACTATTTTTAAATAAAATTCAAATGATGGTTTGTCAAACCACTTACAACATTTTCCCTCCTCAGTTCCCTAAAATTATAAAAATTAGCACTTTTCTCATAGTGGAGTTCTGGGTTATTTTGTTATAGATTCTAATAAAGAGTTATTTCTGCTCCAAAAGAACCTTTTAATATTTTTTTAGATTTTAAAAAATCTGGCCCATCCAAGGACTACTACAACTGATAGATGTCCCACATATATTGATCTTTATAATAGCAGTGGCCATCTCTCTGGTGTTTTCTGAATTATAATCCCTCATCCAAGAGAATCCAAGAAATTAACTCTGAATATAGTCAACAACCATTTGTTCAAGTAAACTTATACATAATATAATTGCTTAAATTGGTAATTCACTCATTTAATTCAATCCGTTATTATAAAGATGATTTTAAAAAACCCAATTTGGCGGATTGGAATATTAAAAATCTAGTGAAATTAAAAACGATGATGTAATTCCCACTCCTCATTACCAAGTTTGAACCCAGACAAATCCTGTGTTAGGATTTGGGGAGCCCAAGTTGGCTCTGGTTGCAAACTAGTGGGTTCCAATAGGCCACCACAGTAACTTAGCAACTGCTGTTAATGTGACCCCAAAGCCCTTTAGTTAATGAGGGGAGTGTCATTTCATGGCTGCACCAAAATGTCCTGGATTAGCGCCATGGTTCTCAAAAATGCTTGAAGATGATAAAATTGAACGTCAGGAGGGTAAAATTTTTATTTAAATTAAAATATGACCAGGAGAACAAAAATAGGCCAGCACCCTCATAAGTACAGTCAATAGCTTTTAAATAAAGAAGGTTATTACAGTTTGTGGTGCTGTCCTTGGGTTCTTCAGCTCTTGTATCAGCATCTTTTCTGGGTGCAGGTTTCCAGAGTTTGTGCTGGGGAGGAGAGGGTCAATTCACAAACCTTTGTGAGAACTTAGATAGGAGAGGTGATGGGGCACGCTATGATTAACTGCCCCCAATTTGACATTCTTAAAATTTTAAATTTTTTAAATTGAGGCGCGCTCCATCTTAGGAGGTCTGGCACTTAATTGACAACAAATTTCCAAAAAAACTACTAGAAAGGGATATTGGGAAAAATAAAGGGAGTGTAAAATTAGGGTAATAACTTCCCATATTCTATGGCAATATTGAATTTTCATATCTGAGATATTAATTAAATCGTCAGATTTTTTAAACTTTTGGATTATTGGGAAATAGGTGGAAGTATCAGGGACTTACCTGGCGTACTTCTGGCGTTTTAGTATATTTAAGTGATTTCTCTATATAGGATCTTAACCTTGTGAACATACCAAGTACAAGATAGTGAGGTAAAAAAATCAGCGCAAATATAAAAATTGTAATTAAGTTTGCTATTTCTATCTGAAAAAGGGTAGTAGGTACCATCTGTCTTCTTGCTCTTTGTGGAAAGCCTTACATTACCCTTTCCTTTTTGCCCTCATTCCAATAAAGTTGAACTATTGGGACTCCATTACCACAGGGTAAGTTTATTATTAATGGGGTTAAGCGTGGCGTGATACTGCAAAGTATGGAGTATAAAGAAGGTTCACCTAACTTCTGACAAAAATAAATCTACTATCCTATAATCAGAGGATGAACTGGGGGAGTCTGTGCAAACTGAAGACATTTGAGCTGGGAAGAAACGTCATGTAGATACTTATGATCAGATGACCCATCATCAGGAAAAAACCTAAAGCAACTTGCAAGATCTTTTTTATGTGGAGTATAAGGAGCAGCATGTGTGGCAGGAATAAAGTCATCTGCTGTAAAAGATACCGCTATTTGATCCAAACCAAATGGAATATATGAAGGCAACTGTGATTGACAATGAACCAAGTAATGTCTAGTCTTGATACAAAAACTGACATATGGTGAGCAACGGCTTATAAACAATGGTCATAGGAACTGTATGAGAAGATATGATAACTGTCCAACAAACCCAAACACTTGGGAAAGGGTTTAAAGGGACTGGGAGTGTGACAAGGGAAGGTCCACGCTGAGCTGCAGCAGATTTAAAAATTTTACTGGCCTATTATGTAAGGCGTGGGGATCCTAAGTTAGCTCTGGTTCCAAGGTAGTGGGTTCTAATCTTCCACCAGAGGAATTAAGCAACTGCTGTCCATGTGAGTCTGCAACCTTTTATCTGACTAAGACTCAATCATTTCAGCGGGAGCATGCTGGCCAGGATGTGCTCCAAGCTGCACAAATGCTCTCCAAAAATGGTAAAAACTATAAAAGATTGCTAGAGGAAATATTAAAAAAAAACAAAGGAAATAGAACAAAATAGGCCAGTACCCTTGCAAGTAAGGGCACTGATCTATATATAATGAAAGGGAGCATTATGGGAATTCTACTTTTCTTTCTCGTTGCAAACACTTTTGCAACCCATTCAATTCAAGACTAAATCCAGTTTGATAATCTCATAGAGGGATTAGTCTGCGCCCATGTCTGGGAGCAGTTGGGCAAGCAAAGCAAGAGGAGCAGGTGGAAGGCCCATAGCCTCTAACGTTCGAAAACGCCCCAGAGAATCCAGCGGAATAGAAAAAAATTTAAAAAACCGGTGGTCACAATTTCCCCGGAGATACTCGCGTGGCAAGCACGATGCAACCAGTACATCAATACACCACATTCCCAGCCACTTTCGTCAGTGGACTTCGAGTCCATGTGTATCTGGACATCCAAAAAATGGCCTTATGGGAAAAATTTTGTGAAGATGTACACAAAGTTTTCCTGACCGCGGTGTACATTGCACCTCACTCCATGTTGCGCGGTTGGCTGGACCTAGGTTTTGAAAGCAAAAAAGCAGCAGATGAGGCTGCAGCGGTGCGCATAGTGGTCAACCTCCCCGAAGGGCAATGGGTCGTCAAAACCAAACACACCAGATGGACAAAATTGAACCAAATTTTCCTCACGTTTGACTTTTTGCCTACTATGGTAAAACGTGACATTTTGGAGCAACACCTGAAAGATGGTCTCACCATATATGGAGAAATACAATCTTTTGAAATGCAACGTTTCATGCTGATGCCACACCTGTGCACCGACAAAGCCATCGCAGTTCTGACCCCATCTGAGGAGATCGTGAAGGACCTAACCCAGATCCCGCACTCCACCTTTATTGACATCGCAGGGCACACCACCCACCCATTCCAGGTAACCGTGGACAGCGCGCCCCCCATTTGCACCCACTGTGACGCGTTCGGCCATAAGGCACATGCGTGCCCCATTAAAGAGGGCGTTATATTCCAAGAGCACCCCTCAGCGGCCATGGCCAGCGGAGAGGCGCACTATGAACCAACCGCAAGCACCAAAGAGGCCTTCCCATGGGGAGCACAAGGCTGCTACCTATTGGTAAAGCCCATCTCCCCGCAGGAGCGGAAGAAGGCCAAGCAGGCCTATAGGACTGCGGCCAAGGAAGCAGCCAAGGTCACCACCACCATCCCACACTCACAACGCCAGGAGGACATGGAGACCTTCGCGGCGGAAGCAACTCAGGAATCCATCACCCAATCAGATTGGGAGGCCCAAGCTGAACGGGCCACTCAATCTGAGGATCCGATGGGAGATTCGATCTCACCCAATCGCTGCACCCAAGCCCTGGTTGAAACTGACTTGGGACCTATCCCAACCGAATTAAAATTTTTTGCCCCACTCGACGGTGCACCAAACTTATCCGCACCGCAAAAAATTCGTCCGACGTCGGGAAAACAAAAGTGAAGGCCAAAGCCAACGTGACTCTTTCTGCAAAAATTAACAAAAACCCCAATAGCGTTGCTGCTGATACCTGTGCTGCTGTGAAAGCCTGTGGGGACCTGGAAGAGGCTGGTGGGCCAGGGGGCCCACCCCCTCGCACCTAAGGTGCGATGGGGGAAACCTTCACTCTAGGGATGCTGAATATCGCCGGACTCAAGGCCTCCCCATCCCAGGCTAGGAAACTGAGTTTTTTACAAAATAATTTACCCATGGATATCCTGGCCATCCAGGAAACCCACTGTCCACGAGGTTCCAAGGATGCTTGGAAAACAATGCTCCTACCATCCCTATCCTTTTGGTCAAAGCACTGTGGGGTGCTAATTTGGAAAAACAATTTTTTCAAATTTACATCTTCAGAAACATTCCTAAATGACCGAGTGCTCGTTGTCACCTTCTCTTGGGCCAATGTTGCACACACAATTGTCAACATTTACACCCCAAACGGTGCACAAGAGCGTCAGGAATCTTTCTCATCGGTCAAATCCCTCCCGCTACCCCCCGATTCTTTCCTAATCGGTGACATGAACTGTTGGCTAACCTCACCAATGGACCGGTGGCCACCCTCACCCAACGCCCCACAGGGTCACATAGAACTACGCATTCTAAAAGCCACCCTTGGGTTAATGGATGCGCTGTTGTGACATGCCCCACTACTCAAAAACATGACACATCCCCACATCCACAATGGCCAATTAAGGTCCATGACCCGCATTGACCTTAGTCTAGTGCCGGCGAAATTCTAACCCCACATCTCCCACTTCAAAACAACGAAAATGGAATTCTCCGACCACCAACTGGTCTCGATAACATACCACTTACCCGTCACAGTTGCAAAGGCCCCACATTGGTGCAAAATCCACCCCCCAGAGCTTGCGTCGCCAGGATTTTCCATGTGGGTGGAAGAGGCAACTTTGGCAAAATCATTTGTTGCACCGTTTTGCGTGGACCCCATTTCCACATGGGCAACTTTCAAAAAAGACACCATCCGCCACTATTGCCATCTCTCATCCAGACGCTCATGAGCCACATCGGCGGTTATATCGCATGCGCTGGCGGAATTGGCCCACTTGGAGTCCAACATTCCAGCCTCAGGATATAGCCCTGCATGGGGCCAGAAGTGGGCGGAGGCAGCAGCACACCTCAACGCACTTGAAAGGCAACACAAACATCAGGTTTGTGTCCAATACAGGGCCACACGCATCACTAAAGGCGACAAGTGCACCGCATACTTCTTCAAAAATTTTTTGCACCATGCCAGAGCGTGGCCTGCACACAGGTGCAAAGATCGGATAATTCTATCGTGGACACTCCGGCTGAAGTGGCAATCAAAATGCAAAGATATTACTCCGAGTTATACTGAGCCGAACCAATTCAGCCAGCCGAAATGGCGGAATTTCTTGACAGAGCTCATATCTGCACCATTTTCTGATACCCGGAAATAATGAATTTAATTACTCTGAACAAATTATGGACTACCATTTGTGGTGCGCCAAACCGAAATGCCCAGGCCCAGATGGCATTCCATATGAGTTCTACAAAAAATATTTTAAATATATATCCCCATTGCTGCTAGCCTCACTCAACCAAAGCCTGTTGGAAACGCGCCTCCTACCAGGAGGACATGAGGCTTTTACAGTCACACTCTTCAAAAAAGGGGATAGGCTAGACTTAGCCAACTGGCGCCCCATTTCTCTAACAAACACAGACACCAAAATTTTAACAAAAATCATGGCTAACCGTTTAGGGACTGTAGCATCTGCCACCATCTCTCCAGAACAATTTGGTTTCATCCCCAGAAGGTCGATTTGGGATAACGTGCACTCTGTGGCTAATGTGTGTCAGTCCACAGCCTCTGGGGCACTTGTATTCTTGGACCAACAAAAGGCCTATGATAGAGTAAACTGGGAATACCTTAGGGCCTGCCTCCAACAATTTCGCCTACCTCCCCGCTTCATTAACTGGGTGATGCTGCTCACGGAATCTGCAACAATGGCTGTGCGCGGCCCAGGTTTCCTAATGGATGTAGTCCATCCTCAAAGGGGCCTGCGACAAGGGGACCCCCTGAGCCCACTCTTATACAACTTCAGCCTTGACTCACTACTGCGAAATGTGAATGCCCAACTCACTGGGGTCCATGTGCCAGGCCAAACCCCAGTCAAGATGATGGCATTTGCAGATGATTGCGTGGTGGGGGTGTCTAATAATAAAGATGCACGTGCGCTTGAAGCCCTCATCCAGGAATATTCCCGGGTAAGCAACGTGGCACTGAACGCCTCCAAAACCGAAATCATCCTCCTTGGTCGGTTTCAGAACTGCTGGGCCCCAGCAAGTAGTTCCCAACCCAACCCAGCTGCTCGCCCAAGTCCACGCCTTACTAACTCAAAACACACCGCTCCACTGGTGCTCCCCTTTGTGCCGCGACCTACCATAGGACCGGTACGCCATCTGGGCGTGTGGTTGGAGGCAGGAGGATACGCGTCAGCAGTAATGGAGGGCCATATACTGGACAACGTGACGAAGCGAATCGCCTCTCTCAGAGCCCACCCTACTACCCTCACTGGCAGGGTTGTTCTTGCCAACTCTATGCTCCTATCCAAAGTCTGGTTTGGAGCCCACGCCATCCCTTTCTCCCCAAGCTTCTTCAAATCCCTGTATGCTTTGCTACAAGGTTGGCTTTGGTCAGGCCGCCCTCCACCAGTACGGCTAGAGGTCATGTTTGGCCCTCATCATCATGGTGGCATGGGCCTACTTGACTTCAAAGCCCATGCCGCCAAGATCCTAGGCACCTGGATTGCGGCCATCACTGCTCCTACACTCCCATCCCAACACTGGTCCTGCGCAGCCCGCTCCAACTTCTCCCGAGCCTTGGGCCTCAACAACCCATCAAACCCCCACTCCCTGATGAAATACCTTGCATCACACACATCAGCCACAGGTCCTCACGGGACAAAAACCCACTACAAACGAATCCTACTCTCCATGCGAAGCGCAGAGTGGAGAATTCGTATTAGTGGACATACAACCCAAAGAGGCCGCCCCTCTCCTCAGTTCACACAAGAGGTACAGGGGCTACCCATCCATGATGGCGTGATCCCCATTCGACCCCAAGTCCTATCCAGGGTGGACTACCTGGACATGATGGACATCCCTTATTCCACTGAGACCCAAAAGAGTATCTGGAAATACGCACACCATCCTCTGTTGCAGCCTCAAGTCCGTTCCCATGTGTGGCGCTGCCTGAGGCGGGTGTATCGTACAGCTGAGCGCTCTAATGCTTTACACTCATCCTGTGTCGTGTGGCCAGTATGGAACGCTGTTTCACCGCCTGGAGAAGTGCCCCACCTCTAAAGTAATATGGCGCGAAGTCCAACGTCTGCTAGGCCAGGATCAAACACATCCCTTCAGTCTGTCAAGAGATATGTTTGCTTCATCAATGGCCTCCCCCTCCCACTCTCCCTTCATGCTCTGGTGGTTGCAATCGCCATGTGGACTATCCACACGATTGTCTTGGATGCCATCGCCGGATCCATCCCCACCCTCCCTGAAGCTGTCCACAGATTCCGGTCTCATTTGGTGGATCACTTTCAAGCGTGGATGTTTGGATATCTCCCACCACGTCGCCGGCAGCTGGTCTCCTCCTGGTTCCCAGTCTGGTTCATCAAATCAGACCCCTTCCTCCACACGTGCTCAATAATGGCTACGCCCCCACACACGTTCCCTCCCCCTTCCCATAAGTGGCGTTCCCGCTGGCAACAAGAGATAGCATCGCTTCTCTGGGGTGCCTCACCTGGTACTGAGTTTTGTCTCGTCTGAGTCATATTCGGAAGTGTCCGTCCCATGGTCAGCCTTCCCCACAATAAATTTAAAGGGAGCATTATGGTTTGCAGCGCTGTTCTTAGGTTCTGCGGCTCTTGGGTTGGCATCTTCTCCAGCTGCAGGTTTCCAGGCTTCATGCTAGGAGGAGAGGGTCAATTTATGAACTGTCACAAGAACTGAGGTTGGAGAAGGTGATGGGGTACGCCATGTTTGGCTGCTCCTCAATTTAACTTTATTTAAGAATTTTGAAAATTTCTCTAAATTGAGGCGCGCTCCATCTTTGGAAGTTTAGCGTCTGATCAACAGCAACTTTTCTAAAATCATTGGAAAGGGATATGTGAGAAGTAGTAGAAGGGAGGGTAAAATTGGGGTCAGAGTTTCTAATATTTCTCAGAAAGTTGAATTTTCATATGTGGGATAGCATAAACCCGTCAGTATTTTTGAAAATTTTGGGTTTTTGGGGGATGTGGGTGGCATTATTAGGCACTTACCTGGAGTACTTCTGGTGTTTTGGTATATTTGGAAGATTTCACTACATAGGAGAATAAATTTGCAAGCTTGCTAAGTTAAGATTGTGGAGGGATTAAAGTGTGCATGAATATAAGATATTTTACAAAATAAAATTGGCATTTTATACTGAAAAGGGGGTAGTGGGCACCATCTGGCTTCTTGCCCTTTGTGGAAAGCTTTACATCCTGGTTTGATGCTAATTTATACTCCAGATGGTCTGAACACCCACCCCCACCCCAACCAACCAGTCTCCCCTTAGTGCGAAAATCATGGTCAAGATTATTTCCAGAACTCAGTTTAGTTGTTGAAATGGGGTTAATGTTAGCTGATCAGTATTTACCGCACATATCCCCCAAAGATCCTACATAAGAATAATCAAAACAGCGATGCCATGCGGACTATGGATGCTATTATAGGTACTGGATTACCCACAATGGAAGCCAAGCCTTTCCTTGGAAAATCAGTTGTCTGACAGAAACAAGCTGAATTATTCTTATCAATTCATTTAGATATATCTTCTGACAGGGTTTTTGAAATTAAAACTGTTTTGAACATATAATTTTGCCTCAGCATCTATATCATCTGATGATGAGTTTTTATCCTATTGTTCACTATTTTTGTTCACGTGTTTGCTAGTATAAACTTGCAAATATAGATTATTTTAACCAAGGCAACCCCAGATATCAATTTTTTACAACAAATAATACACCTAGTAGATGTAAGGTGCGGGGGAGCTCAAGTTCTCCTTGGTTAGCACTGCACAGTTTTTGAGGATTCAACTATGGCACCAAGAAAAACGGATTAATATGGCTCACGGCCCCCTATCTGATTGAGGATAGGATAATTCAGCTGGCGCATGTTGGCCGCAATGCATGCCATGATGCACAGAATGCTTAATTAAAATGGAAACTTATAAAGAGGAAAACTTCAAATGATTCTATCTAAAAACTGGGGAAATGGAAATAAAAAAGGCCAGTACTCTCACTAGTGAGAACACTGGTCTTATAAGGAAATGGGGTTTACTATCAGCTGCAGTGCTCTTTGGTATCCTGTGACTCTATGGTATCTTCTCCCATTATGGGATGTTCTTGAGAGAGTGCATAGAAAATGGTCTGGTTCATGAGTTTGTTGCAAGAAGTGAAGTTGGGTGGGATGATAGGGCATGTCATGATTGACTGCTCCCTAACTTCTCAAACTTTTTAAAAATTACCTAATCAAGACGCGCTCAACCTTGGATTCCTGGCACTTAAAAACAGTGGATAATTGTAAAATTGAATAGAGTTTTTATGAAATAATGAAAGGGGAGTCAGAATTGTATTATGAATTGTTATTTAAAAAGAATGATAAAATTGCATGATATTGCCATAAATTTTTAATTAAAAGGGAAGTAAATTCTGGGGAAAGTGCGGGAATTTTGGGATATGCCCACAGTTTTGTGGACACTTGCCTGGAGTAAAATTGGCCATATTGGTGGTGTGCTTGGGGATTTCTCTACACAAGATACTTATCCTCTCAACATATGACCAATTAGGCAAGGTAGGTTTTCAAGTAGGCTTTTTATAGGAAGAAAGGTAGCAGGCACTACCTGGATTAATGCCTTCTGAGGCAAGCCTGACAGTAGAGCTGTTAATTTTAAGTGGAATTTTCTGTGTCTTAATACTTGGAATATACTTCTGAATCAGAATAGAGTTATATGATCTTTAGTATATAATACTCTGCTGTTTTGGTTATAGTGATTAGTTTAGGCTTGGAGTAGGCTTAAATATGGTATATGCCAAACAGGGAGGGGCAGTTGTTACCCATCTATCATCTAAGTTATACCCTAGGTCCTGGGTATTGGCAAGAGTTAAATCCCTAGGATCTATTCCCTTCTTAGTTCTAAAGGGTTTTAAAGTCTTATCCAGCTTGTTAGCTGGGACCTACAACTTTTTACTCTATAGAAGTTTCCCTCCCCTAATCAACAGGGGTATGATGGTTGGTAGGCATTGGATTAGCAGCATGTGTCATGGAACTCTGATGCTCCATGTTTTTTAAATTTTAGATATTTGAACTTTGATATCTCATTATATAGCTGGTGAGTTAAGTTTGATATATAAAAGCTTGCATTGGCTCCGTCATGGCTACATGACATAATTGAGGAACAGATTGTAAGGACAAATCTGGATGTTAGAATGCCAAAAAGGTCAGATTATAAGGCCTTCTTGACTTAATACATACCCTGGACCAACGCTGGGTACAGGCGAGGTATGCACAGGTTGGTACTGGGGATGTATGTGATGCTAAGCCTGGCTTTACTTCCAGGTCATTAAAAGCAAAGCTACATTCTCAATCCTGACAGTTTGTTATGGTTGCTTGAGGAACTGGGTTTCAAAACTGTTCCATTTGTAATATTGCCAAATTGGGTTGAGTCTATTTACAATATATATCTCAAGTTCATACAATCTCGAATTACAGGACCCTGTCCAATGGTAGTGTGAGCCTATTGGATTGTTTAGGCTTATAATCACTCCCACAGATTGATGACTCGCCCCCCCCATTGGTTTAATTAAAATTCCGCAAGACCAACTTTCCTTGTTGGTAAACTTCTTAGTAGAAATACCCTGTTAGTTTTTACATCTTTTTGTAGTTCTTTGGGCAAACCTTTTTACTGAACTCCTTAAGGAGGTCTCTAACAACATTGGCCATTTTATTTTGAAAAAACTACAGTATCTGATGCACCTCTGGGACGCCCTGGTACCCTCCAGATTGAGGCTCCCAAGCACCCCAGCACTGATCTCCACTTGGTTATGGACTCCCCTTTGGAGTCTAACCTAGTCTTGTTGTTTATTTGTTATCTACTAGTATACATCGCGTTGTACACCCCTTGCCCTGGGTCACTTTTGCTCTGGAACCTTCTGCAGTGCCCAAATTCCAATCTTGCTAATGACTACTTCCCTGGCGGTGTGACTGTGCATCCTTCACTACCTCTCCAGGAACAAGAGAGTTAAAGATACTTTCTTGACAAAAGTTGACCAACCTTATTATTTCATGTGCATTTAAATTACCCATGTGGGGCTTTCTTTTTGTGTAAAATGTTTGCACTGGCCGTTTGTCATGTCCAATATGGTGCTTATTGCAGTTTTCTCATTTGATTTTGTATTGGTGTATCTTAGCATTATTTTTTGACTACTGACTGGGAAGTGTTCACCCTTCAAGCTTGTACCTGGTGGACCTGGACCCTTCATGATCCAGTTGTCATGAATCATCAACTTTTCCCCCAAAATTTATTCCAAATTCAACAGGCTCTTGATTCCCACTCTCTGGAAGCCTCTTTTGGTTAAACAAATTGTTTGATTCTCGTCCACCCTTGCATAAGGTGGATTTTCTATATTGGCTGTCTTCAGAGGCCGCCAACTGTGTTTTTGTGGTGTTCTGCATAGCCCCTTTTGTAAAAATCAGCAGAGGGTTTGGAGCGTGTCCTGGAGCAGCAGCGTCCTGACATGTTATCCTTCCACAACTTCCATGTGCTCTTTTCTCTGTGCCAGACCGGCTACCTGGTGAAATCATATTTTAATAAATTTTGTAATAGATCACAGGCTCTACCTTTGCCTGACGTGATTAAAACGTCATTTCTCCATCCCACCTTGGACCTCCACATAAGAAACTCCCTGGTATGGCATTCGCCCCATCCAAAATTTGACCAAATGATTGGAGCTCTTTGGGTTGGGACCACCTAGTGCTTAATCTAAGATTGGAACTCTTTGGGACGTTTTCTTCGCAACAACCCAGAAAGGTACAGGTAATTTGGCTATCATGTTTTCACTTGGGGTGCCCTTATAAATATGGGCCCCAAAGTCTCACATGCACCTCTCAAAGGAAAAATCTTATCCTTCCACTCCTTTGAGTTCTACTGAGCTCAAAAAGCTAAAAGGGGTCCACCCTGAGTGTAAATTAAATGACTCAGTCAATTTAGCCATTATGATGTCATCTGCAGCATCCCCAATAAACATGGCACCTGTGATTATTGTTTTCCTCTTCAACAGGGCAGAGAAACCCCATTGATGCCCTCCCCGCTTCAGCAGAATGTGTGGATCCAGAAGAGTCTAGCCTGAATTTAACAAAAATGAATCAACAAAAACGATTTTTGCACCTTGTTCCCACAGTGCAGGCTAGAGCACCAACAAAGGGTTTGGTGTTGATGGCCCTGGATAACGATACACAACAGGCTATTGGAACAGTTATAGTGTTGATGGCGCCCAGAAACGCTTTTTATAATGCGAATAATATACATAAAAACTAGTCAAATGACAGCTCTTGTGGCTCTGATGATGACCCTAATCGTGTGTACCAAGTTACCATGAAAAACCCGCGCTTGCCCCTACCAAGATCTTTAGAACACAAGAGATTAAAAAGAGCTACTTTTGAAATATAAAATGTTTTTGCAACTGCTGAAGATATGGCGTGATATGTAACCTCAGTAGTGAGAGTGGCAATTATTCCTCTCCATTTTATGATGCAAAAATGTATCCTAAAGGCATGCTTATGCCTTATGAAGGGTTTTTTGGTGAGGTGTTGGCGTTTTCTGCTTTGAAATACTATTCATAATTTATTTGTTGACTGTTACCCTTTCATCTTCCTTAGGTAAAATCAGCACAACTATTTCGGTGGATACAGGAGCCTATGAGTATTTTATTGACCAAGACCTGGCCGACTATCTTGAAATGATTACTTGCCAGGTGGTATGGTTAGTGGAGGGGCTTCCCAAGGTATTCTCACGCTGAAGGTTCTGGGGTTAGTGGATTATCAAGTTGGCAAATATGATTTTTCTGACTGCTTCCAAGCAACTAAAAACCTTCTATATCCCATTATTTTGGAAGTAAAGTGGTGGCGAAAGTTTGACGTCAGAACCAACTTGAAAGACAAAACCTTGTCATATACTTTGAAGAATAGTCAAAAATTAGTTGCCCCCTTGTCTGAGGATAACTCTTAGGGCGATTTGCCCCAATGGCCTAAGATCCACTCACTCAGTCTCACTCTGCTGCTGAAGCCCTCATTGAAGGCACCCTTACCTTACTGTTTGGAAGTGCTTTTTTCGTTTGATGCGGCTTCAGCCAATGTACTACCAGCTCATTCAGAGTTTAATTGCGAGTTCAAACTTAATGTTGATCTGATGCGTATATCTTCTCCCATTTATCCTATGACCATATGGGAGGAAACAGCCTTAGATGTGTGGGTTAAGGAGCAGTTAACTAAAGGCGTAATATTTTAACGTACCTCCTCATTATTCTCCCCACTTCTTTTGAAGAAAGAGCTAATGGTACCTTATGCCCATAAGTAGATTATGGGAACTTAAACTATGTCATAGTATAGATTTGAATCCCATCCTGGTGGACTTATAGATTGCTTGCTATGTGGAGAAGCCTAACGCCTTCTCCAAACTGGATTGCTTAAGTGCATTCAATCAGTTCTGGTTTAATAAGGGCCAGGAGTAGCTAACCGCGTTCCAAACCAGAAAGGGATTTTTTGGTTTTAGGTTAAGCCCTTTGGGCTTAAAATGCACCTGTTATTTTCTAACTCAATATAGATGCGGCCTTGAGAACCTGCTGGGTGTATGCGAGGTTGCCTACTTGATTGATAATCTGTTTTTTCCTTGATCAAGATTCCCATGCAGTTCACCTGCGGCAAGTGGTGGAGAGTTTGAGGGCAGCTGACCTTACAGTAAAAATCAGTGATTACAAGTTTTTCAAGTCCCATGTCACTTTCTGGACAACGTCATGTTTGATCAAGGCCACATGATAACTTCAATCAAGGGAAGGCGTTTTGGGAGTGGCCCACCTCAACTTCAGTCAAAGTTTTGGTAAGTTTTTTTGGGGGATTTGTAAGTTCCTTGTATAATTTATGCCAAATCTTTCTGAGATGGCAGCGCCCTTATATAAGGCGAGTAGAGAAAAAGTGCTCCAGTGGTCTCCCATTTTGCAGGATGCCTTCCAGGTAGAAATGTGCACCCTGTTGTCTATGTCCATCTTTTAACATGTATATTCCAAAAAATATTGTTGTGGCTACTGATTCCTCTAACTTTGCCATAGAGGCTTCCTTGTTACAAGTGGGTGGAGATGGAATAGAGCATCCTGTGGGATATTTTTCTAGAAACTTGTCCTTAACAAGATTTAATTTACGCCGTTCATGACAAAGAGTTATTGGTAGTGGTTGAGGCGCTTACCTATTGGCATCATCACTTGCATGGCTCATCCCTACCAATCTGCATATATGCTGATCATTGTGCATTGTTGTACTACCACGCACCTCATGTCTAGTCCCCATGACAGACCCGCTGGCATGAGACCCTTGCCAATTTTTGTTTCCTTATAAGTTTACAAAGGGCAAGGAGAATGGTTTGGCGGATTCTTTGAGGTGAAACCCTTTGTTAGCTCTGGATCCTAAGGAGGTAGAGTTACACTAACCCACTTGGTGGTTCCAACAGATAAGATTGTGTCTTAACATCCCTCTCCCATGGTCCACATGTCAGTACTTGATCCTCTGGAAAATGCGGAGTAATATAATATGTTCAGAAAGGTGGTCCTTTCACAGCCTTTGTCAGCAGAATATACTATGGTCCTCACCAAGAGCAAGTTAAATCAGGAGGTAATTACCAGGGGCTACCAAATTAAGGACAAGATGGTGTGGTTTCAGGGAAGCCTATGGGTTTCTGCAAACCACTTCACCTGGAAATCATCTGGGACCGTCATGACTGAATCACCGTTGCCATCCTGGAAAGGCGAAGACTCTGGAGCTAATTTAACGCACTTATAATTGGAAGGTATTAGCCATGCAGGTTGCCATGTATTGTAAGGAGTGCCTGGTCTACAACCAAATGAAGCCAAATTGCCAGCCCCTCGCAGGCTCGTAGGTACTAGTTTAAAAGGCTGAAGGGCTTTGGACTTCCTTATCAGTGGATTTTTGTGGAGTTACCTGCATCTGAGGGCTACAATGCTATCATGGTAGTGGTGGACCATTTTTCAAAGCTCAACTGCTTTATTCCCTGTAGAACCATGGTAATCATGGCTGAAATAGCTGGGCTCTTTGTGTATCATGTGTTCTCCCTTCATGGGTTACCTCATGAGATCATTAACGATTGTGGTCCCCAGTTTACTTCTGTATTTTGGTAAGAGTTGTGCAAAACTCTTCAAAATCGCCCCTGCCATTCTACTGACTATCACCCCCATTCAGAAGGGCAGACTGAATGAGTGAACCAGTGCTTGGAAAAGTTCCTGCATTGTTACTGTTAAAATCTGGGCTGCTGGATGGTAGCTCGCTTCTGTGCCCTAATTTCAACTTCACACATTCTTGAACACTTGTATTGATTGTATGAAATTATATAAACTGAGGTGATAATAGTATGAAGACTATTTTTATTTTTTGTTAAAAGCCACGTTGAATGAATTATTTAACGCTAGACAGGTGCTTCTTCTTCTTGAAGATACTTTGGTACTGATAGGGAACACTTCCCTATTCCTTTCTCACAGAGCCAAGTGGAGACTTGATAATAACAACTTAGGGATATCTGATCTTTACAATATTATCCCAAGAGTAATTTTATACAACCAATGTAAAACAACTAAGTTATTATCAAGTTTAAATCTAATTTTATTAGAAATATTTGGGGGGTTTTATAGTAATAATCAACACAACTTTTCAGCTGTCCGCTGGGAATTATTTGCTTTCCCATGCTGGTTTGACCCTCAAGGGTTAGGCACCATATCTTATTAAATACCTTTGACTTGATTTTCTTAGGTAGCATAATCCTCAGCTGTTTAGTGACCAAATTATTGGTTCTATGAACCAAAATTTAATTGTGTTGGCCAATGACAATCCTACCATTTACCTCTAGCATTAGAGTGCTTAGGTAGTTTCCAGAAACTCCCCATCTGTTTGCTCTGAACAATTCCCAATAGTTTGATTATTGGGTGCCAGTCCCTCATTAAATTCATACTGAATATCATTGGAATTAATTTCCATCAATAATATCATCAGTCAGAAACCACTGCTGATATATTAGATCATTTACTGTAATGATTCAACTATCAGGTTTTATTCCCCTCATTGAATTTAGGCTCATTATCATCAGGGGATGATTCACAACTTTAATCTCTCAAGTCAGCGACTGTTGCTGAGATATACAAATGTAACTAATCATCAAATTCATTAATTTTCAATAGGTTGTATAATGTGGCCAACTGAAATCCAACAGTTACACTGCCGTGGACCATTCAGATTGGGTTTACTACCTTCCCATGGCCCAATTAAGCTATAAAAACGCCTGACATGCATCCATTGGTCATTCCCCATCTTTTACCAACTATGGGCTTAACCCCACCTTCAACATGGAGCCCATCTGTGGATCAAAAAGGAAGCGTTGTTGGACTTTTCAAAGACTATAAAGAAAGTACACCAGGTGGTGAATATGAATTTGGGTGCAACTTTGCAACCTTATAAGTAGAACACCATTGGTAAGAGATGAGTAGGTTCTGCTATTAGGTAAATCCCAACATTAGTGAAATTCCTGAGATTACAGACATCATCCATCAGATTAAGGGTATATGTGATGCAGTTAGATCAAATAATATCATAGTCTTTTAAATTGTAATAAAAATGTTCAATTAATCATTTAAATTACCTCAATTGCGATAATATGAGTCAGTTAATCGCACCAAACCAAATTTACAATGAGACTGAGATGAGTCCCACTGCCTTTCAAAATCACATTCTTTTGCAATCCTATAAGCTCCAGAGAATAATAGTTACTGTTTTAAAATCAATTAAGATTAGGTAAGTCCAGGAAGTTGAATGATATATAAAACCAAGGCATTCATTTGGTTAATCTTTGAGGTCATTTAAATATATTCTCTAAAAATGCAGTTACTATCCAAAAGATTAATAGGTTGTTATCAATCCCAATCTACTACCCTTACCTTCAAATATCTTTTTTTCCATATTTCCTCTACTAAAAACTTATCAGTGAGTGAAGCAAACTTCAGTATAGTTACCAGTTCTTATACTTGGATGCATTTAGTGTCCTTGTCATACTGTCTCCAAATCCTTAGTTATACTGGATCACAGTTAGCTTCCCCAAAACAGGTCAATGATACACCAGTCCCTGGCATTTTGACCGCCAAATTTCACCAAGTCCACCCTCATGCGTTTTTATTATTGGGAGTTTTGATATTTGCCTTATTGATAAAAAGTTATCATCAACTGGTGTGGATGTTTTCACCATTAAAAAAAATGAAAAGTCTTATAAAAAAGCGGTAGGACCCTGTCAGATGCAGAGAGTGACTGTGGCCAACCACAAGTATATGAACTACCTTATGGTTCCACTGCATTAGAAATTGACATTTTCTGAAGTGAAAAAAGGACTTACGTTGTTGGTCAGATTTTAAGGCCTATCTTGAGATCTACTCAAATAATGCACAGAAAGTTATGGCAATAGGTTTGCAGCTCTCTGGTGATGCACTGAGTTTTTTTACAGAGCTTTGAAAGTAAATGCAAATTTGTGCGCTAACTATGAAGATTTCAAATTAGTTGTTAGCAGTAGCAACTCCCTCTAATACCAGAGTAAAGGCAAGGATGGTCTTGATGAATTTTCAGCAGGAAGAACAAACTGCTGAGCTTTATATACAGAAGTTTCTGGATATCTTTCATAAGACAGAATTAGATGAAGAAATGGGTGCTCTTTACTTCAGTCAAGGTTTAGAAAGCCGCTTAGCAGATTTAATCAGACACCACCCCATCACAATGCCTTTTAAAGTATTGCTAGGGATCACCACAAATTTGGATATTAGAAGAACTTCCATGTGGCAAGAACCTGATTTTAAGAAAAAGTACTTAACATGAGTCATGAAGGATATCAACGTCACTTTAAGAAAGGGAAGCTTTCATCAGTTGCCTCTGAATTAAAGAACGAAATTCAGCCTTATCCTGTTTTGTCTGTAACTTTGAAAGTGGGTAGTGTTATATTTTATACTGAGGCTTTACTGGATAGTGGGGTTACACAGAACTTTATATCAGAAGAGATGATAAAGCAGTTGGGAGTGTGAATTGGGACTAAGGGACTGGCTGAAACCCTGGGAAATGGAGAACAGTCATTTGTCTACTGTTGTGCCCACTCCATAAATATTGAAGTTGGTTCCCTATAAACTGAGGTTGAATTCTGGATTCTATAGAGTACACCCCAGCCTGTAATTCTTGGTTTTCCTTTGTTAGGCCAGATGGAGCTTCAACATGACTATGGCAGAAATACCATTACAGTCAAGGTGGATGGGAAGTGCGAAGAAGGGTGTTGAAGAAAGTCTTGTTTTCAGGGTCGCATGTTGCAAAATCTTCCAAGTTTTCATTGGAAGCATGTAAAGGAACAGTTCAATAATACCTCAAAGCGGTGTCATAATGTTTAGCTAAGAAGAGGCAAAGCTACTTCCATCCCACAGCCATTTTGATCATGCAATATATTTGGTAGAGGGGAAACAGCCTACTCATGGACCAATATATGATTGTAATCAATGGGAGCAGGTGGCGTTACGGGATTATGTGGACACTATGTTAGAAAATGGTTTCATAATTGTATTCCATTCCCCATGTTCATCGCTTCTTTTATTTGTAAGCAAGAAAGATGGGGGCTTACGTCCATGTGTGAACTATCAGAAGATGAATAAGATACTATTATGAACCGATACCCTTTGCCTGATGCTGATTACCTGAATGATCAGCTTTCTGGGTCAACTATCTTTTCAAAGATGGGCCTGCGGGACGCATTTAACAAGACCAGGATTAGGGAAGGCAATGAATGGAAAACGGCATTCAAGACCAAGTTTGGGTTGTTTGAGTATCTTATCATGCCATTTGGCCTATGCAACGCACCTAGCATGTTCCAGAAAGTGATCAACACGGTATTGGGCGGGTACATGGACCAGTTCTGTGTGGCTTACTTGGATGATATTCTAGTGTATAGCAGATCACCTGAGGAACATCTTCGCACCTGCAATTAATCTTTGAAAAATTCCAGGAGTATAACCTCCATGTCAAGCTTTCAAAGTGTGAGTTTGGACAGGAAGAGATCGAATTTCTTGGTTATGTTGTAGGCAAGAATGGGTTCACGATGGCACCAAGCAATGTGGATGACATTACAGCTTGGCCTACACCTACTAGTTGAAAGGATATTTGCAGCTTCTTAGGCTTGGTAAACTTATTCAGGGATCTTATTAAAACTTTTCTTTTATTGCGTAACCCTTAACATGGCTCACATCAGAAAGTGTTCCATATAAATGGTCCCAGGTGGCAGAAAAGTCTTTTTCTTACATGAAGGCTGTTTTTTTCTCCGCCCCAGTGTTAGTCATGCCTAATTATGATAAATCATTTGTGGTCAAGACTGATGCTTCAGGATTCGCTCTTGCAGGGGTTTTGTTGCAGGAGAGGGATTATGGTAGGCTGCATCCCATATCTTACTACTCCAAGTTTTTCATCCCAGAGGAATGCAACTATCCTATCTATGACAAGAAAATGTTAACCGTTGTTCAATGTCTAAAGCACTGGCGCCGGTACTTGTGTGGGGCAAAGTACCCAGTGAAAGTTTTGACATACCATAATAACTTGACTTACTTTTTCACCCCACGACAATTAAACCAGAGGCAGGCCAGATGGGCACTTACTCTGGCAGATTATGACTTGTACATTGATTACAAGCCTGAGAAATTTTGATGTGGTTCCAGATTCCTTAAGCCGTCGTCCTTAAATGATACCTGAAGAGGGGAAAATTTCTGATTTAATACACAGGTGCTTCTGAAGACCAAGGATCCCACTGCATTATAATCTCATCTTGTATTAGTGAGCTGTGGAGATGAGATTTTGATGTTCAAAATGATGATGCTTTCTGTCAGAATGTGAAGAATGATCTCAATCAAAACTTAGACAGTGTGTGGTACAAAAAGGGTTTACTCATTAAAGGGCCAGTAAGTATTCTATAAAGGTTGCTTTTATGTACCAGAAGGACCTTTAAGATTGGATGTCATGTGCGAACACCGCGATGTAGGCATGGCAGGACACCCTGGAAATAATAAAATGATCCAACTGATTTAAACAACTTATCGATGGCCTGGTCTTAGAGGGGACGTCTTAAAGTATGTTGCAGGATGTGAGGTCTGTGGGTGCACCAAGGTTCGTATAGGACTTCCTGTAGGACAATTACAACCATTATAAATCGCACAAAAGTCATGGGAGTCAATACCCATGGATTTTATAGTAGAGCTACCCCGTTCCCAAGGGTTCTACAGTATTGGTGGTGGTAGATAGATTTAATAAAATGGCTTATTTTATACCAATTACTACCAATGTCACAGCTAAAGAGATAGCTCGTCTGTTTTTAAGAAATGTACTCCTGCATCATGGTACTCCCAAGGAGGTGATCTCGGACAGAGGGCCCCAATTTACATCAAACTTTTGGAAACAGCTCCTTGTAGACCTTGGAATCAAGAAATGTTCAACCACCGCATACCATCCTCAGACTGATCAACAGACTGAGAGAGTTAATCAGGTGCTGGAGCAGTACCTGAGATGCTATGTTAATTCAGAGCAGGACAACTGGGTTGAGTTGTTGCCTATTGCACAGTTCTGTTATAAAATTCTGGATCATTCTTCAATTGGAATGTCACCATTAAAAGCTAACTATGAGCATGATGTGAACTGGGAACCATTACCATCTGTTGATGCAAACAACCCCCTGGGAGGGAATTTTCACTAAACATTCATCAAACTCATGCACTTTGCTTGGCAAATCTAAACAGAGCAGCGCATAGAAAGACTTTGTGAATAAGAAGCGTGTGCCTGGTAAGGCGTTGGAATTAGGTAGTCAAGTTTACCTGGATGCTCACAATACTCCTTTGGATTTACATGTTAGAAACTTGCTCATCAGCGTGCAGGGCCATACAAGCTCACAGATATTATATAAAATGTGGCTTACCGTCTTGAATTGACTGAAGGTTTGAAAATTAACAATGTGTTCCATCGTTCCCTCTTGAACAAAAAAGAAGCAAGTTCCCTACCACACCAGAAAGTCAAAGAGCTAGCACCACCAATGATTAAAGGTCCCTGCCCTGAGTATGAGGTGGAAGCTATTAAAGGGAGGCGAACACATCATGGTAAAGTGCAATACATGGTTAAGTGGTCTGGATATCCTGCAGAAGCGAGCACTTGAGAGCCTTAGCATAACTTAAAGAATGCAGGAGAGCTGTTAAAGAAATGGAAGAAGAAGGCCTCGCATGTAGCTTTAGCCTCGGTGGGGGATGATGTCAGGGTAAATACTGACATTGGTGGAATTTCTGAGATTAAAGATATTGTCAGTCAGATCAAGAGAATATGGGATTAAGTTAGATCGAATAATTGCATATCAAATGAATAATTGTAGTGAAAATGGTCGATTAATCATTTAAATTACCTCAATTGCGATAATATCGAGTCAGTTAATTGCACCAAACCAAATTTACAATGAGACTGAGACGAGTCCCACTGCCTTTCAAAATCACATTCTTTTGCAATCCTATAAGCTCCAGAGAAGTATAGTTTACTGTTTTAGAATCAATTAAGCTTAGGTAAGTCCAGGAAGCTGTATGGTATATAAGACCAAGGCATTTATTTGGTTAATCTTTGCAGTCAATAAAATATATTTTCTAAAAATGCAATTACTATCCAAGTTACTTAATAGGTTGTTATCAATCCCAATCTACTACCCTTACCTTCAAATATCTTCCTTCCATATTTCCTCTACTAAAAACATATCTATGAGTGAAGCAAACTCCAGTATAGTTACCAGTTCTTATAATTGGATGCTTTTAGTGTCTTTGTCATACTGTCTCCAAAACCTTGGTTATGCTAGCTCGCAGTTAGCTGCCCCAAACCAGGTCAATGATACACCAGTCCTGACACCTGCATATAAGAAAGTGGATCATGTGATGCTGGATGCTCAAAACATCCCAATCGACCAGCCATGCAAAAGGTTGGGATGGAAGAGGATTGGCCCTTACCACACTTTCAGAAAGATGGGACATGGCTCTGCCAGTTGGATCCTGCAACTTTGTTCCTGATCCTTGCCATTTTCTATGAAAGTAAGCTGATTTTGTTTGAGGGCCCCCACCAGAGACTCCCAAGGCTTAACTCATTGATGGGGCATAGTGCGGGAGGTGGAGGAAATTGTTGCCTCTCACAGAGTAAGAAGGCCTGAGTACCTGGTATCCTGAAGGTTACATGATAGAGTTCATCTCAATTGTTACATTCTGACTCAGATTCAGATTTTCTGAATCTGAGTCAGATCGCTTTTAAAAAATTTTGGTTCAAATAATTCAGGCACTGGTTTGTGCCTCACCTGAGTTGTATATTAGGCTTATGTGAGCCTAATCAATGACTTGGGTGAGGCCCCAATATCCTGCCTTTATAAGGCACGCCTGCCCAATCTGAAGTTCACTTCAGAATTCTAAGCCATTTTCCCTAGCATCCCCTTCCTGGGGAGCATTGTCAGTTGCTCCCCAGATGAGCCATTGATGGCAGGGCCTTTTTATATCCCAAATAAAAATAAGGGTCACTTTGAGGTTAGCATACCTCACATACCTGTTGATCTTTTTCCCTGTTGAGAAGCTTTTTGAGTGGGTTATTTTTGGACCAACACCCCCAGAGGACTTTGCATAATCAACCAGGATTAGGGAGTGTTGGGTTTGTTGGGTGCTGAGGGTACCTCTCCCAAAATAGTTGTCCGGTTTTGTTGCTTGTTGGTGCACCAAAAGAATAATTTTTATGCGGCAGTCAGAACTGGGGTTTTTCTGGTCTGTGACAGAAGGGATTTGATGCAGCGGAGAACAGCTGGGTACCAGCATGCAATTTTGCCCATGCCCAAGGTCTAATTGAGGGTTTCCATGTGCATTTCCCTAAGGCTGCAGAACCCAGGTCAAAGCAAATTATCACTGCCATGAAGCTGGCCCCTGCATACAAGAACTTTTTGTTGGCAAAGGTCCCTGGAGGGGGTTAGAAACCCAAAGGAATGTGAGGTAATACCTTGGCTACATGACATGACATGATTGAGGGTACCAACTGTATGAGCAAGGATGGGTGTGTGGAGACCAAAAGGTTAAGCTGGCAGGCCTCTCTGACCTTAAGCATACCCTGGACCAACACTGGGTACAGGAAAAATATACACAAGTCAGTCCTGGGGATGCACATGATGCTCAGCTCTGGGTTACATTGAGGGCATGTAATACACCAGCTTTGTTATCAATCAGGACAGTTCATTATGGTTGCTTATAGAATGGGGTTTCAAAACCTGTTTGATTTAAAGTAATGCTAAAGCTGGAAGAATTTATCTGCAATCAATAACTCAAGTTTAGGACTATCTCAAACTACAGTACCCTATCAGATAGTAGTGTGTACTTATTAGTTCATTTAGGTTTAGCACCACGCTTGCAGATTGATGATTCTCCTAAATAATATTGATGCTCCCATGAGACCAACCTACCTTTTTAGTTGACTTGGTTTATAAATAACCCATTATATTTTTGCATGGTCCCTTGGGTGAACTGGTGTGTGGACCCCCTTGAGGAGGCCTCCAACAACATAGGATATTAAATTTTAATAAAATTGATGACAGAATCTGGTCCACAGCTGGCTATCCTGGTCCCCTCCTGATTGAGGCACCCATGCACCCCCTGACACCAATCTCACACTTGGTTATGGACTCCTGGGGGTCCAACCAAGTTCTGTTGTTGGTTGGCTATCTAGTTAATTATTCTATGCTGTACACCCTGCCCTGGAGTCTCCTGTGCTCCAGCACCTTCCATGGTACCTTGTCTCCAACCCTACTAGTGACTAGTTCCCCCTGGTGTGGCTGTGTATCCCACGCCACCTCTCTGAAAATGAGTGAGTTACAGACACTCCCTTGACAGGCATATTAAATCAGATAATGGTTGGCTTTATAGTTTTGATGCAACCCGTTGGATAGATTAGTGACTCTGGCCTCTAACTTTTAGGGCTATGTAACCATAAATTAAATGGAACTCGGTGGAATTGGCAAGTGGGTAACTTAGGCCTATCAACTGAGTAGCTTATCTGAGGTTGGATCAGTAGATGAGGGTAGGTTTAAAGCCATGTTGAAAAGTGGTACCTAGTAAACCCTATAGGTCCAAGGATTTACAGAGGGCGCCGGTGCAGATGAAAATTGATTGGGTGGTTGTGCAATATAAAAGTTAAAGCTTGTGATTTTGGTATTAATCAGCTGTGTAGAATGATTTCACTTGGTTCACGCCCAGATTTTTTTGCGATGAGGTTGGGGTCCATCGGCGAAATAAATTTGGGAACTGGTGGTTTATTAGGTAACCGAAATTTAAAATCTTCAAATCGTAAGAGGGAGGAAGGTTAACCATCTAGTATTAAAAAAAGAGGGAGGAAGGTTGGGTCAATCTACCCCGATTCGCCTATTTGAATCCTGACGATTATACGTGATGGGGGGAGGTTGAGGGGACAAACTCACCCCTAAAAGTATGGAATTTGGGGTTAAGCTTGAACGGATACCAAACTCACATCGCTTAACATAAGTTTCGACCTTAAAAGATCAACCCTTTAGGATACCTTACACCTACGACATTTTATCCATCACCTTCTTTAAAGTTCCATCATGCTTAAATCAACTAATCTTTGGTGGGCGAATTAAACTTTGGCCGGCTAACCCAACCCCTCTAAATAGGTTTCCTCCGGTATACTTTAAACCTACCCTTATACCTCCCCGGCCACTTAAACCCTCCGTCTCGACCCAAATTTCAATACCCCCCGCCCGTAAATTTAATTTAAAGGCTCAAGCTCAACCATCGTTTAAAGCCCCCCATCACTCCGGATCACGTACGGGTAGCGCTAGGCGGATTGAGGAATTAAGCTGGCCGGCTGCTAATTTGGCCACCCCACGCCAACTCTATGCCGACCGGGTTCGGCGCGGGGTACTCCAATTTGACCCGTTCCAGGGGCACGTCATCGACCAGCTCGACCGGCTCTACCTTAGGATCCAAGAACCTGGTTCGGATGAGGCGGCGCGGGCGAGAGATGCTACCGGCGGCGGCCCATTAAATCTGTTTAAGCGGTTGTTTAAACGCTCTTCAGGGAAGGGTGAGAGGGGGAAGCGGCTGGTTGTAGGGGGAGCCCCGTGCCTATCGTAGCATGTATCTGTTCGGGACGGTAGGTAAGCCCTTTGCTGCCGGCATCTATGGTTTCCATGCCGCTCTCAAGAGCAACAGCTTACGGAGTGTTACCCTTTTGGAGTTTTTCGTGTGGCATTTATATCGTTTCGTCATGGCGTCCGGCGTTAATTTAAAGCCCCCTTACCCACCCCGGTGAGGTAATTTAGTTGCCTCAAGCCCGAATTCGCAGCGGCCGGTGGCAAGGTTATCTACCGTTTATATGATGTTAGCTTAAGCTTTGCTAAGCTGCGATCGAGTTGCTGGGCTTTAGTCCAGAGTCGCACGTTTCGGTAAAGTTGGTTTGTTGGTCTGGATGCCTAGGTTCGGTAAAGCTTTGCAGTTTCGCGCTAAAGACTTTGGGTTGGGTTATGAAGCTTGTCGGTTGGCTCAGCGTTTTGTGTAGGGACCGGGAAAACCATGCTGATGGACCTGTTCTACACCGCCCTCCCCGCCGATTTCCCGAAGCGCCGGGTGCACTTCCACGCCTTCATGATCGAGGTGCATGACCGTAAGTTTGGTTATAGTTGAACAAGTTCCGCGCGGTAATCGTTTGGGGGCGCGGGTTGAGTGATTAAACCTCTTACGCGGAATGATCGGCTTGGCGTATAGGCGTTGGGTGCAGTTTGGTAGCTGCGATAACTTGGGTTTTAAGGGCGGGCGGTTAAGATCTTACCCGCTTAGTTTGATCGCTACGAGCCGACGGTGACGTTGTATGCGTTGGACGGGGTTTAAAAGGGCTTTGAACCTTTAATAAGGATGGGGTAGGGATCCACCGGCTGAAGAAGGAAACCCCTAATCTCGCTGACCCGATCGTACCCCTCGCGGCCGACATAGCCAAGGATGCCCGCGTGCTGTGCTTCGACGAGCTCCAGGTATCGGCTGGCTCGCACCTAAACTTTTCAGGTGACGGACATCGCCGACGCGATGATTTTACGGCGGCTGTTCGCCGAGCTGTTCGGCCACGGGATCTCCATCTTAACCACCTCGAACAGGCCCCCGGACGGTAAGCTATTGATCGGGTAGGATCTTAAGCTGCAGAACTCTACAGGAACGGCCTTCAGAGGCAGAGCTTCATCCCGTGTATCAACCTGTTGAAGGCCGAGTGCCAGATCGTCGATCTGAATTCGGGGGTGGACTATCGAACTTTAGGTGAGTGTTCGATAGGTTCGGTTGCACAGCCTGTACCTGAAGCTTTGATGGCTCGGTACATCCTTCTGCCCCACGTCGATGGGCTTATTCTAATGGGTTATGTAGCTAAAAACTCCAACCGCCTATACTTCAGGTAACTTCTCACACTTCAACGGTTGGTTTGGTTGTTGGCGCCGATTGGCTTCTCCCACCTTCACGGAGGTTAAAAGATTTGTAACTTTAAACCTTTGGATTTTTCTTAAACCCTTTCAGGTGGAATCCTTAAAGTTTAGAAGGATGTCACCCGATATAGGGTTTACCTTTTATGAGGAGATATTATCAGTTTAAGCTTAGTTACGTATAATCTATTGTGAGTTAGTGGATTCAAGTTTATATATGGGCACCTTGGATTATTTTAATAAAGGGATGGATACCCTCTCAGCTGAACTAACCGTGGCGGTTTGACTAGCCCGCATGACGGCCGTACCCAGACCATCATGGACGAACTATTCAAGAGGGCCATCGGCCACGCGACTCGTAGGCTTCTATTAGCTTTGAACCGATTTTGATCTATAAGTTAATTTTACCTCGGTTGAAAGCCTTCATAAAATTATAAACATCTATTTTGATCTAAACTCCTCTTCGCAGCCTCCAGCGAAACCCTCACCTTCCTCGGGCGGAAGCTCGTCGTCCCCGAAGCCTTTGAGGGGGTGGCTCGGTTCCAGTTCGAGGATCTGTGTTTAAAGGCAAGTTGATAAGGCTGAGGCTGATTTTTAGCCGCTGAACGCTTCGGATTACCTTAAGCTGGCCGAGCGCTACCACACCGTGTTCTTGGAGGGGGTCCTCAAGCTTGGTAAGCTGGACCGCAACGTCGTCCGGAGGTTCATCACCCTGCTGGACGCGCTGTACGAGAATAAGGTAGGTTCGGGGTGGCGAGCTTGTAAGGATTTTTAAATTGGGTGGGCTACGCCCGCTTCAAGCCGCCATAGCATATAGGAGGGGTTGTGATGGGTCTTATAAAAAAGGGGATTTCAAGTGCGATCCGAGATCCCCGCCCCAATTTATCCTCTTCCCTAGCTTGGCTTTTAAATGTAAGTTTGGCTAATTTGAGGCTAGAACACGCTGGTATGCTCGGCCGAGTGCGAATTGCCCCGACTCTTCTCCGACAATTCCCACCTCGAACCTAACCCCCAAGAGGCCGACCGGCTGCTTCTGGACGACCTCGGGCTGGGCGCGGCCCAGCTTTCCGCCTCCCTCTTCACCGGCGAGGAGGAGAAGTTCGCTTTGGCCCGGGCCTTCTCGCGGCTGAGCGAGATGCAGTCCTTAAGCTGGGTTGGCCACAACCCGAGGGCTCCCCGTATCCTCTGATTTGTCCCAAGTCTGAACTAGGGCGGACCTTAACGTTTGTTGGCACCGGCGGCTGATTGGGTTCGCCCGAACCGGAATAAACCTGTACCATCTATTATAAGCTACTGGCGGAGTTACCCGGCGTTGCTCGGGTTTATTTATTATCAGCCGATTTGAACTGATTAACTTAGGTTTTATATTATAGATAACGTGAACCCGCTTACTCTTTACCATTGAATATCCAACCGATTAATCACCAACCCCTTACCCAACACCGGTGAACTTATCAGATCGATCACAAACCACCAACCACTTAGCCAAAACCGATTGAATCTATCGAATCGCTCTAATATTAAATTACTTGGCAAAGCCAAAGAACCTATCAGATCAACAAAAAACCACCGACCACTCAGCTAAAACCAACTGAATCTATCGAATCGCTCTAATATTAAATTACTTGGCAAAGCCAAAGAACCTATCAGATCAACCAAAACCCCCACCAACCAATCGGCCTACCCCAATTGAACGTAAGAAACAACTAATTTTCACCAACTCCGTGGCCAAATAAAATCAAGCGTTATCAAAACCAAAAATCGCCGACTCTCGGCTGAATCCAATTTAAATATCGAATCAATAAAAAAATCACCAGCCATTTACCCAAAACCGTCGGATCTATCAAGCCGACCAAAAGGCACCAACCATCGAGCAAATTTAAATTTAACCTATCGGGTCGATCAAATACCACCAAAATGTTAACCAAACCATCTCTATATTTAAATATCATTTTGTGTACATATGTGACATGCCATCTTTTAAACTGTTAAACCAAGTTCAACCTAACTTGCCACACCCCTTATAAATTAGGGAAATTGCTTAACGGGTATCTTAAACTCATAATAAGAAAATTTTAATGGCGTAGTTATCTTTAAAGATGAATGGAGGATTAATAATCAGGCTAGCTTACCCTAAGGCGTAAGCACTTAAAGTGAACCCCGAACGATAACTATGAAACCGTGCGGAGCTTGACATCGTATTATCCAGAGCAAAACCGAAGTAAATGCAGATACATGAAACTTTAAATAAATTTGGTAACTATGGCGGCATATCTTTTTAGTTTTGGGTTTGAACTATCGCTCACAATATCAGTTTTAGCTATCGATATAGATGAGCCTTTAAACCGCTTAGCTAAACCTACCAAACCAACCCATCAACCACTTCGTAAAACCAAACTTAACTAACAACCAAAAGCCATTACTTACTTACCAAAACCCAATTAACTTATCGAATTGATCAGTCACTAACCACTTTTTAAAACCGTCAAGCTTATTAATCAACCTAAAATCACCAACCGCTTGGCAAAACCATTGAAACTATCGAATTAATGAATATTAAACTGCTCAGCTGTAACAATATAGTGATTACCGTTAAAAACAAGATTTCCACTTGTTACACATAACTTTTTATTCTACTATGAAAATAACGGTTATACTAATTCAGAAACCTTTACGACCACGTTCACACCAACTCGCTGAAGTCTCATCGCAATTGGATAAATGGTATAAGGATGCATATGTTACAAACATCGCAATTGGATAAATGGTATAAGGATGCATATGTTACAAACATACATTTATTTTTACTTGCTTTCCTTTAACCCACCATCCTGTCTGTGTTGGAATCTTGCATCCTTCATTTTCACTCCTGACATAACCCATCGATGAAATTTGGCTCGGTTACTAAGGTCAGATACCAGTATAATATTCCACTCCACGGTTTTTTAATCTTTATAGTAAAAAGCTATATGTAAGAGGTGAAAGTTTTATCTTTTTAATGGTAATTGGTAGATTGTTACAGCTGAGCAGTTTGATACTTGGTTAATTAAGTAGTTTAATTTGGGTTTACCAAGTGGTTGGTGGTCATTTGGCTAATTATCAAGTTAATTGTCTTAGTAGATAGTGAGTGATTGGCTGATTTGATAGTTAAAAGGGATTTCAAGCGGTGGGTGGTTTTAGGTTGATAAATAGGTCCAATTGGTTTGTATGGGTAGATTGCAGTTTTTGTTTAAGGGGTATCAACTTTAATGATTACATTGTTAATGGTGTAAGCTGGCAAAATTTCATAAAAGTAAGGCTAAAAGACCAAGAATAACCTCTTGTTCTCTAAATTCTATATATAAGTAGATAGGATTTAGACCTATGAGCTGGTTTAGTTTGTAGCTAATAGCAATAAAGGTACTTAGTTTAATTCAACTTGGTTTGATAATAGTACTTAGTTTATTTAATTATGTATACATTTAAAATAAATCAATTAAAATAAATTCTTCTTCTGAAAGCGTATAGAATAAAATTAAATAAATAAATAAGTAAATGAGTAAAATGTATAAATTGAATAAAATGAATTAAAAAATATATGATTTGATTATGATCTCACTTTCAAGCAAATTTTAATAAACAGTTTTTTCCACCACCATCTGGCCACATCTGTTTCCCATTTGATGTCCTCAGATCCACCACCTGCCTCCCCAGCGTGGGGCAGTGGTGCTCCACCACCTAGTATTTTCTGCTCTGTGGGGAAACGCATTTGAACAGGCTCAAATAGCCTGCTAAACTCTTCTGGCTGATTTATCCCCTATGGGACTTAGCAATTCACCTTGCATGCATCCACCCATCTCACCCCATCCTCTCACCCTTCCTCAGTCCAACATTCAATTTTGCATCTGTGTTGACTACGGATATTTATTCCCATATGCTGACAAAGCAATCATCAAACTTGCCACCACTGCCTTTGCACTAGCTGGCTTTATTGATTTCTGCCCTTATAAGGGCTATTTTGACATAGGCTTCTAAATGGAGGAGGATGCTGCAGTGGCAGCATTAACTCCTTTGATTTTTAAAAATACCCCAATTCCTACTACCCATACTTGCCTCCTCCTAACACCACATTGGTGGATCATTTGCAAACCTCCCTTCTCACCTCCCATCCCAAATTCTATATGAGCAGCTGATGTCAGGGCTTATGGCTTATAGCTCTCAGCCCAACCTCATCTTTGCCATTACCTCTGGTGCAGAGCGCCTTGCTTCCCCTCATTCCATTGCCACCAGTACCCTGCACCACCCCACCATTACTCAACAAATCCCCCCGAGTGCTCACATTGTGGCAGCACCAGAGCATTTCTTTTGGGCTCATGTCACAATGGTTGGCAGATTTGTCCCCTCCTTTTCAGATTTGACAATAATAAAAAGTCCTGCCCCATGCTGCTTCATCTGGTCCTGTCTCTACAACCATGTCAGCAGCATCTGAATGGGATGTTTTGTTGCTCCCTCCCACCCAACCCTCTTGCTTGCTGGGCCAGAATGGGAAATCTGCACCCACCACAACCCCCACCCACGTTCACCCACCTGAATTCACCCCAGTCAATCAGAATCAGGCTTGGCCCACTGTTTGCCCCCAAGCAGCTCCCCTTTCACCTATTACCACCCACCCTAATACTGCCTCCACTTTTCCCATAAGCCAAAGTTGTGGGCCCTATTAGATGAGGTTGATGAATCAGTTGCAATAGTTGGTAAGACAGTTGACAAATAAGGTGAGGTTGCCCCAGATGGGTATGACTGAGAATATTTTTTCATCCAATTTTGACAAGCCTATCCCGCCAAACGTTATACCCCAAAACCCAATGCTATCCCCTTCCAGAGTGACCACCAGCTTGCCTTAGCGGTGATGGCTTATCCCATTGTCACCAACTTCATATCACAGTAGCAAAGTATATTGAATAATCTCACAAAGGCCTAACTGTAGCTAGCTTCCCCCCAGATTTTCCTGAAAATTTGTGGGATGAAATTAACAAATTGGTCAAAGTTGCCAGAGCCTGTCATCATGTTGCTGAACTATCAACTTTTGACCCAAAAACTGCTTTCACTAAACAAGATTTATGCAGTTTTTTCCTACTTCCTGATGCCCACCTTCAGGCTGAACATCTTTTGGCTAAGTTAGTCAAAGCTAGCGTCGAGGTCAATATTGTGCATCTCAATTTTTTTATAATACACCTTGACCCCCACCATGCTAACGCCCAAAGCCCTTGCTCTTGGCCTCATCTGCTTCTACAATGCTGCTTCCCCTGGTGTGGTTGATGCGCATGTGGATGCACCACACGTCCCCTACTCTCCCTCTGCCATGGTGGGTTAGCAGTCCTCCGCTCCCTGCCTGGTTGGAGGTGTTATTTTGTTCCAGTTTTCCGTTTTGGTTATGGTAATTGTTTGCTCTTTGGATATTGGTACTGTCCATCCCCTGGTTGGCATGCCTTGAATAAAATTTAAAATCTTAAAAAAGGATTTAATTATAAATTGAAAAAAATAAATTATTTAGATGATAAAAAGCTTGAGCTGAGAAATTAAACCTGCAACTCTAAATAAATTTAAGACTAAACAATAGCCATCTTTGTTTTTTGTTAATTTTGGGTAAGAAAATAAGTAATTAGTCACTTTATTTTACAATCCTCAACCACTTGGCAAGATAAGTTGCTCCAAACAGATCAATAGGGCCATATATATACACACAAACGTTTTAATTTTATATTAGTCAGGTTTATCTCTTGGTAAGGCTGCCAAATCACAATTTTTCACATTTGTCTAGTTGGTACTTTATACTTGCACACCCCTCATACTGGAACAAGCTCCTAAGAAATTTCATAAAGACCAGTGGATCTTGGATCTAAATTTAAGGTCTAATTTGAGTCATACAGAGTGCAGCTGACTGCAGAACTGTCAACATAAATATTGCTTTTCATACAGCAATACTTTACAATTTAAGGCTACCATAACTACAGTTTTATTTACCATAAGCTAGATATCAAGATCCGTCTACATCTCTTATTAAATTGTGAGGAAGGTCTGTGGGTTGGGATGGGGTAGAACCTACCTTGGCAGCAGCTTAATTTTCCCATCACTGAATGAAACTGAAACTTGGAAACATAGTTGAAGGGTAAATCTGAGAATCCAAAGGGCTAAAGTTGGGTTAAAGCATCATAACACAATACAAAATGGGCAACTGGTAGAGTTAATTATATAGTGAGGGTATAAGGATCAGTACCGTTCCAGCCATCCATCCAGAAAGCAGGATGATGGCTGAGATTAGAGCATCTTTCAGCAACCTTGAGTCAAACCTAGCCTCCTCACCAAACTGGGCTCAGAGATCCTAAAGTAAAAATATCCATGTGGCTAGCTTAACCTTGCAGCAAATGGCGTGAATCATGACCTTTTCCTTGGTGTAAACTGCACGAGTAAGGTGGAGATTGCTAAATCTAAAGGTTTAAGTTGACATCTTTGCCTGATATGAAACACACTTTGGACCAACGCTTGGTAAGGGCCAAGCATGCCCCACTTAATACCAAGGAGTTGGGGGATGATTCTATAAATTTAAATCAATGGCGTTTCTGGAAGTTTTGAATTATACTTCCAATTGGCCAGGTTTTCTCTCAAAGTTACCTAGTTGGATTCTCCAGAAAGAGATAAAATAAAGTATAAGCAGGTTAAAATTCAACCTAATTTTTTATATTGGAAGGATGGAATATATATAACTTTCATAATGGTTTAAGATCTATTTGATCTATTTATTTGCTAAATGATCAAATCTTCTATCCCTTGATCAGGATGAAACTAATCGTTCTTATTAAGATTGATAGATTTAGATAATTTACGCTCTCCTTCTGATAGTTCTGGGGGAACCAATGGAGTAGGATCTCTGGAGACAGGAGAATTTGGTGAAATCGTGACACTTCCCCCTCAAGATTTGATTGTGGAGATGGATGAATTCTTAAAAACCTAGGGTGAATACATTTGATCACTATGCCAGTATCAACATGAACAATCAAGTAAGCTAATCCTTTTTGAAATATAACTCAATAAGGACCAGTTTAGTTGGATCCTAATTTCTCAGCATGCCCACCATGCTGAGAGTGATAATACATAACAAAATCCCCAATCTGATATTCAGGTAAGGCGGGTTTATAATGATTGCTTCTTTGAGCCTCCTTTTGCTTGGTTACTTCAATCAATTTCATGGCTTGAGCTTGAAGACAAATAATCTCATCAGCCAAATTTTCATAACTAAATAAGAGTTTTCAGGTATGCTTACTTCAATCATGGCCTGAACACTAGAAGGGACTGATGGATCTCGCCCATATATGCATTTGAAAGGTGACATCTTGATGATCTGATGGTAGCTTATTTGATATGCAAACAAGGCACTAGGCAAATAGAAGTTCCACTGAGAGGGATCAGTGGAAGCCATCTTCCTTAAAATCGAGACTAAAGTTCCATTGACTTGTTTGATGGGCTAATTCATGGATGGATTGTAAGGACTGACAAATCGTTGGGTAGTATTAAATAATCTAGACAGTTCCTTTGAAAGTTGCAAGGTAAAATTAGTCCCATTATCTGCCATAAGGACCTTGGGACATCCATGTTGAGTGATAATATGCTGGTAAAGAAATAGAACTGTAGTTTTAGCAGAGGGGTTGTTAAAATCTTGGGCTTTGTTGTCTATCTTTTTAGCCCTGGATTTCAACTGCACAGATTCTTGGATCCTGGCGTTGATTATATGAGTGTTTTTGATAGACTGGGGCAATAATAGTATGAAGACTATTATTATGGTTGATTGCCCAAAAGCCACGTTGAGAGTAAAGTCCAACGCTAAACGGTGCTTCTTCCTCTTGAAGATATTTTGATACTGGTAGGAACACTTTCCCTATTCCCTTCTCACAGAGCCAAGCGGAGATCTTGAAAAATCAACTTAAGAATATCTGATCCTTGAATTCTTCTCTTAAAAGTAATGTTTAAACAACCAATGTTTAAACAACTAAGCTAATATCAGTTTATTTCTGCTTTTATTAGGGAATAATTCAGGGTTTTTATAGTAGGAATCAGCACACAACTTTTCAGCTGTCCACTGAGAATATTTGTGCTCCTATACTGGTTTGACCATCAGTGTTAGGCGCCAAATCTCGATGGGTACCGTTGCCTTGGGTTTTTAGGTAGCGTAATCCTCAGACGTTTGGTGGACCAAACAATTGGTATTAGGTACACAAAACTAATTGTTTTGGCTGATGACAATTCCACTCTTCCTCTGGCGTTCAAACATTTTGGCAGTTTCTGATGACTCAAATCTGTTCCGCTATGAACAATTCCCTATAATTTGACTATTGGGTATTGTCCCAATATCAAATTATTGCTTAGTTTCATTGGGGATGATGCCCGACGAAATTATCATCTGTTGGTGGCCTCAAATATCATTGGGGATGATGCCTGACAATAATTCATAAGTCAGCAACTTCTAATATCATTGGGGATGCCACCCAACAATATTCTCTTCAATTAGCCACTATTGCTGATCCTCTACAATTATAAATTAAATGTCAAATCTTATATTTGGTCAAAGGGTTGGATTATGTTGTTATATGCAGTTTCTGACACATCCCCTTTCTTGACCAGATATCTAATGAAAGATAGAACCCTTGGGAGCACTCCTTCATTCCTAAAAAAGAGTGAGCTTCCATAATTAAAGTTGGTTTTTCTTTCCGCTCAAAGTCACTTTTGAGCAGTTTTATTAATAAAACAGAAAGTAAGTAAAACAGTTAGTGGTCAAATGCCAATCATGGCTGTTCAACCCCCAATGATGTCAGATTTGCCACTGGCTGCTCCAATGTGGGGCAGAGGCAAAACACCACCTAGCATTTTCTGTCTGGTGGGAAAACGCGCTCAGTCTGGATCATCCAGTCCAAATAAGTCCTTGGGTCAGTTTAATCCGCCCAAGGATCTCGCCATCCACCTGGCACAAACCCAGGTGGTGCCTTGCAGCCCACTCGTTCTCCCCCACTATCAGCTCCATTTTGGCCTTTGGGTCAAGTATGGAAGATTGTTCCCATACAAGGAATGAGCAATTATTGACCTGGCCCAGGTGGTGATGCAGCCAGCCAGCTTTATTAACTTCTGCCCCTTTAAGGGATATTTTGACCTCAGCTTCACCTGCGAAGCTGATGCCACCACTGCGGCTACTGTGCCCTTGATTTTTGAGGGCACCCCTATACCAACAACATGCACCTGGCTCCCCACTGACACCAATATGGTGGTTCAGTTCGCAGGGTTGCCCACTCACCTCCCCCCGCAATACTACGTCAGGAGTTAAAGGATGGTTTAGACGTGTACAGTTCCAACCCCATCCTCCAGTTTGTGGTCCCCAATGGGGCCACCCACCTAGCTGGGCCTCAGGCATTTGCCACAATTTGCCCCATAAATTTAAAAATTGCTTTGTTGATTCTGCCCCGCACCATCATACTCTCAGCCACTGACCAACCATTCTGGGCCCGGGTAGAGGGCGGAAGGACAATCTGTCCTTCCTGCTTTGAGTTAGACCACTCAAAGCGCAAATGCCCCTCCCTCGCAACTTCCTTGGACCCAGCGCAGTCATTGCAAGGCCCCCAATTTTCCTCACACCCCACTACTTTTCTGATTTGGGGTACAACCCTACCCTCCCTCCCCCAAAGACTGTTGCCTTGGTGCTTGCTGCAGCCAATCAGCCCCTCCCTCAGGTAAGTGCCACATGCACCTCGCCCAGTGCCACCTGCACCTCATCCAATCAGGGATCAGATTGGTCCAATGTGGGTTTGCACGTTCTTCTGCAATTGCCAGCCACACCACTTCAATTTGCAGACCCAAATTTTGAGTTTATTTGAACCCATGGTCCTCATTGACTGAAACTGATGAGATGGGGTAGTTTTATAGAGGCATCAAAACCCACATATGACGAGTTTGTCCAGAGTTGAACTCCCATCCAGGTCATCCAATGATACTACACTCCACTACTGGATGCTGTGGAGTTCCGCTCAGACCACCAGCTCTCTGTAGCAGCAGCCACCCATACTGAGGTATCCTCCATCCAGAAAATGGTAGAGTCATCAGTTGCAGCACTAGCCACAGAAATCCCGCCCCATCCTCCAGCCATCCACACCCATAAGCCACAAATTGAACATTATAATTGCCCACACATGCGCTAAGGAGGCCATCCAGAGAGTGGTTTCTGCCTCGCAAGCCAACTCTCAGGTTACCTGTGCCTCCATGGCTTCTCTATCCCAGCTCCCCACCCTCCGCATTAAAGAAGAGGCCACCCTTGCCAAGTACATCGGCAACTTGCTGATGTACAACCAATTCCTCAAGCAGCTGCTTGTTACCGACCTCGCTCCCCATGCCGCTGATCACCCCACCCCGTTGCTATCCTCCTTGGCTCATGCTCTCGCCAAAGAGGCGAATGAGACTGAGAATGAGCCCCCCAATACCCCCTCCCCTTCCGCCATGGTGGGATGAGCGCCTCAGCGCTGCCCTACCTGGTAGGTTGGTATCTTGATTGTTGCATTCTGCCTGTTCTTTGAATGGTCATTTTTGTTCAATCTGAGAATTAAGTTAGTTCAGTTTTTGTTTTGTCACTTTCTGCACTTCGGTAATGTCCATCCCCTAGTCACGTGCCTCATAATAAATTTAAAAGATAGAACCCTTGGGAATGGAAGCTGCCTCAGCTGGAGCTCATATTTGGTTTGTCATACTTCTATGTCCTCAGCTAGTGCATCTCTGTCCGCACTCAACGCCCATATGCTCTGCTCAGGTTGATGACTGCATATCCTTGGTTGCTACCAATTGCCACCTCTTCTTGAGCGCAGTTTCCATGACATCATGCCACGCCATTCACATCTTCACATCAGTTGCGAAAAATCAACTGGTCCACCTGTACAAACCCCAGGATGGGTCTCGTTGTCACTCTTGCCACCTGTACAAACCCAAAGACAGTCCCCTGCCGCTCTTGCCACCTGTACAAACCCCAGGATGAGTTCCGCTGGCACACTTGCCACCTGTACTAACTCCAGGATGAGTCTCAACATCTCATTGATAGGGACCATTCTGGCGGACCTAGTTTCAGCCCTTCCTGATCCTGCCAACGCTTGAGACTCATGCCCATTAATTTATCCCTTCCTCCATGCTTGGTAGGTGGGAATTTCACTAGATGCATCACTGCTCAAATTAAAATCAGCTTTTAAAATTTTTTACTTATTTATTTTTTATGCATCTTTTTATTATTTTTATCTTTTCTTTTTTTATATTTATATTTTTTTCTTAAGCACAATACTTTAAGTATTTTGTGTGGACCTATTGCCTATTTGACCATCTTCTATATTCAATTGTATAGGCATCATTTGCTGACTTGATAATTTCAAATAGTCCCATCCATAGGCATCCAACTCATTTTTCCTTTTAAATTTCTCTTCATCGTTATTTGTTGTCTCAAACATTCAGATTAACTTTGAATTTGAATTTATTGTGGGGAAGGCTGACCAGGGGATGGACAATTCAGAAAGTCATAAAGAAAATGGAATGTAGAACAGGGGAGGCACCCCAGAGAAGCAATGCTATCTCCTGTTGCCAGCGGGAATGCCACTACAGGGAGGAGGGGGAACGAGTAAAAGGGTCCTAAATCACAAATGAGAACATGTGTAGGAAGGGGTCTGAGTTGATGAACCAAACTGGGAACCAGGAGGAGACCAACTGATGGCGACGTGGTGGGAGGTATCCAAACATCCATGCTTGAAAGTGATCTACTAAGTGGGACTGGAACCGGTGGATGGCTTCTGGGAGGGTGGGGGTGGAGCCTGCAATGGCATCCAAGACAATCGTGTGGATGGTCCACATTGCGATTGCAACCACCAGAGCATGGAGGGAGGGTGGGAGAGGGGAGACCATAGATAAAGCAAACATATACCTAGATAAACTGAAGGGATGTGTCTGATCCTGGCCAAGCAGAGTTTGTACCTCGCGCCATATTGCTTTAGAGGTAGGGCACTTCTCCAGGCGGTGAAACAGCGTTCCATACTGGCCACACACGACGCAGGATGAGTGTAAAGTGTTAGAGCGCTCAGCAGTATGGTACACCCTCCTCTGACATTGCCACACATGGGAACGGACATGAGGCAGCAGCAGAGGGTGGTGGGTGTATTTCCAGATTGTCTTTTGGGTTTCAAGGGAATAAGGAATGTCCATCATGTCCAGGTAGTCCACCCCGGATAGAACATGGGACCGTGTGGGTATTATTCCGTCCAGAATGGGTTAGCCCCTGTACCTCCTGTGTGAACCGAGGAGAGAGGCGCCCTCTCTGGGATGTGTGCCCGCAAATATGGATTCTCCACTCAGCGCTCCGCATGGAGAGAAGGATCCGTTTGAAGTGGGGTGCAGTACCATGAGGACCAGCAACCAAAGGGTGGGAAGCCAGATATTTCATCAAGTAGTGAGGGTGTGATGGATTGGCAAGGCCCAGGGCGCGGGAGAAGTTGGAGCGGGCCGCGGGGACCAGTGTTGGGAGGGGATCATAGGGATGGTGACGGCCGCGATCCAGGTGCTCAGTATCTTTGCAGCATGGGCCTCAAAGTCAAGCAGGCCCATGCCACCACTATGGCGAGGGCCAAACATGACCTCAAGATTCACTGGCGGTGGGCGGCCCAACCAGAGCCACCCTTGTAGAAGGGCATACAGAGATTTAAAAAACCTGGGGAGAAGGCGATGGCGTGGGCTCCAAACCAAACTTTGGAGAGGAGCATAGAGTTGGCTAGAACAACCCTGCCAGTAAGGGAAGTAGGGTGGGCTCTGAGGGAGGCTATGCACTTCGTCACGGTATCCAGCATATGGTTTTCCATCATTGAAGAGGCATACCCGCCTGCCTCCAACCACACCACCAAGTGGCAGATGGGCCCAATGGTGGGGCGCTGCACAAAGGGGAGCACAAGTGGGGCGGTGTGGGGTGGGCAGGGTAAGCAGGCACATGTGCAAGAAGATGGGCTGGGCTGGAAACAGGCCGCTGAGGCCAAGCGGGTTTGATACCAACCAAGGAGGATGATTTTAGTTTTGGAGGCGTTTAATGCAGCATTACTTACCTGGGGTTAAATCTGGATAAGGGCTTCAAGCATGCGTGCATCATGATTATTAGACACCCCAATCACACAATCATTAGCGAATGCCATCATCTTGACTGGGGCTTGGCCTTGCACATGGACCCCAGTGAGGCGGGCATTCACGTTCTGAAGTAGTGGGTCAAGGTTGAAGTTATATAAGAGAGGGCTAAGGGGGTCCCCTTGGCGTAGGCCCCTTTGAGGGCGGATTATTTCTGTGAGGAAGCCAGGGCCACGCACTGCCATTGTCGTAGATTCTGTCATCAGCATCACCCAGCTGATGAAGTGGGGGGGTAGGCGGAATTGGTGTAGGCAGACCCTGAGGTAATCCCAGTTTACTCTATCATAGGCCTTCTTTTGGTCTAAAAATACAAGTGCCCCAGAGGCCGTGGACTGACATGCGTTAGCCATAGTGTGTACGTTGTCCCAAATCGACCTTCTGGGTATGAAACTGAATTGTTCTGGGGAGATAGTGGCAGATGCTACAATCCCTAGACGGTTAGCCATAATCTTAGTTAAAATTTTAGTATCCGTGTTAGTTAAAGAAATGGGGCGCCAGTTGGCTAGGTCTAGCTTATCCTTTTTCTTAAATAGTGTAATGGTGTAGGCCTCTTGCCCTCCTGGTAGAAGGCGCATTTCCAGAAGGCTCTGATTAAGGGAGGCAAGCAACAATGGGGATAAATACTTGAAGTACTTCTTATAGAACTCATACAGAATGCCATCAGGGCCGGGGCATTTTTCAATTTGGTGCACCGCGGATGGCATACCAGAGTTCATCTGGAGTAATCAAATTCATTAACTCCGGGTATTGGGAAATGGTGCGGATGTGAGTGCTATCAAGAAAATTCGCCATTTTGGCTGGCGGAATTGGTTCAGATCAGTATAACTTGGAGTAATAATTTTGCATCTCAATCGCTACTTTTGCCAGCTTATCCGTGACGGAATTGTCTGGCTTTTGCACCTGTGTGCAGGCCAAGCTCTGGCGCGGTGCAAAGAATTTTTGAAAAAAATAAGCAGAGCATGTGTCGCCCACTTTAGTGTGTATAGCTTTTATTGAACACAAACCCAATGTTTGTGTTGCCTCTCAAGTGCGTTGAAGTGGGCGGCTGCTTCTGCCCACTTACAGCCCCAAGCAGGGCTGTAGCCCATGGCTGGGATGTTGGAATCCAGGTGAGCTAGCTCTTCCAGAGCGCGCGAGATGACAGCCAAGGTAGAGTGTGAGCGGTGGGAGGAGAGGTGGCGAGCATGGCGGATCATGTCCGCTTTGAAGGCTGACCAGGTGGAAATTGGGTCAGCACAAAAAGGTGTGATAAACTCCTGTGCCAAAGTCACGGATTCCACCCATGTGGAAAACCTTGGCGATTCAAGTTTGGGTGGGCAAAGTTTGCACCAGTGCAGAGCCTGAGCCACTGAGTCAGGTAAGTTGAAGGTGATTGAGATCAGCCTGTGATCGGAGAAATCGATTTTTGATGTGTGGAAGTGGGAAATCTGGGTACAAAATTTCATCAGCGCAAGGATAAGTTCAATGCGGGACATGGACCTTAACTGGGCATTGTGGACGTATGGACATGACATGTTCTCGAGTAGTGGAGCATGGTGCGGCAGTGCGTCAAACAACCCTAGGGTGGCCTTTAATACACGAAGTTCTATGTGACCCTGGGGTGGGGTGGGTGAGGGAGGCCAGCTGTCAGTGGACGGGTCCAACCAACAGTTCATATCGCCAACTACAAAAGGGTCAGGGGGTGGTGGAAGGGATTTGACTGATGAGAAAAATTCCCAACACTCTCGTGAACAGGTTGGGGCATAGATGTTGATGATAGCGTGCACCACATCAGCCCACAAAAATTTGACCATGAGGACTCAGCCATTAAGGAAGGATTCAGATGATAAAAATTTGAAAAAATTGTTTTTTTGAACAAGCACCCCACAGTGCTTGGACAAGAAGGACAGGGAAGGGAGGAGCATAGTTTTCCAAGCATCCTCAGAACCGCGCGGACAGTGGGACTCCTGGATGGCCAGGATGTCAACGGGTAAATTATTTTGTAAAAAACTCAGTTTCCTAGCCTGGGACGGCGAAGCCTTGAGTCCAGCGATGTTTAACATCCTTAAAGTAAAGGCTCCCCCATTGCACCTTAGGTGTGAGGGGAAGGGCACCTGGGCCCTTCAGCCTCCTCTTGATCCTCATGGCACTTTTTGGCGCCTCAGGTGTGTGCAGCAACATAGCTGGAAGAGTGGGTGAGTTTGGCAGTTGAGCTCACATTGGCTTTAGCCTTTGCTTTTGGTTTCCCCACTGCAGAGCAACTTTTTTGCAGTGCGCTTGAGTGCAGTGCACCATTGGTTGAATTAATATTTTTTTTTTTCAGCAGGCTGGAGATCGAATCAGTTCTAATTGAGGCTTGGGCACAAAGGTCAGGTGAGATTGAGTCGCCCATCAGATCCTCAGATTGGGTGGCCCAATCAGCTTGGGAAGCCCTATCTGATTGGTTGAGGGATTCCTGAGCTGCTTCTGCCGCAAAGGTCTCAATGTCCTCTTGGCATTGGGAGTGTGGGATAGCGGAGGCGACATTGGCCGCCTCCTTGGCCGCGGCCCTGCGGGCCTGCTTGGCCTTCTGCTCTTGGGGGGATATTGGTTTTACTAGTAAGTGGCATCCTTGTGCTCCCCATGGGAAGGTCTCTTTAGTAATAAAGTTGGTTCATAGTGGGCCTCCCCATTGTTCATGGCCGCTGAGGGTGTTCTTGGAATATGTTGCCCTCCTTTGTGGGGCAAGCGTGTGCCTTATGGCCGAATGCATCACAGTTGGTGCATATGGGGGGGCGCTGTCCACGGTGACCCAGAAAGGGTGGGTGGTATGCCCCTCAATATTGATATAAGTGGAGTGCGGGATCTGGGTTAGATCCTTCGCTATCTCCTCAGTTGGGGTCAGAACTGCGATGGCTTTGCTGGTGCACAGGTGTGGCATCAGTATAAAGCATTGCATCTCAAGGGATTGAATTTCGCCATATATGGCAAGCCCATCCTTCAGGTGTTGTTCTAGTATGGCGCATTTGACCATAGTGGGAAGAAAGTCGAAGGTGAGAAAAATCTGGTTGGGTTTTGTCCATCTGGTGCGCTTAGTTTCAATACCCACTGCCCTTTGGGGAGGTCAATTACAACGAGCACTGCAGCAGCTTCATCCGCTGCCTCCTTACTTTCAAAACCAAGATCCAGCCAACCGCGTGACATGGAGTGGGGTGCTACATACACTGCGTTTGGGAAATGAATGTGTACATATCCACAAAACTTTTCCCACAGCGCCGTTTGTTGAATGTCCAGGAACACCCAAACTCCATACTCCACCGACAAAAGTAGTTGAGAGTGCGGCATATTGATGTACTGGTTGCATCACGCCTGCCAAGCTAGAATTTCTAGGGGAAATGGTAACCGCCAGTTTTTTGTTTTGTCTAATCTGCTGGATTCTCTGGGGCGTTTGCAAAAGTTGGAAGTTGTGGGGGACACCTCCTTTGCCTTTTTCCTTACTTGCCCAACTGCTCCCTGACATGGGCGCAAACTAATCTCCTCGGTGAGATTAACAAACTAAAATTCTTGAATTGAATTTGTTGCAAAAGTGATTGCAACGAGAAAGAAAAGTTTTTCCATTCAGATTAACTTGATACGTTTTTCTCTATCCAAATTTGTCTAGATTAGATCATATTTCTTGGTTTTAATTGCCAATTTTAAACGTTAGATTAAATCTGCTGATAGATCTGTAAATGATCCACTACTCGCACAAATTTATTTGGTAATGTTTTTCATTGCTAAAGTCATCTGGATCAGATACTATTTTTGCCATTTCTTGCGTTTGCTCATTAAATGACTAGTTTAAGATCAACCAACTTCATCCACTATTCTCTGAATTAAATGCCTCACATTTCTAATCTCATCTAACGCCTCAGGTCTTCTTACAGCGGACCCAGTTGCAACCTGAGATGGTCCTGCCGATGGCTTTATTTCATGTAGATATCTGGTGGAACAGGTTCTCTTGCAGTGCTAAATAGTTCCACATCTAGACTGCAAGGCCTTTTCCCAAATTTTGGGAAGTTTCATCCTCCTCTTGAGGAATCACAATATTCACAAATTGCTTTGATTTCTTCTCCCAATTTTGGGGTGTCAAATTTTCCTGTCACTCCATTTTTCCAGTAGGGGCTAGTTGATTTATCCTTCCACTTGGATCCATTGAGGTTTTTCTTTTCATAACTTAACTCTGCTGAATAACGACTTTTTCAACGTTTTCTAAAATATCATCTTCTAATTCCACCAAAGTGCAATCGTTCTCAGTTGGAATTTCGTTATAAGATGGGGCGCATCAAAAGTTGCTTTCAACATCTTCATATGGTCCACCATCTGTGAGGTCGTTATTTCAGTTATTAGTACTGCTGCCATAATCCAATGCAATTTGCAGTAGGGCCAAAGCGCGCCTGCATGGCTATGCGTGCATCAAAATCATCATCACTTTTGCCCCTGCCAAGATCTGGGCTTCTTGATAAAATCGGTTGGTGAAACTAGCCAGGGTCTCATCTTTGCGGAATTGGATACCCATAAACTCTTGTTTATGATTTGCCATCCGATTAGGGCTTCCAAACTCCAACATAATGGCTTCTTTTGCTTCTGCATATGACCAATTATCTCCATTGAGGTGAGGAAGCACCAGATTTTGGCATTCTGTGCTAAGGCAGTTCAATACAGTCACTGCTTTTTGTCAGCCCACATAGCCAAACATGGTCATCTCAAATAAGCGGAAAAATGCCATGGCGTTATCCCAGTGAAAGGTGGGCAATTACAGCATATTTCAAAATTCCTCAGTTGCTCCACTTATAGAAGGTCTTGGCCCAGCTACTTAAGAAGCCATAGGAGTGACTTCAGGAGTCATTTCTGACACACCAGCGAATGGTTTAGGCATGTTTTGGGTAAATAGGTCTTATTGCTTGGCGTTTCACATGCCTTTGCTTTGGCACCATTTGCCTCAAATTGTTTGCAATCACATTGGTGTTTCTCCAACTCCTCTATATGCTTGTTCATTTTTGCCATATCATCATGAAACTGTCAGATGCATTCTTGATCTGCTTCCCATTTGGTTTTATGAGACAAAATTTTCTTGATAAGTTCGCCCTCTTTCTACTTCAAAGTGGCAACTTTTCCGCATAGGTCGTTATTAACTATTCCTAATTGTTTGAGCGTTTCCTCCACTTTGATCATACGCTCCTTCAATTTACTAACATCAGCCTGAGATGCCGAGCAGAGCAAACTTCATTGATGGCCTGTAGTTCCACCCAGAGCTTCCGAAGCTCTTCCTTAAAAGACATCATTATTTTAAATTGCTTTTGACATCTCAACTACCCCTTGTAGTGAGCACCAATGTTCGAATCTTGGGCTTTGTTAGATCGCTTTTTAGCCCTGGATTTCAACTGCACATATTCATGGATCCTGACGTTGATTATTTGAGTGTTTTTGATAGACTGGGGCAATAATAGTATGAATACTATTGTTATGGTTGATTGCCCAAAAGTCACGTTGAGAGTAAAGTCTAACGCTAAACTGGTGCTTCTTCCTCTCGAAGATATTTTGATACTGGTAGGGAACACTTTCCCTATTCCCTTCTCACAGAGCCAAGCGGAGATCTTGAAAAATCAACTTAAGAATATCTGATCCTTGCACTCTTCTCTTAAGAGTAATGTTTAAACAACCAATGTTTAAACAACTAAGCTAATATCAGTTTGAATCTGCTTTTATTAGGGAATAATTCAGGGTTTTTATAGTAGGAATCAGCACACAACTTTTCAGCTGTCCACTGAGAATATTTGTGCTCCTATACTGGTTTGACCATCAGTGTTAGGCGCCAAATCTCGATGGGTACCGTTGCCTTGGGTTTTTAGGTAGCGTAATCCTCAGGCGTTTGGCGGACCAAACAATTGGTATTAGGTACACAAAACCAATTGTTTTGGCTGATGACAATTCCACTCTTCCTCTGGCATTCAAACATTTTGGCAGTTTCTGATGACTCAAATCTGTTCCGCTCTGAACAATTCCCTATAATTTGACTATTGGGTATTGTCCTAATATCAAATTATTGCTTATTTTCATTGGGGATGATGTCTGACGAAATTATCATCTGTCAGTGGCCTCAAATATCATTGGGGATGAAGCCTGACAATAATTAATAAGTCAGCAACTTCTAATATCATTGGGGATGCCGCCCAACAATATTCTCATCAATTGGCCACTGTTTCTGATCCTCTACGATTATAAATCAATTGTCAAATCTTATATTTGGTCAAAGGGTTGGATTATGTGGTCATCTGCAATTCCAACATGGGTGGCACTGGATATGGCCTCAACCCATTTAGTTAAATGGTCGACTGTCATAATAATGTACTGATGGCCATGAAATCCCCAAGGAAATGGACCTATAACATCAATGCTTAAAACTTCAACCGCTTTAGTCAGGTGAATAAATTGATGTTGATTAATAGGGTTGGTGGTTCCATGGCTTTTACAAACAATACATGAGTTAAGGGTCTCATGAATGAATTCAGTCATGTTAATCCAATAGTATCGAGTCTTCAACCATTCTTGAGTCTTTTTTAAGCCACTATGACTGACTTGTTCATGACCCTCCATAAAAGCATGAAATCTCAATTTGGGGTGCAAAAAGGGTACCCATTTGAACTTGACCTGTTTATACAAGGCTCCTTCTTGAATCATAATATCTTTGGTGATATTTTTTAAAAAGCTCGATCCTCTTTAGATAATCAATCCCACAATTCTGGCAGTCCAATCAGATTATATAGGCGCTCTTCCTTTACCAAACCTAAGGTCAATATAGTAATCAGGACAGACCATCAGCATTTTGATGTTAAGCACCCAAACAATGTACAATCAAAAAATCGTAATTTTGTAATATTAGAGCCCAACAGGCCAATATCCCATCAGGATCCTTCATATTTTGGAACCATCTTAAAGAAGAATAATTGGTAATAGCGGTAAAATGAGTACAATATAGGAAAGGATGGAAGTGCATAATAGCTAAAATACTGCCAAGAACTTCTGCTCCATTACTCTGTAGTTTCTTTCAGCCTTGGACAAAGTTTTGCTATAAAATGCGACGGGATGATCATTTTGCTCTGCGCTGCATTGGGATAAAATTGCTCCAATAGCGACATTACAGGCATCATTATGCAAGAAAAAAGGCTTATCAAATCAGTAATGAATCAAAACAGGTGACTTAGTCAAGGCCAATTGTAGGGAATTGAACGATTGTTCCTATGCTGAGCTCCACTCAAATGGCACCTTTTTTGTAACAGATGGGATAACAGTTCAGCCATATCAGAAACACGGTTATATTGCTGTTAATAACCAACCATGCCAAGAAGACTTGGATATCCCGTAGGGAGGTTGGAGCAGACATTTTTTGAATAGCTTGTATTTTGGATGAGAGGGGTTGAATCCTGTTAGAAGATACCTGATGTCCTAAAAATTTCCATTTAATTTTGGAAGAATAAATATTTGGAAGGTTTGAGCTTTAGAGAAGAGTTCCAAATTTGGTTAAATTTTTTTAGATGACCCAAATGTTCATTAAATGTTTTGGAAAACACGGTAATATCATCCAGATATACCAAAACAAAAGTGAACTTTAAGTCCTATAACATATCATACATGGCCCGTTAAAAAGTTGATGGGGCATTGCTCAATCCTTGTGGCATAAGGGTTGGTTCAAATAAAGCTTCACTGGATATTAAGGCACACTTAGCATGGTTTACAGAGGGTAGCTTAATTTGCCAATATGCACTGGCTACTTAAATTGCAGAAAAATAAGTTGAGTAGCCAACAACCAAAGGGATTCATCAATTTGAGTTAAAGGATAACTATCTCATCGAGTAATAGTGTTCAATCTATGATAATCCATAGCAAATTGATGGGAACCATCCCTTTTCTTAATCAACAGCGATGGGGAGGCCCAAGAACTGTTGGAGGGTTTCAATAATCCAGCCTCCAATAGTTGATGCAAATTTTTGGTAACCTGGGCCTCCTCCACTTTAGACTTATGATAGGCTTTGCACAAATAGGAAGATGATCATCAGTTCCAACGGAGTGCATTACTCCTTTCATCTTACCAAAGCTGTAAGTATAATTAGCAAAAATATCATAGTATTCCTCTAATAATTGAAGTACTTGTCTCTCCTGTTCATTAGCGAGGTGCTTACCTATCACAGGCCCCACAGTAAGAATTTCCCAATCACTTTCCAGCCTAAAGTTTTGTAAGCTTTAAAAAGGTTTAAATTCATAAATTCAGGGTAAGGGTAATAATTTTACATAAGCAATTGGATGTTTTTGATCTACCATTTTTGGATTATTGGTAAGCATTGAAATTTCGTGAGAAATTACTATAAGAAGGCGCTACAAAGGCTATGAAATTATTAGCTCCATGGCTCTAGCGAAGATCAATACAATTGCAATGAAGTTATTAGTTCCGTTGCTATAGATGTTTTTATTTGGAAATACAGAATCCTGTATGAAATAGATCAAAACAGGCTACACGAGACAAGAATTGAGATACTGTATTAATTAAAATTTGGAGATATTTATAGGGGAAAATTTTGTGGTTCTTCACGAGGTTTCCATGATTCACCTGAGGTAAGATCTTTCCTAACAGATGACCAATTTTGCTGATTATCATTGCTATTAAAATATTTGTGATGGTCGGATCTAATAGAGCTCTTATTAGATGCGATCTACCTTCTTAGCGAAGCCTTAGCTCTTTTGAAATGATTTTTAATTTAGTATTGCTTGGTCATCTTGGATTGCTGAGCTTCTTCAAATTGGTTAGCCTCACCCGTCATAGGAGGTCAATAACTCCAAAGGATCTTTTTGGTCAAATTGAGAATCAGAAATACCCTTTGTGGATTTTACAACCTCATTAGACCAAGATATCAAATCTCAATCTGGAGTAACTCCAGTCATCTTAGTTGTATCTCTAATAATGCCCCCCTCAAGATCTTGCCTAGGGGGCACATATTTGTGAAGAAACCTACTATGCACTCTATTGATAACAGTACCAGTATCAATAGCGGCAATGGAGTATTCAATACCCCAACAATAAATAACACAGTAAGGACCATCCCATAAGGTGTTCATTTTGTGAATCCTTCCTCCCAGCCTATGGTGGTAAAGAGTACAAGATCCCCAACTTGATATTCTGGTAGGTAGGTCTACTAGAGTTGGTTCTGATTCCTTCATTCAAGGCGGCAGCATTAAGGGAACTTGAAGCTAATGCTTGTAATTGGATGATTTCATTAGCTAATTGCCACATAGCTAAATCAGTAGTTTGCAGGTAGCCTCTTTAAGTATAGGTTGTACAATTGAAGGGAGGATATGTTCCTAACCATATGAAGCTTTAAAGGGAGACATTCCAATAATATGATAGTAGCTAACTCTATAGGCTAACATCGCACTAGGTAAGTAAAGGTTCCACCTACTAGGGTCATTGGAGGCTATCTTTCGAAAATGCCTACAAGGGTACCATTTGCTCATTTGACCTCACTACTAGTAGAAGGATTATAAGGGGTCGTAAAGGACTGATAAGTACCCATTAGTTTAGTAAGCTCAGCTACCACCTGAGAAATGAAGTTATTCCCATTATCCAATAACAGGACTTTCAGGCTACCATGCCTGGTGAAAACTTGCTTGAAAAGAAAGGATGCTGTCACTTTGGCAGTAACCGTGGAAACTGAAATAGCTTAAATCCATTTAGTAAAATGTCAATAGCTAACAGAATATTGATGTCCATAGGTAGCCGTAGGGAAAGGACCTATCACATCAATACTCATAGTAGAGAAGGTATGGAAGGTCCCACAATTTAGTGTTGGTACATCGGATTTCCACCACGTTGTTGTTGGCACTTAAGACAAGATTCCAGCACATCGTGTACATATTCCAGCATGTTATCCCAATAACAATGATTTTAACTACTGTAGAGTCTTAGCGACAGCTCCATGACCTACAGCTTGGTGGGCCTCCATAATAGTATCAGTCCTCTCAGAGGGCCAAATAAAGGGCAACCACTTAGATCCCAACTTTTTATATAATGAAACTTCTTAAACCTGAGTGTCGTCAGTTAAGGATTGTAACTCTGAGATAACATCCTTGTATTCATGGAACCAGAGTTCAGGTCTACCGATCAGGTCATAAATGCGATCTTCCTCTGCAGAGAATAAGGTTAAGATAGGCAATTGAGAAAGGCCATCATCTTTTTGATGTATAGCTCCAGTGCGATGTTAAATAAATAAGTCATAATTTTGGAGCTTTAAAGCCCATCTATCTAAGCACCCATAAGATCCTTCATTTGTTGCAACCATTTCAGGGAAGCGTGATCCATTACAATAGTGAAATGATTGCCATATAGATAAGGGCGAAAATGCTTGATGACGGACAACACAGCAAGGAATTCTCTCTTGGTAATGCTATAATTGCGTTTGGCCTTAGAAAGGGTTTTACTATAGTACGCGATGGGGTGACTAACCATATTGGTATCAGGTTGATCCAGAATGGCCCCAATAGCAATATCACTAGCATCAGTAAATAGTATAAAAGGTTTGTAAAAGTGAGGATGGGCTAAGATGGGGGCACTCATTAAGGCTTGGCACAACATAACAAAGGATTGTTGCTATGATTCTTCCCATACAAAAGGGACTTCCTTATGCAAAAGGTAAACTAAAGGTTCTGCAATCTCCGCAAAATGGGGGATGAAGTGTCAGTAATAACCAACTATCCCTAAAATCACTTGGATATCGTGCAAGCTTTTGGAAACAGGAGTGTCTGAAATAGTTTGTATCTTATTAGATAAGGGTAAAATACCTTTGCAATTAACTTTATGTCTCAAAAATTTTATCTCAGTTTTAAAAAAGCACATTTAGATAGTTTAAGTTTAAGTAAAGCATGATGCAGTCAACCAAAAACTTCCATCAAACGAGCCAAATGCTCATTAATAGTGCGTGAAAAACAGTAACATCATCTAGATAAACTAAAACACAAGAAAGTTTCAAATTCCCAAACAAGCCATCCATGGCTCGTTGAAAAGTAGCAGGTGCATTGCAAAGCCCCTGCGGCATATGAGTTGGCTCAAATAGCCCCTCACTAGAAATTAGAGCACATTTTGATGATCTTCCAGGGCAAGATCAATTTGCCAATAACCACTCGCAAGGTACATAGCTGAGAAGTATTGTGATCCAGACAATAATCTCAATGAATTATTTATGTGAGGTAAAGAGTAAAAGATCCTTTTGAGTAATAGCATTGAGTCAACGATAGTACATAACCACTCTGTGACCCCCATCCTTTTTTGGATAGGTAGTAGTGGGGAAGCCCATGGGCTCTTGGAAGGCATCAGTAGCCTGGCATTGTGGAGTTGTTTCAGTTCCACTGAGACCTGAGATTCCTCAACTTTGGATTTGCGATATGGTTAAGCTCAAATAGGGGGAGTATCCCCAGTTTTCACCTGATGCTGTACCTCTTTCATTAAGCCAAAATCTCCAGGACCTTGGGCAAAGATATCTGCATATTCTTCAATCAGGGCCTCAGCTGCAAGCTGCTGTTCTGAAGTAAGTGAATCCTCATATTTGACGTCAATTCTAGCAACAATAGGAGGATCTTCCAGCCCAAATTCACGTAAATTCCACATCCTGAGACGGATAATATGTCATTCACAGGAGTAGGCCGCACATAGGCGATGTGTTTATTGCAATTCAATTGCATAGGTTGAGAGGTGAGATTAGCTAATAGAACTAAAACAGCTCCATCATAGGCAGGATCAAGGATATCAGGGCAAGGTAAAGCCTCTAAATGAGAGGGATTTTGATTACAAAGATCTCTAATACATGGTCAGGGGGTATAAATACTTGTACTACTATATCAATTATGACTTGAGCTTTTTAGGGAATGGTAATCGAAGAGTTAGAATATAAAGGCGTTCCCTCAGAGGCACAAGCTAATGGAGGTGGAAGTATAGTCCTTAGACCCAGGATTTGGTATTCAAGATGGGAGATAGAAGTAGGGTATTCCAGTAAGCAAACACATCGTTTGAGTTTGCCAATGGTATTGGGAAAATCGTGTAAGAATAAAGGTTCTTGGTACCCAATTAAAGAATTATATTTGTCTTTAAGACTAATTATCGCATCCAAATTAGTGATAAACTTAGTTTCTAAGAGCAGATCATAGTAGTTGTTATCCAATACCACTGCAAGGGTTGACACAACAAACTTTTCAAAGTGCATTGGAAGAGAGGAATAGGGTCCTATAGATTTAGTGTAGGAAGGTCCAGCAGTTCCGTAGTCTTGGGAATGGTTTAGGTCTGGAGTCAATTTGATTTTCTCTATAAGTTTGGACGAAATTACATTAGTGGAGATCCCATATCAATGATAGCCAAAACTTTCACCTTATGCATGATTACTTCCACCCAGGTTACATCAGTGCCAAAGTTTGGGTTAGAGAACACTGAGGGATTAATGGTTGAATGGAATTAGAAGAAAAAGAGGAAGCATAAGCAGTAATAGTGTCTTTGTTGGATAATTCATCAGGGATATCAAGCTCATCAGGAGCGGATACCACATAACAATCTGTAGAAGAATCAAAAGGTTTTGACTGAGGCACATGAGGTAGGTCAGCACAGGGAGCCTCGTGCCCTATGCTGAATCCTCTTTTTTTGATTCCTCTGCTTGCTTTTTCCAACATTGAGACACCACATGACCCACGAGACCAAAATAAGTACACGGCTCATTCTTTGGTTTGGATTTGGGTTTAGGTGGCATCACATGGATGTGCAAATGAGGGATACTAGTGGAGGTCGGATTTACCACCCCATTAGGAATCTCCATAAGCACTTCTTTGATGTCGATAATGGAGCTGAAATTTCTTTTGAGTGACTTCAGTTGTAGTAGTAACTGAGTGTAAGAACCAAATGCACTCATTACAGCTGATATAGCATCATCAACGGCAATCTGGTCACAAGTAGCAAGTGTCTGGGCCTCATGGTAGAATCATTTAGTGAATTTATGGATAGACTCTCCTCGTTTAATTTGAATACTCACAAAAGCTTGCTTTTGGTTGGAAAGGATTTATCACTCCAAAATTCTTTTATGAGGGCGGTTTTTTACTTGAGCCCACGTAGTGCAAATCTTAAGATGAGGAACCATGATCTCTTGAGCGAACTGACTTAGGCAAGAGGTGATATGGCGGACCTTCTGTTGATCAATAGCTCCATCCATTGCGCGTTCATAAATGAAAAGAAAAGAATGGATGCTACCTTCACCCAGTTCAAACTTATCCTTGATGGTAGTTTTGAAAAGGATGTCTTCAGTGTTTAAGACGTGTATGACCAATACCGCAACTTGTCCATCCTTGGAGGGTCAGACTCAGTGAAATGGACATGAGGGGGAACTCTGTCAACTTGTTGTCTCAGTAGGTTAAAGTCATCTTGTAAATTATGAACCCATCAATTAAGTTGATCATTTGTAGGGGCTCAGTTTAAGTTGAAAATTGCAGTAACTATCTCCGTTTTCTTGGTCTTGAGTACTTCAAATTTAGCAGCCAACCACTCAAGGGATGATGTCAATGAAGAAAACTGGGTTTTTTTGCATAGTTTGATTTGCATCACATAGTAGATGTGCATTCTTAACGCCATCCAGTAAATTGATTAAGGAATAGCCCAGATCAGTCGGAAGATCTTCCAAGGATAAGAAACACCCTTGAGATATGTTTAAGATTTGTGTTTCTAATGCTTGTACTCGGGGTACTAGGAGCATTGAAGGTTCAGAATTGAACGTTGGAAGCAAGGAGCCAGGGGGACCAGGAGGTCACGGGGGTCCTTGAAATCCATCTATACCTGATGGTCCCAGTGGGCCTGGTTGACCTACTGGACCAGGGGGACCACGTTCACCAGGAGGTTCCAGGGTTACCAATGGGGAGCTAGGGGGTCCCGGTGGTCCAGGAGGACCAACAGGGCCAGGTTCACCTTCTCTAATATTACCCACCACTTGGACAAGATGTTGGGTTAGCCCATTAAGCTCCCCCAAGCTCTTCTCATGTTCAGCCCGCAGCTGATCCAGTTGCCTCTTAATCTCATCCTCCAGGGAGGTAATCCAGTGATGAATAGGGTTAGTGGCATTGCTAACTTGATAAGATACTTCTTGGCCAATGTATCCCATGACTCCATTATTGATTCACACCAACTAGGTATGAATATCGTTGATTTCTCTTCTATTATTGAGAATGGCCTCTTGATTATCCCTTCAAAAGGTTGATGCCAATTCTTAATTTGAATATAGTTGAGAGTGAAATTGTTGCGCTAGAGTCAACTGGCGCTGAAACTCGTGATGATGCAACCCCAAAATCTGGAGTAAATAGTGAATAGCAGGATGTACGTAATGCAGGAGATAATGCTCAGTTCTAGCCAAACCAACTTTGGTAGGCTGTAATGCCGCTCAGTTATATAAGTTCATCATGTTGTCAGCAACTTTATACGCTTGGTCATGATTAGAGTGGCACCAGGCTGAATAGCCCCTCTGATCAAGCTTTTGACAGTTTCTTCAACATTTGCAGCTTGAATCTGATAATTAGATTGGTCAGGGTTCTCTATGGCTAAGTCCATTGAAGCTTTAAATTGTAGATTATTGATATTAGTGGAAGGCAAATCTTGCTGGTTAAAGAGTACCCATTAGTGATACTCAAAGATTCCTCCAAAAAGGGCTTTCTTTTATAGACAAAATCATCTTTATGAAAGTATGTTTTCACCAGGTAGCCTCAGAAGCAGACTTGGCAGGGAGCACCAGTATTGGAATTTTGTGATGAATTATGTTAAGCAGCCGCTACAAAGGCTTCGAAATTATTAGTTCCGAGGCTCTAGAAAAGATTGATACAATTGCAATGAAGCTATTAGTTCCGTTGCTATAGTTGTTTCCAATCTGAAATACAGAATACTGTATGAAATAGATCAAAATTAGGCTACACGAGACAAGAATTGAGATACTGTATTAATTAAAATTTGGAGATATTTATAGGGGAAAATTTTGTGGTTCTTTATGAGGTTTTCCATGATTCACCTGAGGTAAGATCTTTCCTAACAGATGACCAATTTTGCTGATTATCATTGCTATTAAAATATTTGTGATGGCCAGATATAATAGAGCTCTTGTTTGATGCGATCTACCTTCTTAGTAAAGGCTTAGCCCTTTTGAAATGATTGGTAAATTAGGATTGCTTAGTCATCTTGGATTACTGAGCTTCTTCAAATTGGTTCGCCTCACCCGTCATAGGATGTCAATAACTCCAAAGGGTCTTTCTTCAGTCAAATTGAGAATTGGAAATACCCTTCATGGATCTTACAACTTCATTAGACCGAGATATCAAATATTGATCTGGAGTAACTCTGGCCATCTTAGTTGCATCTCCAAAAGTAAGGTTCACCAATAAAACAGATAACGATCCAGAATAAGCATAATCCAATACTCCATGATAAGGCAAGAGCTCTTTAGAAGAAGGATTGAAAATACCTGAAATTGTAACAGATTTCCTTTGGGAATAGAAAACTGTAAAGAAGTATTAATAATTACCTGTGATTTTGGCTGAAGAACTAAACTCCTGTGGGAGAAAATAGGCATCCCTTCTTAGATATCTGCCGATGTAGGGGGTAATTTTACTCAAGGTCTTTAACATGGTATTGAATAGAGTAAGACTTTTAGAACCCTCCAGCAGACATAACTGACGCCTGGTATGAGCAGGTTCAGATGATAGTAAGGAAACTCTATGCCCCAAAAGGGAAAGTGATGAGTCTGCGTAATTAATAATCACATTGAATGCCTGCAAAAATTGAGTCAGAAAAGTAGGTCATAACTCAAATTATCAAGGATGATACCAGGGATCTTAAACGCTAACTTCCCAATTTTTGAGGAAGTGATGAAAAGGCTCCAATAGAACAAGCACTCTGAGGTCCCGCAGTGTCATATTCTTCATAATGGAATTTATCAGGGATTAACTTGATCTGTTTTATAATTTTGATGAGGCAACATTTACTGGGAATCCAGTGTCAATAAAAGCTTTAGCAGTGACTTGATTCACTTGAAAGTCAATGCGAATAATGGTACTTCCAAACAGAGAGGATAAATCCAACAAGGAGGGCAAGGTAGGAGGAATGTTCATCTTTATTATAGTCTACAGGGCTTTGATGTTCCTGTTGTATATTCATATTATTAACAAATTGAAGAATCTTATTGGTTTTATCTTTATTATTCTTCTCATCAGCTTCTTTCTTATAACAACTTTTCTTTTTCGTTGCAAACACTTTTGCAACCCATTCAATTCAAGACTAAATCTAGTTTGATAATCTCATAGAGGGGATTAGTCTGCGCCCATGTCTGGGAGCAGTTGGGAAAGCAAGGCAAGAGGAGCAGGCGGAAGGCCCGCGGCCTCTAACATTCGAAAACGCCCCGGAGAATCCGGTGGAATAGAAAAAAATCTAAAAAAACTGGCGGTCACAATTTCCCCGGAGATACTCACATGGCAAGCACAATGCAACCAGTACATCAATACGCCACATTTCCAGCCACTTTCATCGGTGGAATTCAGAGGTCCGTGTGTATCTGGACATCCAAAAAACGGCCCTATGGGAAAAATTTTGTGAAGATGTACACAAAATTTTCCCGACCGCGGTGTACGTTGCACCTCACTCCATGTCACGCGGTTGGCTGGACCTAGGTTTTGAAAGCAAAATAGCAGCAGACGAGGCTGCAGCGGTGCGTGTAGTGGTTGACCTCCCCGAAGGGCAACAGGTCGTCAAAACTAAACGCACCAGATGGACAAAATCAAACCAAAATTTCCTCACGTTTGACTTTTTGCCTACTATGGTAAAACGTGACATTTTGGAGCAACACCTGAAAGATGGTCTCACCATATACGGCGAAATACAATCTTTTGAAATGCAACATTTCACGCTGATGCCACACCTGTGCACTGGCAAAGCCAACGCAGTTCTGACCCCAACTGAGGAGATCGCGAAGGACCTAACCCAGATCCCACACTCCACCTTTATTGATATCGCAGGGCACACCACCCACCCATTCCGGGTAACTGTGGACAGCGCGCCCCCATTTGCACCCACTGTGACGCGTTCAGCCATAAGGCACACGCGTGCCCCATTAAAGAGGGCATTACATTCCAAGAGCACCCTTCGGTGGCCATGGCCAGCGGAGAGGCGCACTACAAACCAACCGCAAGCACCAAAGAGGCTTTCTCGTGGGGAGCACAAGGCTGCTACCTATTGGTAAAGCCCATCTCCCCACAGGAGTGGAAGAAGGCCAAGCAGGCCCATAGGACTGCGGCCAAGGAAGCGGCCAAGGTCACCACCACCATCCCACACTCACAACGCCAGGAGGACATGGAGACCTTTGCGGCGGAAGCAACTTGGGAATCCATCACCCAATCAGATTGGGAGGCCCAAGCCAAATGGGCCACTCAATCTGAGGATCCAATGGGAGATTTGATCTCACCCAATCGCTGCACCCAAGCCCCGGTTGAAACTGACTTGGGACCTATCCCAACCAAAAAATTTTTTTTGCCCCACTTGATGGTGCACCAAACTTATCCGCACTGCAAAAAATTCGTCCGATGTTGGGAAAACAAAAAGCAAAGGCCAAAGCCAATGTGACTCTTTCTGCAAAAATTAACAAAAACCCTGATAGCGTTGCTGCTAATACCCGCGCTGCTGTGAAAGCCCGTGGGGACCTGGAAGAGGCTGGTGGGCCAGGGGGCCCACCCCCTCGCACCTAAGGTGCGATGGGGGAAACCTTCACTCTAGGGATGCTAAATATCGCCGGACTCAAGGCCTCCCCATCACGGGCTAGGAAACTGAGTTTTTTACAAAATAATTTACCTGTGGATATCCTGGCCATCCAGGAAACCCACTGTCCACGAGGTTCTGAGGATTCTTGGAAAACAATGCTCCTACCATCCCTATCCTTTTGATCAAAGCACTGTAGGGTGCTAATTCAGAAAAACTATTTTTTCAAATTTACATCTTCAGAAACATTCCTAAATGACCAAGTGCTCATTGTCACCTTCTCATGGGCTGATGTTGCACACACAATTGTCAACATTTACGCCCCAAACGGTGCACAAGAGCGTCGGGAATTTTTCTTGTCGGTCAAATCCCTCCCGCTACCCCCTGATTCTTTCCTAATTGGCGACATGAACTGTTGGCTAACCTCACCAACGGACCAGTGGCCGCCCTCACCCCACGCCCCACAGGGTCACGTAGAACTACGCGTTCTAAAAGCCACCCTTGGGTTAATAGATGCGCTGCTGCAACATGCCCCACTGCTCGAAAACATGATGCGTCCCCACATCCACAATGGCCAATTAAGGTCCATGACCCGCATTGACCTTATTCTAGCACCGGCGAAATTCCAACCCCACATCTCCCACTTCAAAACAACGAAAATGGAATTCTCCGACCACCGACTGGTCTTGATAACATACCACTTACCCGTCACAGTTGCAAAGGCCCCACATTGGTGCAAAATCTGCCCCCCAGAGCTAGCGTCGCCAGGATTTTCCATGTGGGTGGAAGAGGCAACTTTAGCAAAATCGTTTGTTGCACCGTTTTGTGTGGACCCCATTTCCACATGGGCAACGTTCAAAAAAGACACCATCTGCCACTATCGCCATCTCTCATCCAGATGCTCACGAGCCACATCAGCGGTTATATCACGCGCACTGGCAGAATTGGCCCACTTGGAGTCCAATATTCCAGTCTCAGGATATAGCCCTGCATGGGGCCAGAAGTGGGCGGAGGCAGCAGCCCACCTCAACGCACATGAAAGGCAACACAAACATCGGGTTTGTGTCCAATACAGGGCCACACGCATCACTAAAGGCGACAAGTGCACTGCATACTTCTTCAAAAAAATTTTTGCACCACGCCAGAGTGTGGCCTGTACACAGGTGTGAAGATCGGATAATTCTATCGTGAACACACCGGCTGAAGTGGCAATTGAAATGCAAAGATATTACTCCAAGTTATACTGTGCTGAACCAATTCAGCCGGCCAAAATGGCGGAATTTCTCAACAGAGCTCATATCCGCACCATTTTCTGATACCCGGAAATAATGAATTTAATTACTCCGAATGAATTATGGACTACCATTTGTGGTGCGCCAAACCAAAATGCCCAGGCCCAGATGGCATTCCATATGAGTTCTACAATAAATATTTTAAATATATATCCCCATTGCTGCTAGCCTCACTCAACCAAAGCCTGTTGGAAACGCGCCTCCTACCAGGAGGACATGAGGCCTTTACGGTTACACTCTTCAAGAAAGGGGATAGGCTAGACTTAGCCAACTGGCGCCCCATTTCTCTAACAAACACAGACACCAAAATTTTAACAAAAATCATGGCTAACCGTTTAGGGACTGTAGCATCTGCCACCATCTCTCCAGAACAATTTGGTTTCATCCCCAGAAGGTCAATTTTGGATAACGTGCACTCTGTGGCTAATGTGTGTCAGTCCACAGCCTCTGGGGCACTTGTATTCTTGGACCAACAAAAGGCCTATGATAGAGTAAACTGGGAATACCTTAGGGCCTGCCTCCAACAATTCCGCCTACCTCCCCGCTTCATTAACTGGGTGATGCTGCTCACGGAATCTGCAACAATGGCTGTGCGCGGCCCAGGTTTCCTAATGGATGTAGTCCATCCTCAAAGGGGCCTGCGACAAGGGGACCCCCTGAGCCCTCTCTTATACAACTTCAGCCTTGACCCACTACTGCGAATGTGAATGCCCAACTCACTGGGGTCCATGTGCAAGGCCAAACCCCAGTCAAGATGATGGCATTTGCAGATGATTGCGTGGTGGGGGTGTCTAATAATAAAGATGCACGCGCGCTTGAAGCCCTCATCCAGGAATATTCCCGGGTAAGCAACGCGGCATTAAACGCCTCCAAAACTGAAATCATCCTCCTTGGTCGGTTTCAGAACTGCTGGGCCCCAGCAAGTAGTTCCCAACCCAGCCCTGCTGCTAGCCCAAGTCCACGCCTTACTAACTCAAAACACACCGCTCCACTGGTGCTCCCTTCGTGCCGCGACCTACCATAGGACCGGTACGCCATCTGGGCGTGTGGTTGGAGGCAGGAGGATACGCGTCAGCAGTAATGGAGGGACATATACTGGACAACGTGATGAAGCGATTCGCCTCTCTCAGAGCCCACCCTACTACCCTCACTGGCAGGGTTGTTCTTGCCAACTCTATGCTCCTATCCAAAGTCTGGTTTGGAGCCCACGCCATCCCCTTCTCCCCAAGCTTCTTCAAATCCCTGTATGCTTTGCTACAAGGTTGGCTTTGGTCAGGCCGCCCTCCACCAGTACGGCTAGAGGTCATGTTTGGCCCTCATCATCATGGTGGCATGGGCCTACTTGACTTCAAAGCCCATGCCGCCAAGATCCTAGGCACCTGGATTGCGGCCGTCACTGCTCCTACACTCCCATCCCAACACTGGTCCCGCGCAGCCCGCTCCAACTTCTCCTGAGCCTTGGGCCTCAACAATCCATCAAACCCCCACTCCCTGATGACTTACCTCGCATCACACACATCAGCCACAGGTCCACACGGGACCAAAACCCACTACAAACGAATCCTACTCTCCATGCGAAGCGCAGAGTGGAGCATTCGTATTAGTGGACATACAACCCAAAGAGGCCGCCCCTCTCCTCAGTTCACACAAGAGGTACAGGGGCTACCCATCCATGATGGCGTGATCCCCACTCGATCCCAAGTCCTATCCAGGGTGGACTACCTGGACATGATGGACATCCCTTATTCCACTGAGACCCAAAAGACTATCTGGAAATACGCACACCATCCTCTGTTGCAGCCTCAAGTCCGTTCCCATGTGTGGCGCTGCCTGAGGCGGGTGTATCGTACAGCTGAGCGCTCTAATGCTTTACACTCATCCTGTGTCGTGTGTGGCCAGTATGGAACGCTGTTTTACCGCCTGGAGAAGTGCCCCACCTCTAAAGTAATATGGCGCGAAGTCCAACGTCTGCTAGGCCACGATCAAACACATCCCTTCAGTCTGTCAAGAGATATGTTTGCTTCATCAATGGCCTCCCCCTCCCACCCTCCCTTCGTGCTCTGGTGGTTGCAATCGCCATGTGGACTATCCACACGATTGTCTTGGATGCCATCGCCGGATCCATCCCCACCCTCCCTGAAGCTGTCCACAGATTCCGGTCTCATTTGGTGGATCACTTTCAAGCGTGGATGTTTGGATATCTCCCACCACGTCGCCGGCAGCTGGTCTCCTCCTGGTTCCCAGTCTGGTTCATCAAATCAGACCCCTTCCTCCACACGTGCTCAATAGTGGCTACGCCCCCTACACACGTTCCCTCCCCCTTCCCATAACACACACACACACACACACACACACACACACACACACACACACACACACACACGTGGCGTTCCCGCTGGCAACAAGAGATAGCATCGCTTCTCTGGGGTGCCTCACCTGGTACTGAGTTTTGTCTCGTCTGAGTCATATTCGGAAGTGTCCGTCCCATGGTTGGCCTTCCCCACAATAAATTTAAATTCTTTCTTATAACAGCGGTCCTCAGTATGGAAGTATTAGTGACAGTAATTACACTGAATTGATCTAGCATTCTCCGGCACAGCATAAACTCTAGGGCGACTAGGTCTTGAAGAATCGTACTCTCAGGGTTTTTCAGAAAATTTGAGAAGACAATTCCAACAAGGCCTCCTTAATGTCTAATAAGCTTCTAAAATTCTTCTTTGTTCTGATAAGGTAAACTTACATCTGAATCCTAGAAGTGAAAGCAGATATAACTGCAGTAATTGCATCATCCAAATTTAACTGACCACATGCTACCAAAGTCTGAGCTTCCCAATATTTGATGAGCAAAGTCTTTGATAGATTCATTCCAAAGAGGCTGTATACCCATAAAAGCCTGTTTTTGAGAGGATAAGGTTTGCTTACTCCCAAATTCTTTATATAACGCTTATTTGACCTGAGACCAAGTAGAGCAAGTCATCAAGTGGGGTACCATGTATCCTGAGCCAATTGGGTAAGGCAATTAGGCAAGTAATTTATTTTTTGGTGGTCCATGGCCTCACCTAGAGCCTTCTCATATAGATAGAGGAAGGATATAATGCTGCTTTCCCCAGGACAGTACTTATCTTTAAATATCGGTATAAAACTTATTGGAGCTTTGGTGGTCAAAACATGCACCCCAGGGTGTTCCAACTGAGTGGAAACTTAAGAGTTGAAGTCTGAAGCTTGGGAAGAAATTGAGGATAAGGCCTGATGGTCTCAGTACAAATTTCAATAATCTGTTAATTCAATTCAGCATGCCCCACTTTCTCATTTAACCAACGAGATAACTTATAAATTTGCTCCTGCTGTGCATTGTTCTTAAGTTCCAGTGTTCCAATTTTCTCTTGGAGTATCTTGCCTTAGATTTGTAAGCTTGTAGCAGGATGTCTGTATCCTTTTCCCATTTACCCAGATTACTCAATCCATTGGATAAAGACTGAAGTGTCAGGAGGGTGGATTGTTACCTCATTAGGTGTTAAGTTATACTCCTTAGCCACTTTGTAAAATTTCTCATGTAAGAGGTCCATCATGCTCAATAGAGAGTCAATTTATTGAAGGGATCCTGAATGTCCATTAGCATCCAGGGGTCCCCAAGGTCCATCCGCACCTGGTGGTCCATGGGGCCCTTCAACCCTGGGGGTCTATGGGGACCATCAGTGCCAGGAGGTCCACATGGTCCTTCACCCCCAGGTGGACCACAAGGTCCTTTAACTTCAAAAGGACCCATAGCTCCAGAGGGTTTCTCTACTTTGTTGACTCAGAATTGAATCCATGAGTACAATTGCTCCAATTTGAAGAGATGGTCTTTGATTTCCTCTCCCATCAATTGACTACGCTCAGAGAGTTGGGAAATACCCTTTTTACATTCTTGCTAAATTTCCTAAACTCAGATTGGTAACTGTAAATCAACAAAACTGGACATCCCGTGGTCAAGCTGAATAAGCTGTTGATGTACTTCATTGAGAAAGGTTAATTAATAATGATGGCATCATGATTATCTCTGCTAAACTCAGAGGCGGATTTAAAAAACTTGGTAACATAATTTATTTATGGACTGTAGTCCTTTTAGTAAATTAAGCATCCCTTGATGATGCATTCCCACTACTGGTAATAAATGGTATAAGATAGGGTGTACAAGCTGATGCAAGCATTTCTTGGTGCCAATTCCTGGCATTTGGGAGGTTTGCAACACTTTACACAAGATAGAGGGTACAGCATTGGACCAAGATTGAGTGGAACGGATTCCAGGAATTAAGGCCCCCATAAGCATTTGATTGATAATATTTTGTAAAGCCTTAAGTGGGATTTGAAAGTTCTTTGTAGAACTTAAGTGAGGATCATAAAAGTTCAAGTTGGCACGGAATTTCAATGTAGATGGTACTACTGGGATTTCGGTTCTAGTTGAATGGACCAAACGTAAAATAAAGCCTTGCTCATGGCCTTGAGCTTCTTCAGGCAAATCATGAGAATCCATAGTATTGATTGACGTTTTCACTGGTGCGTAGCTTAGAGTACCCCTGTAGTGAGCACCACTCTGGAAGTTTTGAATTATAATTCCAATTGACCAAGTTTTCTCTCTAAGTTACTTAGTTGGATTCTCCAAAAATTAATAAAATAAAGCATAAACAGGTTAAAATTCGACCTAATTTTTATTTTCAGAAGGATGAAATATTTATATGTTTTGTAATGTTTCAGGATCTATTTGATCTAATTAATTGCTAAGTGATCAAATCTTCTTCCCTTGATCAAGATGAAACTGATCATTATTGTTAACCTTAATAGAATTAAATAAATTATGCTCTCCTTCTAATAGTTCTGGGTGAATTAATAGAGTAGAATTTTTAGAAATGAGAGAATTTGGTAAAAACCTGACAGCGTTGAAAATAAACATAGCTATCAACAAAAGTGGGTCATTACCCCATATTTCCATACTGGTATTTGATCTGCATTCCAATTATCATAATATCCAATCAGCTTAATTTTCCTTTAGTTTAGAGCATAATTTTGAGCATGCTTAAGCGACTATACTATACTCAATGGTAGTCCATTTGGTTTGGCTGAATTTGACTTAGTGTCAAGACAAAATGATCCTACCCCATCCCCTATTTCCTTTAACATGTTTTTATCAAACCAACTTGTCTGTTGGTCAACTTTATTTTTTAATTACCTGTTGTATAAACTATCTGATGAGCTTTTAAATTGGCCTAGCTGCAGACCTCCTTAGGGATGTATACAACTCCATAGCTCGTTATACTTCTTAAAAAATTTGGTCTGAGTCTGCTTTTTTGAATCTGGAACGCTTTAAACAAGGCTTTGCAAGGCCTAGACTGCATCGATCCATTTTTAATGAACTCCGCCTTAGAGTCTAACAAATTGTTGCCTTTCATTGATAAAGTTCTAGGTCAGAATCCTATATCACTTTTTGGACAAAAAGGGAACCCAAACCTAGGTTTCTGCCACTTGCCACATCCATGGCCTAATGCATACCCTCAATGAAAGGTGGGTAGCACAGCCCTTCTGTCTGAATAATACCACCTTGTAACCCTCCTTCAAACCCAAACTCATTTCCATCAATCATCAGAGAATTATGTTCTGAAAGCATACAGATCTGTTTCAATCCTTAAGGTATAGGTTGTAACAAATGGAAGCGCCAAGATTCCGTTCTCCAGATTTTTGAAATTTGATGTAGTATATCAACGGCAAATTAGGTCCAACAGCCAAATTGGACCACTGTGGTAAACTGTTAGGGTTTGATATTACCAACCCATCTTTAAACTTCAAAGTTTAAGGAAATCCTAAACGTCAAAAAATAACAGCAGGTAAGCAAGGTTTTGAGCTCCCAAAATAACCTTATATTTTTATTTGTTGACATAAAAAAGGGGTTCAAGATGATTTCTGGCATTCCATTGGCATCACGAGCGCAATAAGAAAAAGATGGAGGAACTGGGGAGGTCCAATGTCCCAGAAGCTCGAGGTTTTGTTTTCACAGCCAAACCTTATTGCTCTCTGACATTCCAGGTAAGGCATGAGCCAAAACAGCCAAAAAGCTATAAAATCCCGAACTGAGGTTTAAAAAGTGTGGCTTTGACCTTTCAAGGTCAGCCTAAAGGGGAGCCCTCCCCAGCCATAATTAAGCTCTTTCTTGCCTAAAGAATAGATCAGGGAGGGACAATCCTGGCTCTAAGCTGACCTCATCTGAAAATCCACGAGGTGTTTTAATTCATAATTCAGAATCAGATTTTGAGTTGAAATGGTTCAAACAAATTTAATCATTTCATCACATAGGTAAAGTAGGTGCCACAAAGGTAAAGATCCTTCCCCCACATACAACTCCATAATAATACCAATAGTGTTAAAAGGTTTGATACTTGAGGTAACATCAGTAAAAATAAATTACATATGAAGGGTTGCACTAGCAAAAGTTTGAGTAAAATGGTATCCATCAGAGTCTGAGATCATCAACAAATTCTGAGGATGGCAAGGAAGACTCAGCCAATCAAAACCCAGGGTTGGATAACCCAACCCCCAAGTCGGAAGATTGAACCCTGAAATAGTTTGTTTGAGAAGAATATTTGTATTTCAAGATATTCAAAATATACTAAGACCACCCCATCCCTTAGAGACTATACCTGACAACCTGCATAGCGTAGGTTGTTGGGCGATTCTCTTTTTTACCATTTTAAATAAAATTCAAAGCCCAAAAAATAAATTCTACATGAAGCTAAACTAATTCTACCCTCCGACCTTTCCAATAAAAAGGCTTAGGGAAGAACCAAGCCAATAGCTTTGGCGCCATTGGAGAGTATGCTCTGTTGGTTAATGTTTTGGTGTTATTATCAAAAGTAGGCTGGACCCCCAAGTGGCAACTACCATAAATCAATTTTCCAACTACCAGAATCTTTCTCTCATAATCACTTGAAGCTACTTATGCCATCCTCAATCTATCAGAATGACGGTACCCTGTGTTTTGAGACTTTTTTCTGGGTGTGGAAGCATCCAAAATGGAATCCAGGTTTTTTATTGGAACTCCAGTTCCCTGACATTATAGACCAACATATATATATCAATATGAAGATGTTATATCCACTTGGCTTTAGATCAAGTATTCACAGAGTAATGCCTACTTGGCTTATCCAAGTGCTTATCACCTGTAGCTCATAGGAAAAACTTGTTATAACACTAAATAATGTGTTTTATAAAATGTTGCAGGGCTTATACACCAAGCTAAGTTCACACAGTTAAACAACAGTGTTTAGTGGTTCCAACACTCATCTTATGATGATGTTTGTCATGACTTATTTGCTTTAAATGGTGATTTGATAGAAAGTCAGCATCACCCCTATAAGAAATTGTTGGCTATGTAAGCTTGATTTTATAGGAAATAGAGATCTACAGCCAAGCACTTATTATCAATCATTTTCATTGACTGGATTTTACTGAGATGTTACAAAGTGGTCACTGCATAGGTTCACAAGGGTTTATTCCTTAACTAATACCACTTCCTGTATGAAAAAAGGTAGCACAAATATGAGCTGGTAATAGTTTTAGTTGAAAACTTGAACTTTGCTAAATTTATTTGAGGTACAATAAACAGGAGACGGACATCACTGAAGCTCAAAGAGCAAATAATGAACAAATAGACTACTCAAACAGAATGAGTTAAACTCACAAAATGAGCGAGCAAAACACAAACAAAGTGAGAGCACACTAACCAGTAGGGACAGCGGCGAGCCGCTCATCCCATCATGGCAGAAGGGGAAGGGGGATTGGGGGAATCATCCTCATCATCATATTCCTCCTCATAGGTATGAGTACGGGTCAAGGTATCAAGTAATGGTGTGGGGTAGTCAGCGACATGAGGGGCAAGTCTGCTGATGATTGGATGGGTCTGGAAATTACCCGCAGCAAAATTTGCACCTAGGTACTGGGATAAGCAGTTTTCTGCATGAAGGTGGATGGAAGGGAGCTGGGATATCTGAGCAGTAATGGTGCGGATGGCTTTTGATTTGTATTTCAAAGCTACAGCCACTTTTTGAATGGCGGCAGTTGTTTGTTTGTTAAGGTTGAGGATGTCACTTTTGCCCTGTGAGGACAGGGTCAGGTCAATAATGGGAGGAGGGATACCCTTAGATAGTATCACCACTGAGCTGTCAGCACCCTCGCGGATGTCACTAATATCTAAGTGCTCAGATGCTGCTACAGCAAGCTGGTTGGTAGAGCGGTACACATATGTATTTGGAAGGGGGTGTAAAAACGCTGAGGGGTCTGAATGGGATGCTGTACCTGGATAAATTCAAAACTTTGGACTTCCGAGTCTTCAATAACATATCACACTTCATCAGTTTCATCCAATGCAGTCCATGGGCTCAAATCATATTGAAATTGGTGTTGGTGAATTTATGGGCTGTGGCTGTCAATTGAAGAATAACGTGGGACCAAACTGTTATCCAAGCTGTCTCCTGATTGGTTGAAGAACATATAGCACTGGACTTAGGAGGGGCCTGATTTTAAGTTGTGGGTGCTGCATTGGCTGCAGGTTTTTGGAGAGGGGGAAGGATTGTACCTCATACTGGAAAGGCAGTGGGGTGTGTGGCGTATTGGGGGCCAGATGGAGGCAACACCGGTATGGCAGATGCAGCAAGATAGGTGCATTTATTCTTCAAGTGATTAACTAGAAGCAGGATGGACATTTAGTCCGCCTGCCCTCAACATGGGCCCAGAATGGATGGTCAGGGGCAGAAGGTCTGATGGTGTGGGGGGATCGACAAAACAATTTTGTTTAAATTTGGGCTATTTGTGGTGAATGCCCAAGGCCCAGAAAAGTTCGCAACCCCATTGGGGACCACAAACTGAAGGATGAGGTTGGATCTGTAAGCGGCCAAGCCTTCCATCAGCTCCTGATGGAGCACTGTGGAGAGAAGTTGAGTGGGCAACCCTGCGAACTGAACCACCATAGTGGTGTCAGTGGGGCGCTGGGTGCACGTTGTGGGAATAGGGGTGCCCTGGAAAACCAAGGGTATGCTGGTCGCAGTGGCGGTGTCCACTTTGCAGGTAAAGCTGAAATCAAAATAATGCTTATAGGGGAGGAAATCAATAAATCCGGCCAGCAGCATCACTGCCTGGGCCATGTCAATAAAAGCATTTTCTGCATCTGGAAACAACTTCCTATATTTGGCCCTAAGACCATAATGCAGCTGGGAGTGAGGGGAATGAGTGGGCTGCAGGGCATGGCCAGGGCATCTGTAAGGTGGATGTTAAGATCCTTGGGCGGAATGAACTGACCTGAGGATTTGGTAGGACTTGACAAACCAGTCTGAGCACGTTTTCCTGTCAAACAGAAAACGCTGGATGGGGTCTTGCCGCTGCCCCACTTGGGAGCAGCTGTCAGAGAATCTGAGGTCATTGGGGATTGAATGGGGAGGTAGGTGGTAGGTGTAGGACAAGATGCTGGTTACTTTTATTTTTTTTATTAAAATTGCTCAAAAAATACTCCAAGTAGAAAAAAAATAATAAAAGAGAGTCAAGAGCCAAAACTTGACCTCTGTTCAACAATAGTATTTAGGAACTTCCATACTAAGCAATGACCAAATAATAGATCTATTATAACCAATAACAAAATGATTTTATTGGTAAATTAATTTCAAAAATTAAGGGGGTCCCAGCAACCTAGTGCACTCCTATTAGAATCATCAGCTTTAGTTTTCGTAGGACAGCTTTCATTTATTGATCTGCAGCATTTGACATACTATTGGCTGTTACTTCCCCCAATTCAATTTCCCAGGGTAGAAATCATGCCCTTGAACCAGTAAACTAAACTATTAGAATCCTTGATAAGTAAAGAAAGACTATCCATTAAATAAATTATAAAATGCTAATTTGGAGCTCCCTCCTTAGAACCTAAAAGTTATTGACAAAGCTCAAACGATTGCATTCTATGTCAGAGCTTCCTACACAGAAGCCTAAAAGACATTGACACTAATAATCATATTAGAGATCATCCAAACTAATTTACTAGTAAAAAATATATTGAAATTAGCATATTCTGATTAAATTTCTAATGCATGCCACCACTTAATCAGATAATCATCTTTCAGCATTTCTTCTAATGCAAATACCTTTTAGTGATATAATGCATCCTAGTGGTGGCAATAAACCTGATGGTGATGTATGTCACGAAAATAAAACAAGGTGGAAACCACTAGTGGCATCAGTAACTATGAATTAAGTTTAGAGCCTAAAAAAGAAGTTATTAGCTATCATTTCCAAAGAACTTGATGGTATTGAGCAATTACTAAAATGTCAAACAGACATCCAAATATTAGTATAAGTAGGTATATATAAATAACAAATTGATTGCAACTGTATGGCTAGTTATTGGCATGCTCATAAAAGCTTAGCATGCATAAAATTTATGATATGACCTATCGTAATTTTAACCAGATGGAATCCTCCAATAATTAAGCATTATTTGGAATGATATGGCCAATCCCAGTGGAATGGTTTATTGACTGAATTTCGTGTTATTTGGTTTGATTGCTGGTTAGTTGCTCTCCAATTTGGGTTGAGCCAAAATTATTATTCCGCCAAGTTTGGTATTAAGTTCAAGTGGGACAATTGTTGGCCCCAAATTATTATAAGGATCACCGGCGACTAATAACTGATGATGATCCACTTGATATCAGTCAGCAGAATCAGAGTTTGATGCCAACTGCCATTTGTGGTCCATTGTGGGATTTATGGCAGAAAGCTGATGTATTCACTTCAAACATTCGCTGCCTAATTATCCGATGTTGATGGATCCAACAATTATGAGTTTGAGGTGACTGAGATTGTTTCTGGTGCCTCATTTATTATCAAGATAAGATAAGAATAGATGTCGGTGAGATGCTGAGATATTCCAAGTCAAGCGAGCGCCTGCAGTAGTTTCTGGCACATTATTATCAATTTGAAGGTTGAATACAAATCTGATGTTTATTTAGATTATTTATTTATATGGCTCACCAGCAACTTAAGGCCTAGGATGAGCCAAAACTAATTTGGACATTGGGAAGGATGGAGCGAGAGGGTTGACGCCAGGGAAGAGATTAATGTAGAAGAAGAAGTAGTAGAAGAAGAGAAGTGGTTGGCTGGAAGAATCAGCGGAAGAGCTTATAGATTAGCGGTGGGCGCAGTAGCCCTTTTGTAAATAGTACAAATACCTGGCGCTTCCCTTTCATTAAATATCTTCCTTTGCCTAATCTAACTTTTGTTATAAGTTTATTATTTATTTCATTGGTTGTAGTTTAGATTAAAGGGGATCCCCAAATGGCATGGGTGACATGCCAAGGGGTTAGCTGGCACTGCTAGCCCTGACGCCTAAGGTGAAAAGGCAAGGGCTGAACAGTCTTCATACTGGTTAGCCTGCCAACTAGCAGAGCTTATAGTTGATTTTCTGACATGACCATCAGAGAGGCTTTTAATCACGTAGTGATCCATAACAACTTATTAACGACCTTAAAAGGACCAATTCATAGCTTATCTAACTTGTTTCATTATTTAAAGCCAAGGGTGTCACAATAGTTAAACCTATATTTTATTTTAACGAGGTAAGCTAAACAGGGGATGGACAATACCAACATATGCAAAGGGATAGGGGGAAGTGAAGTATAGCGAGATTTAAGCATCCCAGAGTAGACGAGCTACCCCTGTTGCCAGCTGGTACTGCCAGGTATATGGGGTTAAATGCCTTACTCTGAAGGGGTTTCCCATGTTATGGAGCAGGTGTGGAGGAAGGGGTCTGTATGCAGAAATGAGACTGGGAACCATGATTCAACAAGTTGTTGTTGCTTCAGTCTCATGCATCCATATAGCCAGGCTTAAAAGTGTTCCAGTAGGTGTAGGTGAAATCTGCTGATTGTCCCACAGATGGTGAGCATATTTCCCTTGAAGGCATCCCGTGCTACAGTGAGGATTGTCCACATTGCAATGGTAAATCAGGGAGTGGAGTGTGGGTGGTATTTGGGATTAAAGTTGGAGTGCGAGGAGACCTCTGGAGATTGACAGCGCCTGGTCATTTTGCGTTCTTAACATATGCACAAATTCCCGTCATATGGAACTAGATGGGGGGCATGTTTTGAGGCGGTGGTGCAGGGTGCCATCCCCTCCACATACTGCGCATGCTGCATGAAGAGAGTTGAAGAGATATGCTGTTTTGTAGGTTCTGAGGCAACGCTACGAGTTAGCTCTTAACCTTGGCTGGAGAAGCAGATGATGTGTTAAACTCCATATTGCCTTCTGTGTTGTGAGATCATATGGGATGTCTAAAGCATCTAGGTAGTTGATTCTTGCGATGAATGGGGCCACATTGTGTGTGTCCCTCTGAGGGTGGTCCTCAGGTTTCCTTAGCGTGAAGTGAGCTCTGGGCATTTCATTCCTTGATTAGTGCCTGTGAGAGTGACGGTCCACCCTATGTGCCAAATGATGTGGAGGAGGCGTTTAAAGTGAGGGGGTTCCATGTGAGCCTGCTGTGTTGGGGAAGTTTGCAAGGTATGTGAGCAGGCTGGACGGGTTGTGTGGGTTGGATAGTTTGAGCGCCTGTGCAAAGTTGGCCCTCGCCGCTCTAGACCAGAGTTGTTAAAAGAAATTTGGGGCTAGGACTTCCTCTATCCATGTTCTGTAACGGTCAGGTTGAACCAATAATTACATTTTGACTCAAGGTTCATATTTCCAAATATTAAGTCAAAACGCTATTTTAAGGTTTTAGGTTCATGTGGGCTCAGCGCTAGGCTGTTCCCCTCCCAAGCTATTTTTATGTTCTTTAGGGTGCAATGAAAAGTGCAGAGGGGCTCCCCAGAAGAGCAACTGTAAAAAGGTTGGGCCAACGCGATTCTGAACTCGGTTCAGAATTCTCTCAATTTCTCATTTCCTGCCCTCGCGTGGGTCTCTCTGGTGGCCTCAGGGCCACTCTTGCCTTTTCTTACCTTGTACCCCATGACAATCCTATTTTTGTTTCCTTAACAAAAAGTTGGATTCAGCGGCGAACTGATCTGACAAATACTCTGCTTTTTTCCAGTGTCATTTGCAGTATACCTATGTTATTGGGATTAAATTCATCAGCATGTTTATTTTGAAAATACATAAAACAAGGCTAATTTCAGGTTGAATCCTCACTTACCTGTGTACGTTTTCTCATTTATAAATTTCCCTAAATCCAAGGTTGAATTGGTGAGTAAGATGAGTCAAAACATTTACCACGTGGGAACCTCATATCAAGCAATCTTTTGTCATCCATCCGCCAATCTGAAGGCATTATGGTAGTCAAAAACTGGGACGTTTTCATCCGTTACAGGTGGCCAATATGCGGTTGGCATGGTCTTAAAAGTCTATTAGGCCCATGTTTCCGCTGGAGCGTGGGCCAAAGAGTGTTTCCACCCGTACAGGTGGCCAGGACCCAGTCCACAGCCATCCATGGATAAGTGCTCAGGTTGAGTATATGAATGTAGGTGAGAAGGAGATTGTGTGGGCGGGGAACCACAGCATCAAGAGGATGAGTGAGTTGGCAACTGTTATTTGCCCCATTAGTCCTGGGGATCTTCCCTTGAGGGAGGCGACGCATTTTGACACCTACAGTAGTAGATCGTTCCCAATTGTCTCATTGGCATACCCCCTGTTTCCAGCCATATCTAAGGTGGCGTACAGGGTCAGTTGAAGGAGGTGATGCGAAGAATAGGATGAGTGGGTTGTTCTTTTGTGGAGTCTGTGAGGTTTAGTGTTGTGTCCCAGTTGTTAATTAACTTGCCTAGGAGGATTGTTTCTGCTTCCTATTATTGAGCGACGCGTTTCTCACAATGGAATATTGTTCTAGGGTGCATTCCAGCTGTCAGGCATCATTGTTGTTAGCTATGAATGTCATTCAGTTATCCGCAAAGCATAGTATCTTGACTGTTGGTTGGACTTGTGCGGTTAAGCTCATGAGGCGTGAGTCAGTGACGCAAAGGATTGGATTAATACTAAATTTATTAGCAGTGGCTGAGGGGTCCCCTTGTTTATGCCCTCTGTGTGGTGGAATCTTGTATGTTAGGAGCCAGGGCTGTATACATCCATGGATGCGATTCTGTAAGGAGCATCGCCCAGTTTATGAATCTGTGTGGGAGTTTGAAGGTGCTTTTTCATTCCTTCAGGTATGGACAACTAACGCGGTCATATGCCTTCTCCTGGTCTAGTAATACCAGGGCTCCAGTTACTTTGGACTGGAATATGTTGGCAACGGAGTGTATATTGGTCCAGTTTGAAAACCCTGGTATGAACCCAAAGTGATTGGGCGACAGGACTTTTAAGGCTATTGTGCCTAAAATAATGGCTAAAATTTTGTAAGTAGTTTTGTATCAGTGTTAGAGAGTGCAATTAGGCGCCAGTTGGCCAGGTCCAGTTTGTCGCCCTTCTTAAACAAGGTTGTGACATAGAAGTCCTGGCGACCAGGTAGGAGGCGTGTCTCCAGCATGCACTGGTTCATAGATGTCAATAGGAGGGGGGCAATTTGCTTAAAGTATTTTTTGTAGAATTCATAGGGTAACCCATCAGGCCCTGGGCATTTCCTACACGGTGCACCATAGACTGTGTCCCAGAGCTCCTCCTGTGTGATTAGGTTTATGAGGTTATAGTCTGGAGGTGCACTTTAAATTCCAGTGGTGTGTATAAAATCTTTAATCTTTTGGGAGTTGGTTGGGGTGTCATGATATAGTTTGGTGTAGTAGTATTGTACTTCCGCCTTGACCTCCACTGGGTCAGTTGCCACGGTGCTGTCATCTTTGCAGACCTGTGCGCACACGTCCTTGTTGATGCAGGGATGAAATTGGCTTAATAGTACATTAATCAGGTTTCGCCTTTTTTATAAACTTACTTTTTCTTGATACTTTGGTTCTGTGCTGGTGTTTAAAGATGAGGGAGTTTAGGCAGGCGGATATTTCCGCCCATTTGCACCCCAGTTGTGGCTATAGCTAGACATTGGGGTGTTGAGCTTGAGGTGGTCCAGAGCCACCAAGGTGCGTCTAATTGTGGATGTGTCAACGGTGTACTTATGTGAGGCAAATGGTGAGTTTTGCTTATTAGTTTGGCTTTGAAATTTGCCCAGGTTTTGATGGGGTCTGATATGAATGCAGTGGCATATTTTGGGTTCATGGCCTTGTGTTCGACCCAATCAGATATTTTGGGCAATTTATGTTTTCCAGGTGTAGCTTCCTCCAGATCGACGCCTGTGTGGGAGTTTGGGTTGGAGAAAGCTGCACCAAAGCAAGTAGGTGGTCAGAGAAATTGATCTTTTGTGTTGAGAAGTTGGAGATGTTCAAGAGGTGGGTTTTCAATGTGAGGATGAAGTTGATGCAGCTCATTGAGATGTACATTCCCTAACGTATGTTGGGTCAGGTCATGTGGGGAAGGAGTGGTGTCCTGGGGGAGGGTATCTTGTAGGCCAAGGGATGCCTCCATTGCATGGAATTCAATGTGCCCTGGGGGTATCCCCTGTGGTTAGGCCATTGGTCCGAGTTGGGGTTATCCCAGCAGTTGAAGTCACCCAACAGGATGGTATCTGGTGGGAGGGTGAGTGTTGGGATGGTTTTGAGGAATTGTTTCCTCTCAGCTGCGGTGCACAGTGCGTAGATGCATGCTATTGAGGTTGTGTCCTTTTAGCTTGCGATTGTTGCTATCAGGATGTGGCCATGCATATATGAAGAGGAGTTAGTGATTTTTAATTTTTTGTTATTTCTGATGACCACCCCACAGTGTGTCATCCATACCAATAGGGATGGTGAGACCTTGGCCGACCAGGATCCCTCTTCCTCCTGTAGACAGTGGGTTTCTTGGATTGCCAAGATATCTATGGGGGGTTTTCACAGGAAGTCCAGCTTTTTGGCTTGGGACGTTTGAGCCCTGGCTCCCACAATGTTTAATGTCCCTATTGACACTGAGGTGCCCACGGCGCCTCAGGAGTGGTTGGGAGGGCCGCCTGTCCCAAACCCAGCGCCCATATTCTGGTACCTGCTCCGTGTCACTGGGCCAGTCTACTCTGTGTCATTGTCCAATCCCTTACCCTGTGCTGATTTCATGAAGGTCATGCAGTTTTCTAGGGGTTGAGTCATATTTTCCTGCTTATGACTCATGGTGGTTCAGTGCGGTGTGCTGATTGTTTTCTCTGGTCGCAGATATCAAATTTGTAGATGTGGGTCCCATATTTTCGCCCATAGTGGAGCTGAATTGCCCTGCTAAGTTCGCTTTATTGATACCACATGGTACTCAGTCGAATTATTGAAAATGATTTTAGCTTGGGCATTCTGCTCTGATTGGGTGGCTCAGTTAATTTCCTCCATGTCCTCCTCAGACTGGGTATTCTGCTCTGATTGGTTGGTTTTAGTTGATTTCCTCTATGTACTTTTGAATTTGACTGGGGTCAATGGAGGAGGCCATGAGTGATGCAGCCTTGACTACTGCCCGTTTGTAGGACTTCTGTGCCATATTGCGTAATTTGGGTGATACTGGGTTTATAAGGATGTTTTGCCCATCCACTCCACAGAGGAAGGCGTGGTTGGTGACAATTATTTTGGTGAAGTCTTTTTCATCTTTGTCCATGGCGTCGTCACAGAAGTCTGGGGCCAAAATGGCCCTCCTTCATGGGGCATGCGTGTTCCTTGTGCCTCAATGCATTGCAGTGGTTGCAGATAGGCGGTGCGTGTTCTGGTGTGATGCAGAATACCTTCAAAACTCCGCCATCTGGGAGGTGAAACACTGCTGTACGTGGGATACTTGTGAGGTCTGAGGCCACCTCAAGGATTAGGTTGATCATGGTGATTGCCTTTCCTGTATACAGGTTTGCATTAGGCGAAATCGCTGTAGTTTGAGTTGTTTAATTTCTCTGTAGATGGAAAGTCCAAGTTGGAGCTCCTCCTTGATTACCTTGCGGGGAAGTTTGGTATGGAGTGAGTCAAAGGAGATAACAAATTGTTTGCTTTGTTCCATCTAGTGCGCGCGGTGTGCACAATTCGTTTGCCCTTGGGGAGGGCAATTTTGATGCATGCTTTTGTGGCGGCGTCTGCATCTTCTTCAGTTTCAAAGCCCATATCAATCAAGTCACAGTGGATGGTATGGATGGTATTGTACACCCGTGGGGGAAAAGGGAGGCCTGTGCCTCACCCACTTTCTTCCTTAGAGTTAGAGAATCAACCCCTAGAAAAAGTCAGAGCCCATGCTCTACCTTTGATAGGGGCTGGGCATACTGGATTTCCATGTATAGATTTTATTTAGTGGTGAACTTCACAAACCTGGATGGTGTCTGAGTTTGTAATTTCTTGGTGGCATTGGTTCTGGTCCCCCTCCATGTAATGGAGGGGGCTCCCAAGGCCCAGCCCGCCACCAGCCTCAAACCACCTCCATATGTGGCTGTACCAACTCTGAATGGTCCTGTCCAAATGGACGGCCTTGCCAGGCATACCAGGACAAAGTGCGGTGCATAAGCCTCTGTCACCTTGGGCCCCCGGGCCAAGGTGCATCCCTATGGCCTCTGTTACCTTGAGGTTACCCGACTGAGGTTCAGTCAACTGGCCTCTATCACCTTGGGCCACTCTGGCTCCTTCCCCTCTCACCAGGGCAAGGCCACTCTCAAAAGAATCCCAGGCGCATCCACCCCCTTCCTCTCCTCCTCATTGCACCTCCATTCACACCCCTGATACTGTTTTAATTAAATAAGATTAAATAAAACAAATCCAGCGAACAGCAGCCTTTATTGGGAGTAGACTCGAATTCAGAATAGAATTCCAAAGTGAGGTCCAATGGGGCTGACCTCGCTTTGAAATACTTTTCTTAAAAAAGAGTAAATGAATTGTGGGTAATGAGGGGCGCAAAAGTCTCCAGAGTTGGTGGCATCCAGGCAACTCGACGGAGAAGTGGAGGGGAACCCTAGAATGCACAACCAATTAAATAAACGATTTTATTTAATTTTATTTCATTATTGACACAAATAGGAAAATCCTACTCAGAATAACAGAATACAACTATTGACACATACGAATCTCATAATTCCCAACCTTATGGAATTCATATACGTCATCAATTGTTACATTACCACCTTGTAAAAATGGAAATCCCAGCAGACTAGGACCTGAACCAGCAAGACAGGCGTGGAGTGACCAACGACTTTTTTGACAGGGGAACTTTTTCACGAGCACCTTGTGGAAATTGACCGGAAATCCAGAGCCCCTAGATCAGATCAATGAGCTCTCTGGAGGTCTCCTGGCGGGCGCAAGAGGCCATCAACCGCCAGCAGTCCAGCCCACTCCCCAAGCTACCCATCCCCTTCGTTGAAAGGCCCTACAAACCAATGAAAGGGACTGATGTCCCACAGCAATGCTTGGTACATTGACCGCGGCCATCTTGCAGGCTGGATGGTACCACAGCCCGCCAAAGTAAGTTTAACTTTGTAAATGTAATGGATGGTGCTCTCAAGGCCCAGCCCGCCACCAGCCCTAAACCACCACCCCCATATGTGGCCGTACCAACTCTGAATGGTCCTGTCCAAATGGATGGCCTTGCCAGGCATACTGGGCTGAGGTGTGGTTCACCAGCCTCTGTCACCTTGGGCCCCCAGGCTGAGGTGCATCCCTATGGCCTCTGTCACCTCGGGCCACTCTGGCTCCTTCCCCTCTCACCAGGGCAAGGCCATTCTCAAAAGGATCCTAGCGCATCCACCCCCTTCCTCTCCTCCTCATTGCACCGCCATTCGCACCCCCAAGCCTTTTTAAATAAATCAAATAAATTAAAATAAATCCAGTGAATAGCAACCTTTATTGGGAGTAGACTCAAAGTCAGATTAGAATTCCAAAGTGAGGTCCAATGGGGCTGACCTTGTTTTAAAATAATTTTCCTAAAAAGGCTAAATGAATTGTGGGTAATGAGGGGCGCAAAAGCCTCCATAATTGATGGCATCCAGGCAACTCGATGGAGAAAAGGGAGGGGAACCTCAGAATGCACAACCAATTAAATAAGCGATTTTATTTAATTTTATTCCATTATTGACCCAAATAGGAAAATCCTGCTCAGAATAATGGAATTGCAACTATTGACGTACATGAATCTCATAATTCCCAACCTTATGAGATTCATGTACAATCATCAAACATTACACTCCAGGGAATTTCTTGCCCTTTGGCGCACCATTTTGTCCACTGCCTGATATGGCTTTCATCCAGTTTAATTGGGATTTGTTGAAATCGCCCATTTCTCCTGTGTGATTATTAAAATTGCTGTTCAAATTGAATCGTGGTAACTAATGGTATTATTATGGGAAAGGAAAGCTTCGATGGTTAACCCTATAACCAAATTAAAAAAACAGGAGAGTTGACCATTTGCCATCTTTATATTCTTTTGACTTGAGCTTCCTCTTAATATTATTAGAATAGGTAGAGTATTGTAAAGTTATTAAAAAAATTTCAAGTCTTCTAAATATTGTAGAGGCGTCATTGCCAGACTTTGTCAAGAATAGAATATAAAATTTGTGGCAAACCATCCTGACGCCCATATAGCAATTCTAAGGTGATTTCCTCATTAATGAATGATAACTTAGATTATAGGTAAAAGTCACCGCAGACAAACATGTTACCCAACAGGAAGGTTTCCTAGTGACAAGCTTATTTGAGGTAGCAGCCAGAGTACCATTTACCCATTTACCCATTCCATTAGTCTCTGGATGGTAGGGCGTCGTCAGTATTCCTCATATTCTATAACTAATTTAATTTAGGAATGATATGTATGGTAAAATTGCTGCCAATATCTGTTGAAATAACTTGAGGGCAACCATGCTGAATTTTCTGCCCTATTATGAACTTGTCAGAACTGGTGGCATCTACTTTAGATATAGCGCGCGTCTCTACCCAATGAGTTATATGATCAATTGCTACTCTAACATATCAGCTTTTCTTAGTGCTAATGGTAAATGGACCTACTATTTAAATTGATGCAGTATGCCATGCAAACCCATGCTCCACTAGCAAGAAAGTATTGGCTCTTTGTAAAAGATTGCATGCCTGACACATTGCACAACAACCAAGATTTCCACAATGTCAAAAAAGGGATTACCAGTAGTGCTTCCATTGAGCCTGTTCAAGAGTTTTTCGTAGCCCTCTTGGATGGTTATGTTATGAGCTCCATTAATATTGCAGTGTGCTTGGATGACTGTAAAACAATAGGGATTTCCACCAACGGTTTAAGCTTTTGACTCTTGATGATCTTTGTGTTTTCTATCACCCTGTTTAATGGTTTCTGAATCTCAGATGGTTAATGTCTGATATTGCCACTAAGCATCTTTTCATATAATACATCCCCTTCATTCTGAAAAACTAAAATGTGGATAATCATGAAAATCAATAAGCATTTTGATGCAAGGTTTCCGCTCAATGTACATAAACATAATCATAACTTGTAAATTTAAAACACATTGGGACAAACTTTCTTCAGGCTACCTTAAGTTATTCAGCCATCTCAGGTAAGGAATTTTCATTCACCACAGTATAATGGACTCCATGAATATATATTCTGAACTTCTTACATGCATATTGTCAAGATTTCAATATGACTTGGCGATAAGCTAGTGTTCCGTTGAATCATTAATTAGATGTGAAGCGAGCTCCAAGGGTGAGTAAAAGGTTAGAGCAAAGCAAGGTGAATTGATCAAATCAATTAGGGTTCTGTAACTGAGGAAATCTCGTTGAAGCCTCAAGGGTCAAACAAATTCTACATTGATAGCAAATTGAGACTTACTAAACAAAATGTGTCAAATCTGTTGAGGAATACTGAGGGCTAAAGGTTGATTAAGAGAGAGAAGGGAGGAGGTTTTTTAGTAGAATAAAGAGGAAGTGAGTAGGAAGAAGTGGAGAGCGTAAGCAGAGAGGGTCTGCCGGTTTGATCATATTAAAAATAAATAGTAGCAAAGCTGGGGCGATTGACTTATATTTTTATATATAGCTTTATTACGTTTAATTGAGGGACCAATGATCTCCATATTGTTTGGCCATTGCTCAGAGGGCTAAACCCTGCGCAACTCGTTCAGCAGAATTAAGCCATATCCGCCAAAAAGTTAACATGTATATTATTACAAGGCATTCCAACTCAGTCATAGTATAGTTTTTTCTCCTGCTTACTCAGGGTACAGCTTACATAGGCTACCTTGTGTTCATTGCCAAATTCATCTATTTGACTCAACATGGCTGTTTGCCATCAATGATACATCAGTTTAAATAATAAAATGTTAATTAAAATCTGGATATCACATTATCAGTTCCTTCATCAGGTACACAATAAGGGTGTCAAAGGAGTCCTGGACTTACTTAAATCATATGAAGCCTTTTTAGGTCCTTTAACAACAGAAAAGTGGCTCAGCGATAGAAGAAAAATTCTTAATGAATTGGTGATATTAGCTAACCATTCCCAAGTTTACAAGCACATTGTGAACATTCTTTGATTGGAAACATGACTCAAATTGTTCACCCTTGGATTTTTGAGGTTGTAGCCCATTACCATTAACAATGAACACCAGATATTTAATCTCATTTTTGCAAAAAGTGACATTTCATTGGATTTATTTTTATATTTGACACAGCTAAATTAGTTGAAAACTTCTTCTAAATGCTCAAGGTGATCTGTAAAGGTGAGACTGAAAAATTATTATTGTTTAAGTAGACAAGAACGCATGGCAACTTCAGATAACCTAACATGGTGGGAGCTAGGTAGGGTAAGCTGGGGCCTTCACGTGGTGCAACTGAGGAAAGCTTGTGGAAACATGAGTGAGTAGCTAACACCAGAACCCAGAGAGGCGCCCTGGAAAGGTCCGGTAGTGGCCTGAATGGGGAGTGGGATGGAAGCTAATGACTGTGACCCAACCTGTTCTTGCGGGTGCTTCCACCCTCCTTTGGGGGGAATATGGGCAGGAAGGGGGAAAGAGTCAGGCGTATCATCTGTCACACTAATTTCCTATGAGGGGGGGCGCTGCAAAAGCAGGTCTCAGTAATAAGGGTGGGGCAATCCTGATTGGCTGAGCTTTGGCTCACCTGTCTACAATAATCACCGCGGTTTTCTAGGTTGGCCCGAGACCTGGATAGCGGCCAGTAGCTTACGTGGGCTTACACTGGTGCAGCGAAAGGTGAGAGCACTCACGTACCAAAATGATGGATTGACCCAAAAGGGCTGCGATGGTTCCCACACAAAAAGGGCCCAGAGAGCAAACTTTGTCACAAAATCAAACCGGAGAGACCAACTCCATTAACAAATCAACAGAGGGGGTGGCTTCTGCTGCAGAGGGGCTTTGGTCTCATTTTCTGCAGTGGCTGCTAAAGGATTTAGTGTCAGAACCAAATTTTTAAAGCGGGGAACTCTGACCCATCCAAGGATCTGATGGCGATCATGGCGGAGAGCTTCAAGAGGGTTCACGCTGTGGAAGTGAGGACTGGATGGTCTAAGGAGATGCTCATGGTCAGGGTGATTGAAGTTTGTGGGTTCACCCACTCCATATTTCACGTTTGGCTCCTGGGTTAAAACTTATGACCTTCCAATCTAATATTAAAGAATAACAGGTTTTGGCTGCCAGTTTGAGCACAAAGAATGAGGAGGCCGTATGTCTTGACAGTGGCACTGAGATCAGAAGGTTCATTATGAGGGACGTACCACCTGTGATCAATAGAGGGGCCATGATGTCTCAGCTGAAAGGCTTTGGCAGAGTGATCTCCTTTAATGAGAACAAGCTGGTAAAGAACTTGAAGCAGAAGGATGTTAGCTTGAAAAAGTTCACCATAGGACCTGGGGACATGGTTTTGAAGGTTGAACTTTCAAAATCATACGGGGAGTTGCCTCGTTCAGTCACTGTGGGGACCTGGAGTGTCCCTATGGTACCGCTGGACAGGTGCTTCTTGTGTGGGCAAAGGGGCACGTCAGAGCCAAATGTCCTCAGGTTCAACCTCCTGCGGCAGTGGCCAAGCCTGGTGGGTCTAGCGCGGGGTGCCAGTGATGGCGCCCTCTGAGAAAGATAAGTTGGCTCTCCAGAAGGCGTTGGTGAAGATGACTGAGATGTCAGCCAAAGCAAGGGAGGAGTCTGCGGCTGGCATCACTTCGGTTGCGGTGACTGGAGTGCTGAAAAGCGCGAGGAAAGTCAACAAGGAGTCAAAATGCTCCCAGAAGGTGAGGGAAGTGATGAGACTCCAAATTGAGCTGTGTGGCGCTTTGACACAGTCCGCAAAGGACATTATGGAGGCGGTCGCTTCCCAAATGTATGGGGTTCTCCCATCACTCAATTGTGTAAGAGGTGGGTGACCATAAGGGATGTGGGTGTGACAGAGCATGCGAGGCCCGTAGGGGAAGAGGCGGAGGTAAGGGAGGTGTTGCCTGCTAGCAATAGCGGGCCAATGCCTTCTAACCCAAAGCCTCCAACTGAAGTGGAGGGGTCTATTGAGGACCCTGGCAATGGCAAGATTCCGGAGGATGCTTTGACCGAGCGTCCTCCACCCCTGTCTCAGTCTAGTGCTGAAAAGGGGAGGAAGAAACGTGGTCCCACTAAACCAGCTGAGGTGGAAGAGGATGGGGACCCCCAGATCCTGACACTGAGGCCTCTTCAGTTTCTAACCTATGGCTATCAGGATTGTATTTGCTAACGCGTTAGGTCTGAATAGACTCAAGCAGCGGCAGCGGGTGAAACTCCAATTGCAACAACATGGGATAGATATCAGCTTCCTCACCGAGACTAAGTCCAAACCTGGGGTGGAAGAGGACTGGGCTTTCTAGTTCCCTCGGAAACAATCATTTTACTCTCATTTGGTGGATCAACCAAACTCAGACTCATCCTTAGGGGAGGGAAAGAGGGAGGGGGAGAAGCCAAATGGGGGTATCCTGGTATGGTGGGCGGACAAGGTTAAGGTGTTGGATAAAAGAGTATTGGTTCCTGGAAGGGCAGTGGCAGTAATGTCACTATTTGGAGAGTAATCAATTTGGTTTTCCGCATATATGCGCCCAATTCTGGAATTGAATGGAAGGTTTCTTCCAGAAGGTCGGCCTAAGGATTCAGGAGGAAGGCATTTGGGGGTCGATAGTTCTGGGGGGAGACATGAACTGTGTCTGCTTTAGGAATGATAGGGTTGAAGCTTCAGGCAATGGAGCTCTGACACTGGAGCTACGAGTTGGCCAGTTTAATGATTGACCTTCGCCTACTGGATGTGTGGAGAGCTGGCCGTGGTGAGGAGGGAGAGACTGGGTGGACTCACATCCAGGGGGATCATTTCTCCCGCATTGACCTTGTGTCAGTGCCCCAGCCTCTCCTGAGTCGCTGTAAGTCAATCCTTTGGAATCATGATACAGGTGCTTCAGACCACAGGCCCCTGGAACTGCAGATTAGTGAACCTCGGGTTGCTTCTGCAGGTAAAGGGATCTGGAGACTGAACCCTGAACTCCTGAAGTGGAGGTCACTTCAGGATATCATGAGGAAGAAGATGAGGTGGTGGAGAAGCCATTTTGTGGGAAAGCCAAATGCGCCAGTAAAATGGTTGCGGATGAAGGCTGATCTCAAGATGGCTTGTGAAATCTTTGGGAGGCAGCTAGGGGCCATGCGTTCGAGGTATAAAACCATGGAAAAAAACTTTAAAAGTACCTGCAAGCAGGCAATGGCCATGGGGGCATCTTCCTACACGGCCAAGGCTGAATTGTATGCGAAATCAATGGGAGCCTTCATGGTGGACCGCCTCAAACAAAGGAAGTCTAGATGGGATGAGGATTCTAACAGCAATGTGTCCCTACTCCGCAAGGCAGTAGGGACATTCAGATCTTCAGCAAGGATCTTGTCACTTTGTGATGGGGGAGTTGAGGTGAAGGATGCAGCTCGCATGGCTGAGGTGGCCAAATCCTACTATGAGGACCTCTATGGCCCCTCTGAGAATGACCTGGAGGCATCCAAAGTACTCTCAAGCAGACTAGGGGTACTGCCAAAGGAGACTCAGCTGCACCTATGTAGTAAGATTCGCAAATCAGAGGTGTCAGACGCCATCCGCAAGGGCAAGAATGGCAAGGCTCCCAGGGAGGATGGATTGATCTTAGAGCTCTTCAAGTTATTTCGGGCAGAAATGTCTGAGGCGCTTGCTGAGCTGTACAACCAACTCCTAGCCTCTGGTACAATTGAGCCAACATTTTCAAAGGGTGTAGTGGTGGTGTTGTATAAGAAGGGCGATCCCTCCTTCATGGGGAACTATAAGTCTTTGAAAATGCTGAACATTGACTATTAGATCTTAATGAAGATCCTAACCCATTGAAAAAAGGGGTTGTGGCAGATGTTGTTGGGAAAGAGCAGAATGGATTCATCCCAGGACGCTCAATTACTGACAACATGATGCTGCTTCACCTGATAAAAAGAGTGGGCAAGTAAACAGTAGACCAGAGGGGTGGCTACTGTTTTTTGATCAAGAGAAGGCGTATGATTGGGTGAATCATGAGTTACTTTGGGAAGTGTTAAGTAGGGTAGGGTTTAAGGGGCATTTGATGAGACTTTTTAAAGAGATTTATGAGAAGGCCTCATTGGTTGTCAATATCAATGAGGTCCTCTCCCACCCCTTTAGGGTGTGTAGGGGCGTGCGTCAGGGAGACTCTCTATCTCCCTTGTTGTTTGTTCTTGCAATAGAGACCCTTTCAGTGGCTCTCAGAAAGTCGGACTGGAGGAAACTTACCATCAATGGTGAGGAGTACTCTCATTCAATCTTTGCGGATGATACATGGATTTATGTTTCATTGGAGGAGGAGGAGAAGGTGGTGATGAACATTCTGAAGATGTACCAGAACGCAAGCAATGCTAAGGTCATTCTGTCAAAACGGTGATGTTGGGTGTGACACCAAAGAGCTTGATCCCCTGGATGGCAACAGGGGAGGAGTTTATATCTCAGGTGTCCCATCCCTGGGCGGGCATCGCCGCATGAAATTTGGCTCAAACTTGAAGCAGACCTTTAAAAGCGGCTTAGAAGTGGCAATGGCTTAACTTATCTTATTGGGGCAGGGCCATTGTTATGAATACTTTCATTCTTTCCAGACTATGGTATATTGTCAGATTTGTTCCATCGCTGGCATCTTTCATCAGAAGAATAAAGAGTTCAATCATCCAGTTCATTTGGCAAGGGCTAGCTTAAAAAATCAGTTACTCTAACTTGTGTCAGGAGGTAAAGAAGGGGACATCAGTCTGATTAACTTTGGGAGTATGATCAAAGCACTGCAACTGAAATGGATTGTTTGGGTCACTTGGAGGGAAAATCCATCTGTTGGTCTCCAATACTGGAGGACTACCTCTCTAAGGCTTGCAAGGAAAGTTTGAACAAGGATCTTGGTTGGCTGGGGCATCAATCAAGGGGCCATTCCAAGTGCGAGGAGCCTACCAGGCTACTGGAAGGATTACTTTAGAGCTTGGGCGGGCATCAAGGGTAGATCAGAGGGTGGAGAGTGGACCATTGAAAGAATCCGGGCAGTTCCCCTTTGGGGAGGAGCTTGGGGACTGGAGATGGAACCTCGTCTGCGCAAGGCCTTCAAGCACTTTATTGGGGCGGTCCACTGGGGGGACCTCCTTGATGGCGATGGCCGGAGGGTGCTTAGGGAGGAAGCAGCCAATAATGTTACCAACACCTCCAAGGGGCTGGTAAGGAAGGCATGGGATGTTGTGGAAGCAAATGAACTACCCTCTTGCTGGAGGGAAGCAATTCCTTCTCTGGCTGCATTAGAGGCTGAGGAAGCCCGTTCAGAAGGTTGTGGAGGGCAGGATCAGCGGGTGTTCCCACAAGGAAGATAAGGCTGGAGATACTCCAGATGGGAAAGCCTCTTCATCCTTCGGGACTGGCTCAAGGTGCGGAGAGGTAGCGGTGTCTGCCTCTCAGATTTCACAACCGCCAGGTTCCAGAAGCTACAAGACAGAGAGCTTTTCTCGACGTACTTGTCCCAGATTATTTGCAAAATGCGACCTGGCCTGATGGACCTGTGGGGGAGGAGGGTTGAGGGATGCTGATCTATATCAGTTCAGAACTTTCTCTTCCAACTCCGCAGCAACATCCTGGTCACTGGGGCGACTCTGCAGAAGTGGAGTAAGCATAAGGAGGATGACCTTCTGTATGCCTGTAAGGTATTCCGAGGGGTGGAGATGGCAAAGCACATTTTCGCATAGTGTCCGGCAGTGAATGCTGTGTGGAGTAGTGTTCTCCTTTGCTATGAAGCATACCAACCAGGGTGTAAGTTATCCTCTGGTCATCTCATATGGCCAGAGATCCTGACTGTGTATGCCACCAAGTCTGCTTGCAGACAAGGAGGGGTTCATGGTCTGGTGCACAATAAGGGGGGAGGTGATGTATGGTCTATGGCTTGCCAGAAACCAGCGTTGCTTCCCTTCAGAAGGTATCCGGGCAACAAGCTCCTTGGCCATAGTCAAGCGACGGCTAGAAATAGCTGTAGAAGGCTATAATAATCCTCTTTTCTCAAGCAAGTCCAACTTGGGGGTCAGTCTGGTCTCATTCCTCGCAGTAAGGGATGGGAGGCATATCTCTGAACTGGCTGGGTAGCCTTTGCTACCTGGTATACCAAACAGTAAAGAATATGTCAGTTTAGGGGTGGTGTGAGCCACCCCATCCGCGGTTGGGCCCACTTCAGTGGTGCTTAGATTCGCGCAGCCCCAGTGCAGCGGGGGCAGTACCCCGGGTTTTATCCTGCAAAGTTGCCTGCACTGGGTGCCCTAATGGCACACAAAAACTCAAAGATAATCTAACATGGTACCCATTGCCCATTGTAATGTCGCTGATGCATTACAAAGTCCTTGGGGCATTTTCATTGGCTGAATTAGTACATTCCCAATAATTATTGCACATTTTTCTTGATTCTATATAGGTAGGTAAGTTCGCTAGTATCTGGATATGAGAATCATAGCAAAAAAAGAATTGAGCCCCTCCTAAGTGATCAAGAGCATTGTTGTAAGTCTTAGGCAGGAACCTCTCCGTCTGGACAGGATCAATTCTTGTTTTACTCTAAAAAGGGGTGGAAGTCAAACCTATGCCTCTCATCATCCAGGGTGATATAGCCCATGTGGTGGATGAGATTAAGATCATTGCGTACCACTAAGGGTTGCAGATACCCTCACAATGTTATCTTCTTCCAAGCTGATGGAAAATATTTAGGGGTTTTCTAGGAGTTGGAAAAATTGTGCAAAACACCCCAAACCCACTGAGATCCCATCATTTTATTCATAACACACCCGTCCCCAACAGTTACTTGGGTGGTCAACCCCTTCCCCACCAACTGACCCATCCTTATGTGTCCTGGCCCTGGGCTCTACCTGCCAGCCATCAAAACGTTGCCATCATTGTAAAATGCATGCATGTGACAAAACAAAAAAAAGTATCGAGCCAGAAAAGAATTTGGCTAAGAAGTCTGGGCCCAATTTAGTTGCAAACTAAATCTGTCATCCCAATTTTCCCAATTGTTGCAAGTTTATTCCAGATGGTTGTTGTGCATGCGTCACAATTTTCCCCAGCGAGCTTATAAGCAGCAGTCTCTGACAGGTACCGCTGTCACTCTATTTTTTTATATCCACCTCTTAAGTTCAAATAAAAAATCTCAAGAAAACCAAATTACTTTGGCTTTATATATTATTAGAAGCTTTTTTTCCAATTACTATCACTTTTAGTAATACAATCAATTCAAACAGTACAATTTGATAACAAATACCAGGTGAGATAAGTATGAGTAATAAAAGCAAAGAGTTTGGCAAAAAAGGTAAAGGGCAGTGGACTCAGACCTGCCCCACCCAAAGGTACCAAGCGCACAGGTACAAACAAAATATTAGCAAAAACAAAAAAACCTGAGGTGGCGTCCCCGCAGGTTTCACGAATTCTTTGGTAAAATACTGCAGTTACATGGAAGTATCCACTCGCTACCACTGTCATTGGTGGAACACAGGATATGTGTTTTCCTAGGCATAGAAACACTGATAATGTGGGAAAGGTTCAGCAAAGCCCATCTTAAATTTTTCCTGCACGTAGTGTAATTAACAGCCCATGCTATCTGCAGAGGTTGGGTAGACCTTGGGTTGGAAACAGCAGAAGAAGCAAATGAAGCAGCAAAGGTTAGAGTGGTACTCAACCTTCCCGAAAGACAGCAATTGGTATTGACCAAATGCACACATTGGACTGAATCCAAAGATATTTTCATAATCTTTGATTACCTTCTGACTACACTGGAATGCACATTAGTCAAAATACATCTCCAAGAAGGCTTGGAAGCTTACAGAGAAATTAAACAATTTGAGATGCAAAGATTTCAATTGATGCTGACCCTTAGCATTGGGAAGGCAATAGCAATTATTTCCCCAAACCAGGAGTAGTGGAGGATATCACAAAAATACCCCACATCGCATCCCTCACCATTGATGGGAAAAAAGCTCAACTGTTTCATACAACAGTGGAGAGCGCTCCCCCATATGCAACCAATGCCAGGCCTTTGGTAACAAGATTCATGCTTGACTCATAAAAGAAGGCCTGAGAGAAATGGAATTTTGTGAGGAGGAAATGGGTGAAGATGACTCAGAGTACGCCAAAATCATGGATACAACATAAGCATTCAACTGGGGAGAACACAGGAAAATAAAATAATTGACCCAATTTCCCTGAAAGAATAAAAATGGCCAAACAAGCTCACAAGCTGGCTGTGGCCAAGGCAAAAGGTTCAGCGGAATCATCCATATCACTGGAACAGATCCAGGAAGACATGGATGAATCCGAAACAATGAACCAATCAAATCCTATGGAAAACCAAACACCCAATCCAAACAGATTGAATTTTGCAGAACCCAATTTGGAATTAAATGCAGCAAAACTGGGGTTCAGCGCACCCCCAAAAATTGCAGAACATAACCCAATTGGGAAGGAAAGTTAATATTGGAATGCACAAGAAAATAATGTGGCCAATAAGAGCACACAAGTGCACCACAATAATAGATTGAAACCAAGCAAAGCCAAAAGAGGAGCAAAAACAGCGGCAACAAAAGGGGCATAATACACCCCAACTCCTAATCATGGTTATGATCTCTACAGTAGAGGTGCATTGGAGAGTAATGTGAGCGAGGGAGTAGGGCCAGGGGGCCCTGCTAACCACTCCTGAGGTGCATCAGGCGTCTCAGTAGAAATAGGGACGCTGAACATAGCGGGACTCAAGGCCTTAGTATCCTGAGCCAAAAAGTTGAGTCTCCTACAAAACCCACTTGTAGATATCCTGGCGGTGCAGGAAACCCACTAATCACAGGGAGAGGAGGAGGCATGGAAAAACATGCTCCACCCAACAATATCATTTTGGTCACAACACTGTGGTGTGATAGTATGTGCAAACCAAAACTTTAAATGTATCAACAAAAATTTGTTCCTGGATAGCCGCATACTCGCCATGACCTTCTCATGGCACTAAAGTGCGCACAATAGCCAGTGTGTACGCACCAAAGTGTGAACCTGACTGAAGAGAATTTCTAACAGCTCTAACACAACTAAATCTACCAGCAAGCACTTTTATCATGGGAGACATGTACTGCTGGATTAACCCAGAGACAGACCAATGGCCATACACAACAGAGGTACCACAAGGGCAAGTGGAATTACGCGTACTAAAGGCCATTCTGGGACTATATGATCCACTACCAAAAAGGCTACCCCTGCTACAAAACATGACACGCCACATGTACACAACGGTGCACTTATCTCTATATCATGGATAGACCTGATACTCGCACCAATGATTTCTATCACCAAATTTAAAAAATTTAAAACTACAAAAATCAAATTTTCTGACCATCAGCTAATTTTGGTGTCCTGAAAAAGTGGTGGAACCAAGTACCCAAGCTCCCATATGGTGCAAAATATGCCCAGAAAGTTTATATGACTCGACTTTTTAATCCTGGATTGAGGAAATATCCATGACCCAGGATTTTCAAACACCTTTCTGCTTGGACCCACTAACCACCTGGGAAAATTCAAAAATCAACAACCCAACAAATTAAACACACAACGTTTAGAAGACACAGGGCAGCATCAGCCATTATCAAGCACACCATGGTAGAAATAAACCACCTAATAAACAACGTCCCACACACAGGATACAGCCCTGGATGGGGTCGCAGATGGGCGGAGGTTTTTTCTCAGCTAAACACCCTGATCCGTGAACACCAACACTGAGTTGGAGTTTAATACAGAGCAAGAAACATTTAAGACGGAGAAACTTGCCCAAGTTATTTTTTCCGCTGATTCCACACCTGGAAAATACAATAGCTTGACACAGGTCTGATGACTGGACAAATCCATAGAAGAAACACCCAAAGAAGTCACAATTGGAGTGCACAGGTTTTATATGAACTTGTATAAATCCAAACCGATCAAACCAGAAAAAGTTGAAAAAATTTCTCGCAAGCGCACATATTGACACCATGGCCCAAAACAATAATATAATCAACCTAATATCACACGAGAAACTATGGGAAGTAGTACGCGGTGCACCAAGAGGGAAATGCCCATGACCTGATAGGATTCCCTATGAATTTTACATAAATTATTTTACTATCATATCTAATATTCTTCTAGCTTTTCATGAACAAGTGTATAATGGAAACATGCCTCCTACCTGGAGGCAAAGAAGCATACACTTTCACTTTATTCAAAAAAGGAGACAGACTAAACCTTTCCAACTGGCGCCCAATCTCCCTAACCAACACAGATACCAAATTATTTACAAAAATCATGTACAAACGACTAGGAGAAATTGCAACTGACGCGATATCCTCATCGCAATAAGGATTTGTTCCAAGAAGATCCATATGGGACAACATCCACACAGTTGAAATGTCTCCCATTTCAAAACCTCTGGAGCGCTTGTCTTCTTGGACCAACAGAAGGCATATGACAGGGTGAACTGGACCTATCTTAGGGCCTGCCTTCAAAAATTCAAACTCCCAAACAGATTAATAAACAGGGTGATGATGTTCACAGAGTCAGCCACCATGGCTGTGCAGGGAGCAGGCTTTTTAACTAACCCAGTTATCCCACAGAGAGGACTCAAACAAAGAGTCCCCTTAAGCCCTTTACTTTACAATTTTAGCTTGGATCCTCCAATCCTGAATAAAAATACACTTCTCAAGGGAATCAATGTCAAGGGCCAACCACCAGCCAAAGTGATGGCCTTCGCTAATGATTGTGTGGTGGGAATATCCAACAATCAGGACGCCTGCAGAATAGAGAAGATAATACAAGATTACTCAGACATAAGCAACGCATCACTTTACACTGAGAAAACGGAAATCATACTCCTGGGAAAATATCAGACTCATTGGACGCCATCTACTCAGGGCCAGCAAACTAATTTAACATCAAGACTCCTCAACAGACATATGAGGCGAAAATCAGAAATGACCCCACTGAAACGTCCCTTCACCACAAAGCCAACAGCTGGACCTGTCCGTCACTTGAGGGTATGGCTAGAAGCAGGAGGTTACGCCAATTCCATGATGAAAAATCAACTCCTAGTCAAAATAACAAAACGAATTGCCTCCTTACATGGACATCAAACAGGTTTAACAGGAAGGGTCACAGTAGCCAACTCTATGATTCTATCAATAATATGGTTCACGGCCCATGCAATTACCTTCTCACCGTCCTTCTTCAATACAATTCACGCCATATTACAAGGATGGCTCTGGTCCAACCACAACCCCCTGTACGCCTCAAAACCCTATTTGGCTAGAAGGAATGGAGTTATGGGGCTTACTAATTATGTGGAGCAAGCGACCCATATACTAGGATCCTGGATAGCTCAGGTGACTAGCCCAGATCTTTCAGATACACATTGGGCCAGGACAGCAAGATATAACTTTGAACGAGCCCTTAAAAAAACACAGATCACCCAAACATTAATAAAGAATCTGGCATCCCATCCTACAGCTTCAGGACCACACGGCACTCCTGCACATTTCAAACGAATACTCCAAGCCATGAGATGAGTGACGTGGCAGATCCACATAAGTGGCCAAACCAGTCACTGAGGACGCCCAAGCCAACTTCACATGCAGGAAATCAATGACCAAATAGTCACAGACAATATAATATGCAGAAATCCGAGTACCATAGCCAGGCTAGATTACCTGGATCATATGGACATACCATACAACCTGGAGACTCAAAGAAGAATATGGAGATACACACATCACCCTCTACTCCAACCCAGGATAAGAGAACATGTATGGAGGTGCATGAGGAGAGTATACCGCACAGCAGAACGGGAAAGTCCACTCACTCCTCATGTACAATATGTGGTCAGTATAGAAGCCTAGCCCACCGTTTAGAACAATGCCCAACATCAGTGGCTGTATGGAAAGAGGCCATGCGACTATTCCGCCAAGAAAGTGGACAGCCATTCAGCCTAGCAAGGAAAATGTTCGCTACAAACATGGACTCTTCTATCCAACCACCCCTCAAGGCGCTAATAGTAGCAATAGCACTATGGACGATACATACAATGGTACTGGAATCATTCACAGGAGCAGTGCCAACAATCCAAGAAGCCATCCATCGCTTCCACTGCCATATATTAGAACAATTCCAAGCATGGCTGTCTGGACACATGACCCCCCATAAAAGAAGGACAATCAACACATGGTTCCCCATATGGTTCCTAAAAGTTGATCCTTTCCTTCACACATGCTGCATCTAAGAATAAGCCATCATAACCCCTCTTCCCTACCGTCCTAAACTTGGTGATCCTGGAGACAACAAGAGGGGCCTTGAACCCTCTGGGGTGTCTTTTAATTTTCAAGTTTTATTAGTTTATCTCCACTATATTGGAAGTGCTTGTCCCCTGGTCGACCTTCCCCAGATAAATATAAATATTTTATATAAAAAAAAATTTATGATGATCCCTGATCTTAACATCCCCTGGCTGGTCCTCATTGCCGTTTTCTCATATTTCAGCATAAATTTGGATGGCTGTGCCCATGGCATTATGGCTTGGGTTTTAGTGCTAACACACACAGAGTTCCAGGACGGTTTAAACATCAATATCCGCACGTCTTATGACATAATGGAGTGACCCTTAACACTAACCCTCTCCATCTTGCCCTTTGGATGGGGTGTCACATGGGGTTTCTCATACCAGCATTGAACCCTTTTCCTGTTGGCCAAGTCCAACTTAATCCTGGCTCCAGTAGGTCAGGTCTTTCAGGAGCCACACTTGTGTTTGATGTCCACTAATGCAACTGGAGTTGTTGCAAAAGTTCAAAGCAGAGTTTGCCCTGCTTCTGTTGGTTATCGCCATTAGCTTGATAATACCAAAGACGCTCACCTGTAAGCAAAACCACTACTATTTCCTGTTACAAGTGAAAATCCATCTGAGCGAACACTGAGTTTCATTGATGCCCTAATAGACATGAGGATGGCAGGAAATTTCTGAGTTTGGCCCTGGCACATCAATTGGAATTAGACTTGGATGAGGGCCTGGAGGTGGTGGTTGCATTTTCGCTGTACAGTCAACCTACAAGGTGCTTCTCCAAGTCCCATTCCTGGTTGGCAATTTTAAGTTCTGCAATTATTTATAAGCCATGTTTGACCTGGTGTTCCCAGTTTTCATTGGTGAGGGTTGGTAAAGATGCAACAAGTTAATGTCAACCTGGTCTCAAACATGTTACTCTTTGAAAATGCTCAGGGGGCGGTGAGCTCATGCTTCCTGACACCCTGGGTAAAGCTCAGAGTGGAGGTGCCATTTCCATGCTCGCTACACCCACGGGCTTGTCTCTTGATTTTCCCCATCTCTGATAGCGTATAGTGATAAGGTCAATATGTATAAAGCTACTCAACTTTCACCACACTCACGGTACAATCTTAAGTTCTATATGACGGTTTAGGCGGTTAACATCAATTTTCCACTATACCCTTATATGGCGAAAGTTTGTCCTTGGACGTGTGGATTGACAACATGCTTGTGAAAGGGTTGCTTTATAAGAAGTCATCTCCAGTAGCCTCCCCCATTGTGTTTGCAATAAAGGTCGATGACACACATTGCCCTTGTGTGGATTATGGTTATCTCAACAACATCACAGCTCACAACTTTTACCCACTTCCACTGGTATAAACTATTTCCCAAGCAATTTCAAAGTCAAGACTAGTTTTGAACTTGATCTGGTAAATGCCTTTAACCAATTTTGAGTAAAAAGAGGCCAGGAATGGCTTACTGCTATTCAGACAAGATAAGGTATATTCTGATTCTGCACAATGCCTTTTGAGTTAAAGAATGCTCCTGTCACATTACAGCGGATAATTGATGACATGCTGGGTGATCTGTGTAAAATGTGCGTTATTGCTTATATTGATGACATACTTTCAGAATTTTAGATGACCACATAATCCAACCTCTTAACCAACTATAAGACTTGATGATTATGTTATAATCATATATAATCAGCAACAGCGGCCAATAGGTGATATTATTGTTAAGCATCATCTCCAATGATATTTTAGGCTGCCAACTAATGAAATTATTATTGGTCATCATTTCCAATGATATTTGAGGCCACTGACAGATGAGAATATTGTCATGTATCATCCTCAACGAAATCAAGCAATAATTCGATATTGGAATAACACCTGATAGTCAAATGATAGGGAATTATTCAGAGTGGACGGGTTGGAGTCATCAGAAACTACCAAAACAATTAAACACTGGAGGAAGAGTAGAATTGTAATCAGCCAAAACAGTTGGTTTCAAGTACCTAATACCAATTGTTTGGTCTGCCAATCACCCAAGGATTACGCTGCCAAAGAAACCCAAGGCAACGGTACCCATCGAGATTTGGTGCCTAACACTGATGGTCAAACCAGTATAAGAGCACAAATAATTCTCAGCGGACTGCTGAAAAGTTGTGTGCCGATTCTAACTATAAAAACCCTAAATCATTACCTAATAAAATTATATTAAAACTTTATAATAAAATTATTGTTTAACATTGGTTGTTTAAACAAAACTCTTAGGAGAAGAGTGCAAGGATCAGATATCCTTAAGTTGATTTTTCAAAATCTCCGCTTGGCACTGTGAAAATGGAATTGGGAAAGTGTTCCCTACTAGTATCAAAATATCTTCATGAGGAAGAAGTACCTGTCTAGCGTTGGACAATACACTTAATGTGGCTTTTGGGGATTCAACTTTAATAGTAGTCTTCATACTATTATTGCCCCAGTCTATCAGATTTCAATCAATCAATCAATCAAAGCAAGGATCCACGAATTTGTGAAGTTGAAATCTAGGGCCAGAAGCGAGCCACTAACCAAGCCCAAGATTTTAACATTGGTGCTCACTACAGGGGTAGTTGAGTTGTCAAAAGCCAATTTAAAAAATGATGTTTTATAAAGGAAGAGCTTTGGAAGCTCTTGGCGGAACTACAGGATGTCAATCAAAATGTGCTCAGCTTGGCATCTCAAGCCAATGTTAGTACCTTAGAGGAGTGTATGATCAAGGCGGAGGAGATGCATGAACAATTAGGAAAAGTGAATAACGACCTGTGTGGGAAAGTTGCCTCTTTGAAGTGGAAAGAGTGTGAACTTGTCAAGGAAATTTTATCTCATAAAACCAAATGGGAAGCAGATCAATAACGCATCTGACAGTTTACTGATGAGATGGCAAAAATGAACAAGCATATAGAGGAGTTGGAGAAACACCAATGTGATTGCAACCAATTTGAGGCGAATGGTGCCAAAGCAAAGGCATGTGAAACGCCAAGCAACAAGACCTTTCCACCCCAAAACATGACTAAACCATTTGCTGGTGTGTTGGAAATAACTCCTGAAGCCGCTCCTATGACTCTCAAGTAGCTGGGTCAGGATCTTATATAAGTGGAGCAACTAAGGAATTTCGAAATATGCTGTAATTGCCCACCTCTCACTGGGATAACGCCATGGCATTTTTCCGCTTATTTGAGATGACCATGTTTGGCTATGTGGACTGGAAAAAAGCAGTGACTGTAATGAACTGCCTTAGCACAGACTGACAAAATCTGGTGCTACCTCACCTCAATGAAAATAATTGGTCATATGAAGAAGCCAAAACAGCCATTATGTTGGAGTTTGGAAGCCCTACTGAATGGCAAATCATAAACAAGAGTTTATGGGTATCCAATTCCTCAAAGATGAGACCCTGGCTAGTTTCACCAACCGATTTTATCAAGAAGCCCAAATCTTGGCAGGGGCAAAAGTGCTAGATATTTTGATGCACGCATAGCCGTGCAGGCGGCGCTTTGGCCCTACTGCAAATTTCATCGTATTATGGCAGCAGCAATAATAACTAAAATAATGACCTCACAGATGGTGTACCATCTGAAGATGTTAGGAGCAACTTTTGATGTGCCCAATCAATCTTATAACGAAATTCCAACTGAGGACAATCACACTTTGATGGAATCTGAAAATGTTATTTAAGAAAACATTAAAAAAATCATTATTCAGCTTAATCAAATTATGAAAGGGAAAAACCCCAATGGATCCAAGTGGAAGAGTAAGACAACTAACCACTATTGGAAAAATGGAATGACAGGAAAATTTGCCACCCAAAATTAGCAGAAGAAATCATGACAATTTGTAAATGTTGTGATTCCTAAAGAGGAGGATGAAACTGCCCAAAATTTGGGAAAATGCCTTGCAGTCTAGATGCGGAACTATCTAGCACTGCATGAGAACCTGTTCCCCCAGATATCTACATGGAATAAAGTTTTCAGAAGGACCAGCTCAGGTTGCAACTGGGTCCACCGTGAGAAGTCCTGAGGCATTAGATGAGATCAGAAATGTGAGGCGATTAATCCAGAAATAGTGTATGAAGTTGGTCGATCTTAAACTAGTCATTCAATGAGCAAATGCAAAAAATGCTGAAAATAGTATCTGATCCAGATGACTTTAGCAATAAAAAAGTTACCAAATAATCTGTGCGAGTAGTGGATCATTTACAGATTTATCAGCAAATTTAATCAAACGTTTGGATTTGCAATTAAAGCCAAGAATTAGGATGCAATCTAGACAAATTTGGATATAGAAAAACGTATCCATTGAAAAGAAATAAGAATAGATCTTGACTAATTTATATTGAGAAAATCGTATCAAGTAATCTGAATGTTTGAGTCAACAATTAACGATGGAGAAAATTAAAAAAGGAAAATGAGTTGGATGCCTATGGATGGGACCATTTGAAATTACCAAGTCATCAAATGATGTCTATATGATTTAATACTGAATATAGTTGAATAGTAAATAGTCCACACAAAAATTTAAAATATTGGACTTGAAAGGAAAAAATAATGGAAAATGTATATATAAAAATAAAAATAAAAAGATAAAAAAGATGCATAAGGATATCAAAAGTTAAAAATATTAAAAACCTTTTTAATTTGAGTTGAGATGCATCAAATGAAATTCCCACCTACTGAGCATGGAGGAAGGGATAAATTAACGGGCATGAGTCCTGAACGTTTGGCAGGATCAGGATAGGCTGAAACTAGATCTGCCATAATAGTCCCTATCAACAAAATTTTGAGACCCATCCTGGGGTTGGTACAGGTGGCAAAGTGCCAATGGAACCCATCCTGGGGTTTGTACAGGTGGCAAAGTGCTAATGAGACCCATCCTGGGGTTTGTACAGGTGGCAAAGTGCCAATGAGACCCATCCTGGGGTTTGTATAGGTGAAACAATTGATCTTTCAGCAAATGATGTGAAAATGGGACTGGAATGGCATGATGTCACAGGAACTGCACTCAAGATGAGGCGGCAATGGGTAGCAACCAAGGATATGGTGTTATCAAACTGAGCAGAGCATATTGGCATTGAGTGTGGACAGACCTACACTCCGCTGAGGACATAGATATATGATAAACCAATTATGAGCTCAATCTGAGATGGCTTCCTTCCCAGAGGATTCTATCTTTCGTTGGATATCTGGTCAAGAGGGGGATGTGTCAGAACTTTAGATGACCACATAATCCAACCTCTTAACCAATTATAAGATTTGATGGTAAAATCTTAATCATATATAATCAGCAACAGCAGAAGATTGGTGAGATTATTATCAGGCATCATCCCCGATGATATTTAAGGCTGCCAACTAATGAAATTATTGTTGGGCATCATCCCTAATGGTATTTGAGGCTACTGACAGATGAGAATATTGTCATGTATCATCCTCAACGAAATTAAGCAATAATTCGATATTGGAATAACACCTGATAGTCAAATGATAGGGAATTATTCAGAGTGGACGGGTTGGAGTCATCAGAAACTACCAAAACAATTAAACACTGGAGGAAGAGTAGAATTGTAATCAGCCAAAACAGTTGGTTTCAAGTACCTAATACCAATTGTTTGGTCTGCCAATCACCCAAGGATTACGCTGCCAAAGAAACCCAAGGCAACGGTACCCATCGAGATTTGGTGCCTAACACTGATGGTCAAACCAGTATAAGAGCACAAATAATTCTCAGCGGACTGTTGAAAAGTTGTGTGCCAATTCTAACTATAAAAACCCTTTTTAATTACCTAATAAAATTAGATTAAAACTTGATAATAAATTTATTGTTTAACATTGGTTTAAGCATTACTCTTAAGAGAAGAGTGCAAGGATCAGATATCCTTGAGTTAGTTTTGTCAAAATTTTCGCTTGGCTCTGCAAAAAGGGAATTGGGAAAGTGTTCCCTACTAGTATCAAAATATCTTCATGAGGAAGAAGTACCTGTCTAGCACTGGACAATACACTTCACACGGCTTTTTGGGGATTTAACTTTATAATAGTCTTCATACTATTATTGCCCCAGTCTATCAAATTCAATCAATTAATCAATGCAAGGATCCACGAATTTGTGCAGTTGAAATTTAGGGCCAGAAGCGAGCCACTAACCAAGCCCAAGATTTTAACACATCCTCATCCACTCCTTAACCCAAGAACATCACGCTATAGATCTGGAGGCTGTGCTTGCTGCCCTGCACAAGGAAGGATTATTTGTGAATTCATCAAAGCACACTTTTTTTCCGCAATGAGTTGACTTCTTGGGTAACTTGGTATTAAAAGATTGTTATGTGATTCCACCCAGCAAACTTGAGGCCATCCTTGAGTGTCCCACCCGATGACCCAGAAGCAATTATGGAGCTTCTCAGGCACCATCATTTTCTTAAAGAATTTCTCTCCTACCCTCTTGCAGTTGGCTGCGCCGCTGCACCCCCTTTACCAGCAAGAACATCCCTTTCCATTGACCTCAGAATGTCAGCAGGCATTTGATGATATTAAACACGCGTTTGTATTGCCGCCTGTGCTCAAGCATACTGAAGCAATCAAACCTATCTTTGTCTCATATGACGCCTCTTCTGGAGTAGTAGGAGAGGCCTTGTTACAGGAACACGATAGAGTGGAGCACTCAGTAGCATATTTCTTCCACAAATTTATGTCACATATCGGAACTGGAATAATTATGGTAAGGAGTTAGCAGCTTTATTGTGGGCACTGACCCATTGGTGGTACCTCCTGCAGGGTGCCTTGCATGAGGTGACAGTGCAGATGGACCACCAAGCCCTCATGTAATTTTGCAAACCACAGAAGTTGGCACACTGTCAAGCCTGAACATACCGCGACCTATGAAGTTTTAACTGCAAAACAAAATTTTAATGAGTCACTGAACGTTCTCCCCAATTCCTTGAGCTGCAACCCTGCCTTATGCCAACAGATGCAAAGGAGCAAGAGCTCACCACCGTGACTCCAATGACCCAAATTTTATTCTTTGCCCCACCCAAAATTTTGTTAAAAAGGTCTGGACCCAATCGTCCCCTGTCTGCTCAAGTTTTGACCCACCAGAAAACTTGTCCTGAAGGCTTAGAGTTATTAGTGCAGCTCGCGGACCTGGGGGCACAAGCGCTCCCATTACTTGGTGGGCGTGGAAGAAATTCTGTTTTGGTCAGATTTGGGTGCCTCCCCAGCTTTGCACCAAAGCTATTCAAGCCCACCAAGATCCCCTCAGCGGTTGGTCACCCCAGAGCGAAAGAGTTTCTTGACTTGGTGAAGCGTGCTTAAAAATTGGCTTGGAATCTCTAAAGACATCCCTGCATGGATAGCAAGTTGCATTACCTGTGCATGTGCAAAATCAGACCGCTATGGGCAGAATGGCCTTCTCCACTTTATGCAACAGGCCAAGGGGCCATGGACGTCAGTGTCCATCAACTTCATCATTAGAATCCCTATTTTGAATGGTCACACCGCAACAATTGTCATTGTAGACTGGTTCACCAAATTTACTCTTTATATCCTCTGCTCAACGTATCTCCTCTGAGTAAACCGCTCATCTTTTTGTCCGCTATATTTTTCTATGTCTTGGTTTACCCCATGAGATTGTGGATTATAGGGGTCCGCAGATCACTGCACACTTTTGAACGGCTCTTTTAGTCATCCTGAAAATTCAACCATGCTGGTCCTCAGCATGCTATCACCAATTTGATGGCTAGATGGAGTACGTTGATCAGATCTTAGAGCAGTACCTCCAGTGTTATGCCAACGCTGCACAGGACACCTGGGCTGACAATATTATGTTATCTCATTATGCTTATTTAATGTCTCACACGCCTCCAAAGAGTTTTCTCCATATGAAGCAACGTTGGGATACAACCCTTCCTTTTCTTCTAGAACCTGTCTCCATCCGGAGATTCCTGCAGTGGTGGAGCATTCTCAGCAAATCCAGGCTACTCAGTCCCTGGTCCGCGAACACCTTACTAAAGAAATTTATGACTACAAGCGATTTGTCAATTAAAAAAGCCTGCCTGCCCCTAATTTTAGAGTAGGTTAACAGGTAATGCTTGACACCCGCCACCTGCTCATCAAGGCCCCCTCAGGAAAGTTTTTAAGTGGACCAGACCACATGAGATTGTTAAAGATCTGGATAATGGTTCATTCCAAATTAGCGCCCCCTCTCCAATGGAAACAACATCCAGTTTCTATGCTTCCCAGCTATCCCCCTTTTCTGGCATCCAACCCGCTGACTCAGAACCAATCATTTTGGATGAGTCAGTTCAATATGTGGTGGAAGCAATTTTGACGTCACGCCAGTCCCACCGCTTAGTTTAGTACCTGGTGGCTTGGAAGGGCTTCAAATCCTATGAGAATAGCTGGATCAGTGCTTAAAATTGTGCCAACTGTTGCAAGTTGGTGGAGGCATTCCATGCAGTGCACCTGAAAGCCCCCACCCTCCTCCCAATGTTGCTTCACTCATGGCCATAAAGATCTCTGAAGCCTACAAGAATAATGCTCTGGCTCTGTATCCAATGGAGGTGCTCCAGTCCTTTCTAAAGGGAAAGGTAATGTTAGTATTGGGCAGGAACCTCACCATCTGATCTGGGATCAATTCCCGTTCCACTCTAAAAAGGAGCAGATGTCGGCACCCATGCCTCTCATCAGCCATGGCAATTTAGCCTATGTCATGGATGAGAGGTGGGTCACAGCGTACTATTTGAGGGTTTCTGTTACCCTCACAGTGTTATCTTCTGTTAAGCTGGTGGAAATATTTGAAGGGCTTTCTAAGAGGTGGAAAAATTGTGCAAAACACCCCAAACTCACCGAGATACTATCATTGCATCCATGACACACCAGTACCTAGCAGTTACAGTGGCGGTCAACCCCTTCCCCACCAACTGGGCCCAGCCTTAAGTGTCCTGGCCCTGGGCGCTACCTGCCAGCCACCCAAAACGTTGCCACCATTGCAAAATGCATGCATGCAACAAAACAAAAAAATTCAAGTATTGAGCCAGAAAAGTCTTTAAATAAACAGTCTGGACCCAAGTCTATTGCAAACTAGATTTGTCAACTCAATTTTCCCAAATGTTGTGATTTTATTCCTGATGGCAGTTGCACATGCGTCACAATTTTCCCCATCAAGCTTATAAGCAGCGGTCCCAACAGGTACTGCTGTCACTCCATTTTCTTATTTTCCACCCCTTAAGTTCAAATAGAAATTCTCAAGAAAACCAAAAATTTTGGCTTAAAATATTAGAATAAAAAATCAAAGATATAATGATCTCAAATCTTAGCAACCCTGGCTGGTCCCCATGGTCAGTTTTATCATATTTCACATGTCGATTTTGATGGCTGAGCCCACAAAATTCTGGCTTGGGTTTTAGTGCTAACTCACACAGAGTTCCAGGACGGTCTAAAAATCTTTATCTGCATGCTCCATGACAATTGTCAATCCTCAGAAGTGGGTATGAGTCCTTTTTTGTTATTTTATTCATCCAACAATAATATATAATGCAACAGTTGGATCCATATTTCTTTTTTACAATTATTATTAGGCTCGTCCAAGGGCTTAAATGGGATCAACAACCCTTGTTTGCGTAGCTTAGAAACTTCATTGGCAACTATTGCGTCACACTTCTGCAAAAATTGTATTGGACGCATATTAATTGACAGTTGATATCCAATATCAACCTTATGAACTTATCTTTTTGGTGCACCTGAGATCATAATTGTCTTGCACAAACACTCCAAAATACCATTCATATGATTTGAGGACTTGGTCTTTTTGTTCTTCTGATAACCACATCATTTTGTCTCAATTGAATACAGCAAAGATTTCTGGGGATTTTAGCTCATTGGGTAATCCTACATCATTCAAATTTACCAAAGGCGAGAATATATAAAAGTTTGTCTTAGAAACTAAATGAAAGAAGGCCGCTTATTAATTTTTTGATCCATATTGGCCTATCCAAGAGATTGTCAACCAGTACTGAGTTTCTCCATGACTGGGGATTAAAATATCAGGAGCTACATAGGGTTCAGTTTGGCCTTTTTTCAGAGTGAAAATATTTTACCATACAGATAGTCAGGAATACAAAGGTAAGGCTTTTTCTGATTATGCACTGTTCTTTGGAATTTACAGCTGTCTCCACTTGCACCCTCATGGGGATCCATTAACATTTTTAAATTTGGACTTGTGGTGGTCATGAACGTTTGCCACCCTGTCAATATCTTATGGGAATGATCCCATCTGCATAGACCAAAAAAATAGTCATTCCTCTTAGTAAATGATGGTTCCTCTTTCCAGTTGTGAAACAGTGGCAAAGTTTGCCCCAAAATTTTGAGAGTATTGTTTTTAAAATTACATTGGACTCCATGCTGTTTCATGAAGTTGGTTCCAATCAATATTTCGAAATTATGATTAAGCAGAACTATGGCCAGTATGGTGACAAGAAGGGAGACTGATTATAAGGGAAAGGCGCTATAGACACCTCGAGATGTAGTGGTATGTAGGCTCTCTATCCCATAAACCAATTATGATTTTCTTCAGGGGCAAGCCTTAACTCCTTCACTATTTTGTAGGAACAATATTGGAGCCCCACTATCTATGATGGCTCAAACATTTGCTCGATTTACCAAAAATAAGTATAATTGCAAATAGAATAGGAAGAGATATCGTTTACTCAAAAAACAGTGGCATCATTTGCCAAATATAAGGATTACAAAAGCTGTTTGGCCACTTTGGGGAAACATTCCATTATGGTAGCCATAAAGATTGAAATGTTGACATTGCTCAAAATATTATTTCCCTCCATGTGCACTGTTGAGGCTTGCGGCTTGTTCAAGCATTGTCACGCCACTTTTTCAAACATTTCAGGTTTGGCGGTATTTTATTTCAAGTGAGTAATAGCAAAGACTAGGTCAGGGGGAACATGAGTGAAGATGGAGGAAGACTCTCCCACATCTACTCCACCTGATCTTTTCCTGCACAAAATAGCTGCTTGTTGGCAGGAACAACTATGTTAATTTTGTCAGGGTGGTGTGGCATAACTGCAAAATGTGTCCATATTTTCCACACTTGTAGCAAATGATCTGTTTTCTTATTTTGCCTTTGCAGAGTTTTAAATGAAATTTTTTGGCCTTCAGGGTTGGCTCCGTTCGATCTTTATTGGAAGATTTCACCTCATATTCCATATGGCCAGTATTGGTGATGGGGAAGTTCTTGTTGAGGGCATCAAAGATGGCACCACAAATTCACAAACTTTGACCATTTGAACTGTCTTGTTATTCGCAGTCAATGGTCAGATAATTGTCTGTCTTAGCTCTTTATGTCATTGCAGTGCCAATTTCATGGCAGTTCAAGCATCAGTGATTGGTCAACATTCCCAAAACAGTAAGTATCTGTGCCTTCTGATAGAATTGGTCAGCAAAGGCTTCAATTGACGCATCCTTTCAGAACTAATTACCTGGGGACTCCTATTTGCGGTTAGTGAGATGTTCCAGACTTCCATATTCCCCCCTGATGTCAGCTTTCAATTCTTCATAAGTCTATTTGCTAACAGCTAAATGGGGTAGAATAAGGTTCTAGTTTGCTGCGTCAAGACATTTGACCATGATAACCGCCACTTGGTGATCACTGAATACCACATGACCATCTCAAAAAATTCAAAGAATGCTGGGTGTTGTTTCTTTGAAATTCTGGCAGGTTCAGAATTGGCCAAAATTCCATGGTCTCAGGAGGGATATCACCAACGTCTACCGCTGCCCAGTTGATTTAACTGAAGAGGTAGGACGCCATACTAGATAAGCTGCCATGGTCCCAGAAGTCTTTCGTTTAGTTCTGCAACTGGAATTATAAGAACTTTCATCCCTGGATGATAAGCTTTTTCTGAATAATATGGATCCACTTTCAGGATCCTCATGACAGCAACTGGTACTTCCTTCTTATATAGAAAAACAATTGGTGATAGCCTTTTCCCACTTCTTTTTTTTTTTAGTACTAGATGGTCCCAACCCAAGGGGGCCTTTTCCCACTTCTTTTGGCCGGATTTTCATGTTTTTTGTACACCAGCCATAGTTCCTCCAATTTCTTAATAAGGTAGCGGAATTTGTTGGTATTATTGTCCACGGTTTTTACTAAAATCATGATCTAGTATTATGCCTCAATCATGTCCAAACCCTGCGTCATCATAGTACCCTCCATTGCAGAAATTTTTCCTTTCAATTCCTTTCCTTGCTTATGGGATATGGAGTCTAAAGCTGAAACTTTGAGTATGGATAATTTGGTTCAAATTGCCTTTAACTTCAGCTTGGTTGTGGGTCTTCATGTCGCTGACTAACAGCTGCAGCTTTGCGATTTCTTTAGCCTCTTTATTATGCTTAATGAGGTAGGGAATTGACTCAAACATTTTCACAGCAGATTTCATACCAACTTATTCTAAATCTGCAAATTCAGGAGTTCTGCCAACTCCAGCTTCAACTCAGCCACAGCCTCCTTCACTTTCTGATACACCTCCTATTTTCTTAACTCTTTATTTATGGACAACGTCAGCCCAGAAGCTCCCTGTAGTGAGCACCACTTGTTGAAAAGTAGTCACTTCACAGGTCTGTGGGGTTTTTCCTAGCTTATAAAGCTCAATATATGATAATGAGAAGCATGAATCTAGCTGGTAAAGGTTCAGCTAAACTTTGACCTAAGTTCACTACAATATCTAGGCACTTAAATATTACATTTTAAAATCCAACTACTAGCTAAATCTAGTATAACCAGGAACAAGATAATTTATTAGAAAAATATTATATATATCATCTGTTGACAAATTTAGTGTCCTACTATTGGTATCATTGACCTCAATTTCCAGAAAATTGCTTTTATTTATTGACCTGCAGCTTTGGCATACCATTGGTTAGAATGTCTTGGACTCATTTTCTCAGGCTAAGTGACCCTGCCCTTAAGCTGAAAACTATTGGGGATCATCTATAATAAGGCAAGTGTGTGCATGTGCGTGATGCCCAGCCAAAACTACATCATGTAGAGTCTTGAAAATTTGGCTATAGGTGGATGGGAGGGTGTCATGTGCACCTCAAAGCCAAATCTTTAATTTTCAAAAAAATGAAAAGTTTTACATGTAAGAGGTGAAATTCTATATGTTTTTTTAATAATCAGTTTATTGTTACAGCTGATAAGTTTGATATTCAGTTAATTTGATATTTTAAATGGTTTTAATGAGTGCTTGGTGGTTTTGGGTTAATTAGTAAACTTGATGATGCCAATAAGCATCTAATGATTGGTGATTTGATAAGTTGATTAGTTTTGGTAAGTTGTTGATGATTTTTGGGTTAGTTAGTTTAAAAGTTCAACAACTGGTTTTAGCTGGGTGGTGGTTGTAGTTATAGGTTGATTTGATGGGCTCAATGGTTTCAGGTTAATAGTTGATGTTTTAGTTAATTTGATAGGCTTATATGGTTCTGGCTGAGTGGTTGTTAATTTTATATTAATTTAATATGATTTGATTTTTTGGTTTTATTGATAGCCTTCTGTTAGATTTTAATGGTTGACTCAAAAGTAAACCCTTCAAGAAAACCATCAATGCTAATAGATTACTCCCATTGATGGATCCTTTGATCATTCCCAATTTATCTGCATAATCTGATAAATAAGATTCACCTCAAAACCGCCTTGATTGCATCTAAATGAGCTGATTATCGTAGCTAATAATAGCTATGATATAATTAGATTATGACCAACTATGAGTTCCAGCTGGGTGAACCAAGTGGATTTATGACACAAACCTAATTGCATTTTTTAATCTAATGCATTTAAAATTAATGTATTCTTAGTTTTATTGTATGTCAATCATCATAATTGGCACAATAGTACTTGCACATGGATGGCCTAATTAGGGAGTAACTAGTACTATTGAGAGGCCTGCTGACATCCCAATTAGGAGTGCATCATAATTCAAAATCTATATGTTTTTCTCACCATTTATTGTATTTTGTCTGCCATATGACAAAATGTAATTGGGCTGATTGAGAGGCAAGTATACATCACTGAGGTGCTAATATAAACCTAATAATCTTCCCAATTGTTAAGTAGTTATACTTCCAATTGGGCTGAAATGAATGTAATTTAGAAATTCAAGGGCTGAACTAACTTGGGGATATTTTAATAGCCACTGCCATAATCCATAGTGGATTGACATGGCTTTAATGAACTCAGCTAATAGATGAGTATGGCTAGGAGATGCCCTAAAGGTATAAAATACCAGCGCCTATCTCTAAAAAATCATCTTACCATATATTCATATTTTTGTCTTATATTGTCTTATCTTAATTTGACTTTCATATTAAGAAGTTTAGACAAGCTCATTAAAGGGGAGCTTATCATAATTACCTGTGTCTAGAGAGTTCCCAATTAGAGAGGGAAAATATACCCAAAGGAAGACCAGAAGTGTCATTTATTGTTGTTTAGCTTTGTGAGCTTCTGAACATTTAGGAAAAACTGTAAAACACATAGCATAAATAAGGATTTATCAGCTAAAACTCTTCCTGACTATCAAAACAGGAATATCATTAATAAGAAGACTAATCCTCAAATTCTCACACCATCTACCAATATAAAAAAGAATCAATTAGGATCATCTTGGAAATTTTGAACCCACAAACAAATCTGATAAACTGGATATTAATAAGAATCAGTTTAAAATTTCTTTTTACAAAAGTATCATTTTGTTACTTATCTTAAAGTAGAATCTAAAAATAATATAATTAAAATAATAATTATATACCAATTTGGATGAGCATTTTCATATAATTAAATCAATAGTTTATACTTTTCTTTCTCGTTGCAAACACTTTTGCAACCCATTCAATTCAGGACTAAATCTAGTTTGATAATCTCATAGAGGGGATTAGTCTGCGCCCATGTCTGGGAGCAGTTGGGCAAGCAAGGCAAGAGGAGCAGGCGGAAGGCCCACGGCCTCTAACGTTCAAAAATGCCCCAGAGAATCTGGCGGAATAGAAAAAAATCTAAAAAAACTGGCAGTCACAATTTCCCCGGAGATACTCACGTGGCAAGCATGATGCAACCAGTACATCAACACGCCACATTCCCAGCCACTTTTGTCAGTGGAATTTGGAGTCCGTGTGTATCTGGACATCCAAAAAATGGCCCTATGGGAAATATTTTGTGAAGATGTACACAAAATTTCCCGACTGCGGTGTATGTTGCACCTCACTCCATGTCACGCGGTTGGCTGGACCTAGGTTTCAAAAGCAAAATAGCAGCAGACAAGGCTGCAGCAGTACGCATAGTGGTCAACCTCCTGAAAGGCAATGGGTCATCAAAACTAAACACCAAATGGACAAAATCAAACCAAATTTTCCTCATGTTTGACTTTTTGCCTACTATGGTAAAACGTGACATTTTGGAGCAACACCTGAAAGATGGTCTCGCCATATATGGTGAAATACAATCTTTCGAAATGCAACGTTTCATGCTGATGCCACACCTGTGCACCGGCAAAGCCATTGCAGTTCTGACCCCAACCAAGGAGATCGCGAAGGACCTAACCCAGATCTCGCATTCCACCTTTATTGATATTGCAGGGCACACCACCCACCCATTCCAGGTAACCGTGGACAGCGCCCCCCATTTGCACCCACTGTGATGCGTTCAGCCATAAGGCGCATGCATGCCCCATCAAAGAGGGCGTCACATTCCAAGAGCACCCCTCAGCAGCCATGGCCAGTGGAGAGGTGCACTACGAACCAACTGCAAGCACCAAGGAGGCTTTCCCGTGGGGAGCACAAGGCTGCTACCTATTGGTAAAGCCCATCTCCCCGCAGGAGCGGAAGAAGGCTAAGCAGGCCCATAGGACTGCGGCCAAGGAAGCGGCCAAGGCCACCACCACCATCCCACACTCACAACGCCAGGAGGACATGGAGACCTTCGCGGTGGAAGCAACTCAAGAATCTATCACCCAATCAGATTGGGAGGCCCATGCTGAATGGGCCACTCAATCCGAGGATCTGATGGGAGATTCATTCTCACCCAATTGCTGCACCCAAGCCCCAGTTGAAACTGACTTGGGACCTATCCCAACTGAAAAATTTTTTTTGCCCCACTTGACGGTGCACCAAACTTATCCGCACCGCAAAAAATCCGTCCAACGTCGGGAAAACAAAAAGTAAAGGCCAAAGCCAACGTGACTCTTTCCACAAAAATTAACAAAAACCCCAATAGCGTTGCTGCTAATACCCGCGCTGCTGTGAAAGCCCATGGGGACCTGGAAGAGGCTGTTGGCCTGGGGGCCCACCCCCTCGCACCTAAGGTGCAATGGGGGAAACCTTCACTCTAGGAATGCTGAATATCGCCGGACTCAAGGCCTCCCCATCCCAGGCTAGGAAACTGAGTTTTTTACAAAACAATTTACCCGTGGATATCCTGGCCATCCAGGAGTCCCACTGTCCACGAGGTTCTGAGGAAGCTTGGAAAACAATGCTCCTACCATCCCTATCCTTTTGGTCAAAGCACTGTGGGGTGCTAATTTGGGAAAACAATTTTTTCAAATTTACATCTTCAGAAACATTCCTAAATGGCCAAGTGCTCGTTGTCACCTTCTCATGGGCCGATGTTGCACACACAATTGTCACCATTTATGCCCCAAATGGTGCACATGAGCATCAGGAATTTTTATCATTGGTCAAATCCCTCCCGCTACCCCCCAATTCTTTCCTAATTGGTGACATGAACTGTTGGCTAACCTCACCAATGGACCTGTGGCCACCCTCACCCCACGCCCCACAGGGTCACGTAGAACTACACGTTCTAAAAGCCACCCTTGGGTTAATGGACGCGCTGCCATGACATGCCCCACTGCTCAAAAACATGATGCATCCCCACGTCCACAATGGCCAATTAAGGTACATGACCTGCATCAACCTGATTCTAGTGCCGGCGAAATTCCAACCCCACGTCTCCCACTTCAAAACAACGAAAATGGAATTCTCCACCACCGGCTGGTCTTGATAACATACCACTTACCCGTCACAGTTGCAAAGGCCCCACATTGGTGCAAAATATGCCCCCCAGAGCTCGCGTCACCAGGATTTTCCACGTGGGTGGAAGAGGCAACTTTGGCAAAATCATTTGTTGCACCGTTTTGCGCGGACCCCATTTCCACATGGGCAACTTTCAAAGAAGACAACATCTGCCACTATCGCCATCTCTCATCCAGACGCTCACAAGCCACATTGGCGGTTATATTGCGCGCGCTGGCGGAATTGGCCCACTTGGAGTCCAACATTCCAGCCTCAGGATATAGCCCTGCATGGGGCCAGAAGTGGGCGGAGGCAGCTGCCCACCTCAACGCACTTGAAAGGCAACACAAACATTGGATTTGTGTCCAATACAGGGCCATATGCATCACTAAAGGCGACAAGTGCACCGCATACTTCTTCAAAAAAATTTTTGCACCACGCCAGAGCGTGGCCTGCACACAGGTGCAAAGACCAGATAATTCTATTGTGGACACACCGGCTGAAGTGGCAATTGAAATGCAAAGATATTACTCCGAGTTATATCAAGCTGAACCAATTCAGCTGGCCGAAATGGTGGAATTTCTTGACCGAGCTCATATCCGCACCATTTTTTAATACCTGGAAATAATGAATTTAATTACTCCGAACAAATTATGGAATACCATTCACGGTGCGCCAAACTGAAAATGCCCAGGGCCAGATGGCATTCCATATGAGTTCTACAAAAAATATTTTAAATATATATCCCCATTGCTGCTAGCCTCACTCAACCAAAGCCTGTTGGAAACGCGCCTCCTACCAGGAGGACATGAGGCCTTTACGGTCACACTCTTCAAGAAAGGGGATAGGCTAGACTTAGTCAACTGGCGCCCCATTTCTCTAACAAACACAGACACCAAAATTTTAACTAAAATCATGGCTAACCGTTTAGGGACTGTAACATCTGCCACCATCTCCCCAGAACAATTTGGTTTTATCCCCAGAAGGTCGATTTGGGATAACGTGCACTCTGTGGCTAATGTGTGTCAGTCCACAGCCTCTGGGGCACTTGTATTCTTGGACCAACAAAAGGCCTATGATAGAGTAAACTGGGATACCTTAGGGCCTGCCTCCAACAATTCCGCCTACCTCCCCACTTCATTTTTGGTTGATGCTACTCACGGAATCTGCAACAATGGCAGTGCGCGGCCCAGGTTTCCTAACGGAGTAGTCCGCCCTCAAGGGGGCCTGCGACAAGGGGACCCCCTGAGCCCACTCTTATACAACTTCAGCCTAGACCCAATACTGCGAAATGTGAATGCCCAACTCACTGGGGTCCATGTGCCAGGCCAAACCCCAGTCAAGATGATGGCATTTGCAGATGATTGCGTGGTGGGGGTGTCTAATAACAAAGATGCACGTGCGCTTGAAGCCCTCATCCAAGAATATTTCTGGGTAAGCAACGCGGCACTGAACGCCTCCAAAACCGAAATCATCCTCCTTGGTTGGTTTCAGAAACTGCTGGGCCCCAGCAAGTAGTTCCCAACCCGGCCCATCTGCTCGCCCACGTCCACGACTTACTAACTCAAAACACACCGCTCCACTGGTGCTCCCCTTTGTGCCACGACCTACCATAGGACCGGTACGCCATCTGGGAGTGTGGTTGGAGGCAGGTGGATACGCTTCAGCAGTAATGGAGTGCCATATACTGGACAACGTGACGAAGCGAATCGCCTCTCTCAGAGCCCACCCTACTACCCTCACTGGCAGGGTTGTCCTTGCCAACTCTATGTTGCTATCTAAAGTCTAGTTCAGAGCCCACGCCATCCCCTTCTCCCCTAGCTTCTTTAAATCCCTGTATGCTTTGCTACAAGGTTGGCTTTGGTCAGGCCGCCCTCCACCAGTACGGCTAGAGGTCATGTTTGGCCCTCATCATCATGGTGGCATGGGCCTACTTGACTTCAAAGCCCATGCCGCCAAGATCCTGGGCACCTGGATTGTGGCCGTCACTGCTCCTACACTCCCATCCCAACACTGGTCCCGCGCGGCCCACTCTAACTTCTCCCGAGCCTTGGGCCTCAACAATCCATCAAACCCCCACTCCCTGATGAAATACCTCGCATCACACACATCAGCCACAGGTCCTCACGGGACCAAAACCCACTACAAACGAATCCTACTCTCCATGCGAAGCGCAGAGTGGAGAATTCATATTAGTGGACATACAACCCAAAGAGGCCGACCCTCTCCTCAGTTCACACAAGAGGTACAGGGGCTACCCATCCATGATGGCGTGATCCCCATTCGACCCCAAGTCCTATCCAGGGTGGACTACCTGGACATGATGGACATCCCTTATTCCACTGAGACCCAAAAGACTATCTGGAAATACGCACACCATCCTCTGTTGCAGCCTCAAGTCCGCTCCCATGTGTGGCGCTGCCTGAGGCGGGTGTATCGTACAGCTGAGCGCTCTAATGCTTTACACTCATCCTGTGTCGTGTGTGGCCAGTATGGAACGCTGTTCCACCGCCTGAAGAAGTGCCCCACCTCTAAAATGATATGGCGCGAAGTCCAACGTCTACTGGGCCAGGATCAAACGCATCCCTTCAGTCTGTCAAGAGATATGTTTGCTTCATCAATGGCCTCCCCCTCCCACCCTCCCTCCGTGCTCTGGTGGTTGCAATCGCCATGTGGACTATCCACACGATTGTCTTGGATGCCATCGCTGGATCCGTCCCCACCCTCCCTGAAGCTGTCCACAGATTCCGGTCTCATTTGGTGGATCACTTTCAAGCGTGGATGTTTGGATATCTCCCACCACGTCGCCAACAGCTGGTCTCCTCCTGGTTCCCAGTCTGGTTCATCAAATCAGACCCCTTTCTCCACACGTGCTCAATAATGGCTACGTCCCCTACACACGTTCCCTCCCCCTTCCCATAAGTGGCGTTCCCGCTGGCAACAAGAGATAGCATCGCTTCTCTGGGGTGCCTCCCCTGGTACTAAGTTTTGTCTCATCTGAGTCATTTTCGGAAGTGTCCATCCCATGGTCAGCCTTCCCCGCAATAAATGAAATTGAATCTATAGAATCATAGTTTTAAGTGGTTGGTAGTTTTTGTCTGTTTTGTAAGTTCAACAATTAGGTTTTTTTGAGTGGTGGTTCATTTTTTGTTTGATTTGATGGGCTCAACAGTTTCAAGTAAATTATTGATTTTTTAGTTAATTTGGCAGGCTTAATCAATTTTGGCTAAGTGGTTATAAGTTAGAATATTCAATAGCTTTTAGTTTCTGAACTTATTGATGATTATCTACCAATATAAAACTAAAATCTTAGAATCATCTGGTAAGCTATAAAAACCATAGCAAAGCATGGGTATCTGGATACTAATATTAATAAATTAAGGAGGTCTAATATTCAAATTTTTCGTAAATAGTGAAATTGTATCTCTCTCAAGAGCCTAAGTTCATCTACATAGCTACAGTAATTGAATTTTATGTTAGAGCTTTCTCCTAAGAGCTACAAATTTTTGGTGATAATAAATTATATTGAGGATCATCCCCAACTTTTTTACTAGTGTCAGAAAATATTGAAGAAAGCACAAACATGGTTGAATTCTCAACAAACATCACATAGTAATACTTGTGGGCAATCATGCCCAGTAGATATAAATTAAATAAGAGATTGTTGGTAGCTTGGCAGTCTACATAGTAATGAAAAATGCTTTGACCACTTCATAGAATTATTAAGCTCTATAAGGATATTTAAATTTCCTACTGTAAATTTGGAAAGCAGGCCTATGACATCTAAATTGATGGTATGGAATGGCTGCTGAGGGGTCATTGGCTGATACATGTACATAACCTTATGTGGCATTTGTTTTTTTACAAGTTATAAAGACTTTTAAGACTTCCACTACAAAGTCCTGTATTTCTTCCAAATAGTTATTGATTCTTAATCCATTCAAACGTTTTTCTGGCTCCCCAATGTACTAAGTTATCGTAGCTTCCATTATAGCTGGTACCCATTCTGAAGATTGTAAGTAAGGTAACCAGTCAGTTTTGGCTTTCTCATATAATAAAACATCAATAACATTAGTACTTTGCAAGTGTCATTTCAAAATCTTCTGAACTAGCTCATCTTTGTCATCCCAAGAGTCCAGCTTCATGAGTAGGCCCTGTAACTGTTCAGCTTCATTGTTACCTAGAAGTAGTAAGGGCAATCTGGTCAGCCCATCTACAATAATTGCTTTGTTCCCGCTTAATGGATAATTTTCATGTCATGGTGCTGTAGTTGGAGAGCCCATTGGCTAGTCCTCTGGTAGGGTCTTTCATATTTTTTCAGCCACTTTGAAGAAACAAGGTCTGTAATAACTGTGAAATTTGTCCTGTATAGGAAAGACCAGAAGCGTTTCACTGAAAGTAGAGCTTCTCAGCGCTCTTTCTCTCTGACAATGTAATTGTGCTCATCCTTTAAAAGCTTCTTAAAGTAATAAGACACTGGGTCACTGCCTTCCTCATCCATTTGCGAGAAAATAGCCTGTATGGTTATATTGGAGGCACCTTTAAAAAGGATAAATGGCTTCCCATAGTCCAGATGTTAAACAATTGGTCTTCAATTAATGAATTTTTTATATTTCAAACGCACTTCTTTTTTCTACTCTCCACAAAAAAGGTGTATTTTTGGCAAGTAAGAGAAAAAGAGGTATGGCGAGTTGAGTAAAGTTGGAAATAAATGATGGTAATATTCCATCATTTCTAAGAACAACTATTATCTCTGAGACTTTTTGGCTCAGAACCTTGAGAATCACTTCAACAATATTGTCCAAGGGTTATATCCCTTCTCACAGTATGAAAAATCCTAAAAATTCAAATCTCAGCTGAAAGAAGGTACATATTAAAGGCTTTAATTTGATGTTTTTATCTCAAAGTCATTAGAAAACTGATTTGAGGTGGTCACAATGATCAGTAAAGGTTTTTAAATATACCTTTATGTCATCTAGGTAGACAATCATGCAGCTCAGTATGAGACCTTTCATGATATGTTTAAAATTCAAAATTTATTTGAGGTATTCCAACTGGGGTATGGACATTACCAAAACAGAAATTCAGCCAAAAGAGCCAAAAATATGAGTCAACTGCCCAAAACGAGCAGTGAGACACATAAAAAAACAAAAAAATAACCTACCAGGTGGCACAGCGGTGAGCCACTTAGACCACCATGGTGGAGGGGGAGGGGGATCAGTCAATCTTTAATTTCAGCATAAACATCGAAGAGGTGGATCTATGGTGAGAGCAAGGGGTTGGAGCATCCACGGGATGAGGGTCAAGGAGAAATATAAAATCGTTGTGGTCATCATTGACAATTTGGGCCTGGAGCATAGCCTCTATGAGTCCAGCAAACTGGTGTTCTGCTTGGATGCAGGCGTCAGGAATCTGGTCAAATCTTGCAATGTTCGGTCTTGTGATGCATGTGGATGGGGAAAAATCTGCCAAGTCAATGACTAGTTTTACACCGGTGAGGGCACTTGCTCTGAGTTGGTTAAATTTATCTTCTGCAACAGCAGGGAAATCAGGGGGGAACGTGAGGTCATGCAGCCCTTTTTTAAATTCAGTGACAGAGGCTTCCATGGCTTTGCAGAGATGGTGACTTTCAGGTGAAGCCACCGTGGACTCAGCAGCTGATGGTCTCTCAGGAAAGGGGTAGCAGTGGGTTTAGGGATATAACTTTTGGCTATGAATGGGGTATCATTTTATGAATTATGATAAGGGTCTAAGCTAAGTGGTTGGTCTGGAGGTGGTACAATTTTATCAGATTTGTTCAATTCATCCACTAAGTCCCAGGGATTTTGGTTGAGTAGGATGTATTGGGGATACGGTGCTTAGTCTAGGTAAGTTTTGGGGTGGGATATTGGTTGGATTGAATTTGAGTCCAAGCCTGCACATGATTGGATGGATTGTGAGTAAATTAGCTGACTTGGGTTTTGTTTGCAAGATTTTGTAGATTCATTAAGCTTGGCCAGAGGGGGTGGGAGCAGCCAAAATCTCCATTCAAACGCAGTTGGTGTGGCCACATGGGTGGAGTTGACAGAGTTCAATGGTTTAAGTTGTAATGAAATACTTTCTTTGTATGGTCCAACTCATGGCATAGGGGTCAAACTGTGCAACCGTTGTCAGTGTGAGCCCAAAATAGATGGTCAGGTGCAGATGGGATATATGCACATGGTGGGATGTGCTGAGCCATGTTTAGCAGGTGAGGAGGTAATGGTGGCCATTGCTTGAGGTGCCACTAGGCATTCAGCAACACTTGGGAAAAGGAATTGGAGGATGGGGTTTGTGCCATAAGTTGGCGCTACCCAACATCAACTCCTCATATAAAGTTTGAGGGGGAAGGTGGGAGGGAAGGTTTATAAAGGTCACCACGAGTGTGGTATCAGTGGGGAGACAAGTATGGGTGGTTGTAATGGGTGTGTTTTTGTAAATTAAGGGCGTTGCCACTGAATCAGCCGCGTCCTCTTTTGTAGGGAAGCCAATATCATAATAGACCTATTAAGGGATTAATTTGATGAAACCAGCTGGAGTGAAGGTGGTCGTTGCCAGCTCAATAATCACTTTGTCAACATATGGAAAAAAATGTCCATATTTGACGTGGAGGCAAAAGCAGATATTGAATTGAGGTAGGGCTAGTGGTTGGGGGCAGGTTGGGTGGGCTTGTGCGAGGTGTAGTGCTAAGTACCTTGGAGGGACAAAGTGGCCAGTTGTATTAGGCTACAGGATGAGCCCATTTGCATGCGTCTTCCCGTTAGCTGATAAATGCTAGCAGGTGGAACACCGCTGCCCCACACTGGGGCAGCAGATGGTGGATCTTCAGACATAAATGGAAAATTGATGCAGTATAACTGGCGGTAGAAAATTAACAGTTACTTTTACTTAAAATCGTTCAAAAATTATGTTGAGCGGAAAAAAAACTTTCCCTTTCATGATATGATCTATCAGCCAATGATATGAGGCGGGCGCGTTACATAATTTCTGGGGGAGCAAGAATGTTTAAAATAAATATTCTTTGTATATCAATGCGCATTTTTCTTGTTCCTCTGGCGATAACTCAATCTGCTAATAGCCTCTGGCGAGGTTAATCAAGCAAAGAAATTTGAGACGGAGTGTCAAAATAGAGCATCATCTATTCGTGGAATGGAATAGCTGTCCTTCTTCGTGAGGCTATTTAGCCTCATGTATTCGATCATTATTCTATTACATCCGTTTTTCTTCTTTATGAGTAACAGTGAGGATGACTTTAGATCCTGGGAGGGCACAAGTAAGCCGGCGTCCAATAGTTGCTTTAGCTCAGTCTTCATAAAATGCTTCTCTACCTTTGACTTCCTATAAGGCTTTGATTGTGTTGAGTTTGATTATCATAGCTTATTATGTGTATAAACTTCATGTGGCCATAGTTAACTTCTAACGAGAAAAGACATTTTTATAATTTTAACTAAGTTGATGCACCTTATTAAGTATCTTCTGATTAATTTATCGGATATTTGGACTAGAGGTATGTCACAGAGTAAACTTTTAGTGGGTAGGCCCAAATCAGGTTGAGTTCAATATAATGTACCTTGTCAAATTCATAATTGGAATTAACTGTCCTTTTCCAATCATTAGTGTTTCTCAACTAGTATTTCTTAATTAGTCAGGTTTCTAAGCTGTATCCAATTAACCGCTCATAGGCTGGGTTAAGAACACATGGTAATGCCCATGGTTCAAATCTGCTGCCTCTGTCATCGCTAGTGATGTTTAATAGGAAGTTTGGGGGTATAAATAGGTTTATGTTGGTAGAAACCACCCTTTGTTCTTTTAGTTTATTTTTTACTTACCAGTAGCATAGAATGTTATACCATCTGCTGCATTTACTGAGTTGATGAGCTTTTTTTGTATCTTTTCCAGAATTAGAATATCATAAAGGAAAATCAGAATTAGAGTACTTGACCTTAAAAAAGTATTTCTTCTGTCAATCTTTATGATTTAGTACGCAGGAAACTTCATAATTAGAGTGTGTCAAATTACCCTTCTTTTGTAAAAAAAACTCCTTCATATTCAATAATAAATTTTGTCTCAATGAGTATATTATACTGGCTATTATATAGAGCAATTATGGGAGCTTAAAAACAAGTTTGCCAAATCAAATTGGCAAGGACAAATAGCACTTATGGCTTTATTGCTGTTAGGACCTCCAGTGCTATACTCCAGGGTGTACTCAAGGTCCAGGGCGAGTTTGATCTACTTTGTGAGATGGGATTTGACAACGTTGATTGGGGACAGTATATCCAAGGTATCCATTAATATGATCTTCTAAATCAATACTTGTACTTTTAATGATTTCTCACACTTTGATGGAAGGTCTAC
>JAKSZP010010624.1:0-190854 GCA_022478985.1 Massospora cicadina | reverse complement strand
AACTGGTGTAAGTACATTCTGGTGGCTATTGACCACTTGACCTGGTAGGTAGAAGCGAGGGCAATATGGGATTTGGGGGTGGTTACAGTGGCCAAGTTTATAATGGAATGCATTGTTCAGCGCCACGGCTGCCCTCAGTTCATTCTCACTGATAATGGAACCAACTTTACCTTGCACATCCTCCCCAAACAGAACAAGCTTATAAGTATCCACAGAGTTCTGATGACCCCATACCACCCCGAGTCTAACAGAATGGTTAAATGGGTGAATGGGGCCTTGGTGAACATAATACAAAAATTAGTAATGGATCGCCCTTCTGATTGGACTTTTCTTCTTTCCACTGCCATGTTTGCCTATAACGTTAGTTATCATTCCGCCATGGGGAAACGTCCCTTCCAACTACTATATGGCTGAAACCCAGCCCTTCCAGCATTACTTTATTCATGTGTAGAAGACACTGGCAGAATGGAACCCCACCGCTACTTGACTAACCTCGCAAACATTCTGATCAAACTGCAAACCAAAGCATAGTCCTTCAGCTTATCCAAGAAGAACAGGAATCAGGCTGCCAATCAGGTACATTGTAGTGGGCTGGCAACATTCAAGGAAGGCGATATGGTTCTCTTTCATGACCAACATGGATTCAGGAAAAAATACAAGCTGGCCAATATTTGTACTGGTCTGTTCAAAGTTATAGAGAAAACTGGGGTTGACGCATATACCATCAAGAATCCTGCAAGTGGTCAGATCATTAACTGAGTACACGCAAAGTTTCTCTGAACATACAAACAATATGAGCCTTATTGTCCAGTCAAGGAGGGGGTAATGCCGCAATTCTGATATGATTGGATGATAATAGTGGGACCGCTAGGGCAGATCAGGAAGAATCCTCCAAAAATGATATCAGTTACAATTATTCAAGTGCTTTGAGATGAGGTGATATTGGGATATATTGGGTTTATTATTAGATTGCCTCTAAATAAAGTGATGATGACATTTGATGAATATAAATTAAATCGCCTACATTTAGGGTGATAGAGAACTAAAGAATAACAAGCCAAAACGAGGAGAATTGGTGGAACCAAATAGTCCAAGCTATGAGAGTAGTATCATCCAAAGATGCTGTAATATAAGTGAGATGGGCGATTAAGAGGAGGTGGTTGTTAAGTAGTTGAGAGTTAGCGAAACAGCAAGGGTCTGCTGTATTAATTATATTGAATAAAAGAGATTGTGGGTGCAAGTGCTCCATATTTATTAAAAGTTCGTTATGTTGTTTTAAAGATGATGATCATAACATCGTTGATCCCAATTGCTCAGTGGGTCAAACCCTGTGCAAAAATCCTACAGCGTATCTCTTATATACCGCCAATTTTATAACACTTCCAAATAGGTGCTCCCTTTGCTCCCAACTTTACTGCACAAGTTCATATATAGATCATGATATAAGACATTGATATTTACTGATTTAGGGTAATGATAATATGAATACTATTACTTAAGTTGTTTTTTCTCATGATCAGCTTAAATTTTTCCCTAAAGCAAATTTTCTAATACATAAAGACAATTTTGAACGGTGGAACTCTTCCCTCCAAGCTTCATTTGAATGGAACTTGGTATTAGAACTAAGCCTGAATTTAGGTTAAGAGGTTTTCATTAATCTCTTGATGCAGGAGGCCGCAGAAATCAGAACAGTAGAAAATAGCCAAAGTATATCTGTTCTTTCCAAGCTCTACTCTCACAAGTTAAAAATACAACAAATTTAAGGACAGGACAAATATATATATATTTTTTGAACTTATCTTCTCTTTATTAAAAATTTAGGGGTTTTTATAGGGTAAAGGTTAATAAACTTTTCAGCTGGTTCATAAAAGATCAAATTGTTTATTCTTCAAACCTTTAACATTTGAGATTAAATATCAAGCATAGCATATTCCTTAACTTTTTTTTAATCCCCTGTAGAGTAAAATTCGTGGTTCAGCAGTCACCTACTAGTGTCAGGAAAAAGACACTAACTTCATAAAGGTCACGTTGCCTGATTATACTTAAATGCTAACATGAGTAGAAACGTTTTGGAAGCTTTATAAAGATGGCCCTAATCATTCAGCGCCTCTGCCTGAACGATTCATAAAAAAAACTTTAAATATCATGTAATTTTTCTCAATTTAGTTTTTAACATTGTCAAGGATCATCCCCAACGAGAAATAAGCAATCTGTTGAGTCATTCCAGCGGATTGACCTTGCAGATTAATTAGTATTTGTCAAGGGGTTTTCCCTAAACAACAATTATCCCTTAGCAGAAATAATCACTTAGTGAATAAGCAGATATCTATAATCTGATCAGGCGGGATAATTTGGTCATATAAAATTTCCAAGAGTCTTATAACTCAGGTCAATTTAACTAAATTCTAAATATCATCTACTCTAGAAGTCACAACTGCTTAAATAGCATGTCATAATTTTAACCAGACGGAATCCTCCAATGATTAAATGGTATTTGGGATTAAATGACCAATTCCAGCAGAATGACACATTGACTGAATTTCATGCTATTTGATATGATTGCTAGATGGGTGCTCCCAAAATTGGGTTGAGCAAAATCCAAGTATTACACCGAGTTTGAAAGTAGGTTTGAGAGGGGCTAATAGGTGGCCCCAAATTTTTATAAGGATCACAAGTGACTAATAGCTGAGGATGATCCAATTAGTATCAGTCAGCAGAACCAGTTTTCAACGTCAACTGCCATTCATGGACTATTGTGGGAATTTCTGGCAGAAGCTGATGTATTCAATTTAATCATCCATTTATGATTTCACTGCCTTAATAATAATCTATTGTTAGCAGATCTGACAATTATGAGTTTGAGGCAGCCAACGTTGTTTCTGGTGCCTCATTTATTATACTTGATTATCACCTTTATAAGGCGATTCCTAAATCAATTGACTAAGATGAGTTGATATGAGATGTCGGCAAGATGTCAAGATATTACAAGTCAAACCTAAGTGACTAAAGAAGTTTCCAGAGCATTATTATCAACTTTGAGTCAAATACAAGTTTTGACATCTATTTAGATTAATCAATTATATAGCTCACCAGAGACTTAAGGCCAAGGATGAGTCAAAACTAATAATTTGGACTTCAAAAAGGATTAGGCAAGAGGGTTGACGCCAGGGAGGAGAATAATGCAGTGGAAGGATAGATGAGTGGTTGGCTGGAAGAACCAGTGGAAGAGCTGATAGGTTGTCAGTGGGCGCAGTAGCCCTTTTGTAAACAGTATGAATACCTGGCGCTTCCTTTTCAAAAAATATCTCCCTTTGCGTATTCTATCTTTTGTTATAAGTATGTTTATTTCATTGGCTAGGGATTAGGCTAGGGGCCCCTAAATGGTGTGGGTGACATGCCGAGGGGTCAACTGGCGTTGCTGGCCCCATCGCCTAAGGCAAAATGGCAAGGGCCAACCAGTATGAAGACTGGTTGGCCTTCCAACTAGCAAGCCCATAGCCAATTTTCTGACATAGCATGAGATACTAACTGCAATCTATTGAACAGCATCAGGCTATTGCTGAATTATTAAATCATTATTTAGAAGCTGTAGTGCCCACCAAGCCATTCTCCCATAATGATCTTTGAGTTGTTGCAAACATCTAAATCTAGCATGATCTGTGATAGCTAAGAAGTATGTCCCATAGAGGTAAGGATGGGAGTGTTTTATTGCTAAAAGACTGCTAGAAATTTCCAGTAAGTAGCACTGTAATTCCTTTCAGCTTTAAACAAAATCTTACTAAATTAAGCAATAGCTTGGTTAACCATAGTATCATCATGCTAAACAAGAATAATATCAACTGTGACATCACTGGCATCAGTAAATAAAATTTTTTATAAAATCTTAGATGCATTAGAATTGGCCAAGAAACTAAATCAGTTTGTATAAAATAAATCCTGTTACAGTTCTGCTCCCATTTTAAAAATGACTTTTATTGCAATAAAAAATTATGGCTCAGCTAAAACTACAAATCAGTGTACAAAATGGCAATAAAATCCCATCATCTAAGGGAAAAAACTTGTACATACCTAAAGCTTGTTGAGGGTGACTTCTTTTAGATAACACTTTAATTATCAGGAATAGGTTGAATGCCTTCATTAAAAACTTTAAGTTCTAGAAACTCCATATCTGATTATAAAAACATTTAATGATTAGAATTTTAGTAAAACTTAACAGAGCCAATTAAATAGTTCTCTTAGATAATCTAAATGGTCAGATAAAGTTTAAAAAAGGTTTTATCATCAAATTATACCAGAATACAAATCATCTTGAGATCGCCTAAAAGACCATCCATAGCTCTTTGGAAGGTTGATGAATAATTAATTCACACTAAGGCATCTGCATAAGTTCAAAAACCCCTTCATTAGCATTCAATGTGCATTTGGCTCTATCCTCTGGGGCTTTTTCCATTTTCCTGTATCAACTTTCCAAGTCCATTTCAGAGAAAAATTGAGCACCTTATAATAATCTCAATAAATCAATTATTGGAAAGGGATAAATGTCCTTTCTTGTAACTGAATTTAACCTCAGATAATCCATCACTACTCAATGTCACCATCTTTCTTTTGCACTAACAGAAGTGGAGAAGCCAATAGACTTTAAGAGAGCACCAGTAATTCCGCTCTAAGTAGTTATTTAGTTCAGTAAGTACTTAAGCCTCTTCATATTTACTCTTTTGATAAGGACGAGAACTGAAGGGTGGTAAATCTCCACTTATGATATTCATATAATACTCCATTCATCTTTTCAATATCCTATGTAGCATAATATAATAGATCAGCACTCTCATCATTAACTTTTCGACTTAAATACTAAGCTTTGGAGGTAAATCCTTCACAATGGAAACATTAACAGTATTTGCTGGAGGACCTTCAAGCCAAACTTATGGACTCTTCCATAATCCCTAAATGATTAAACCTTAACTGATAGGTAATATCTGAACATATTTAATAGGCATACTAGGCTCTGTAGTTTGAGCTTAGTTTGCTCAAATTGGCTAATAGTAAAGAGACTAAATCCTGCATAAGCTGAATCCAATATTCTAGGCCAAGGTAAAATCTCTCTGACTGAAGGGATTTCAACCCCTTTATTTACAATAAAGAATCTAAGGAAGATAAAAATGTACCTGGGTATAAATAATAATTTAATATTTTTGGGGTTACTACAAATAATTTGGGTAATATAACGGCATTCTTTCATTTTCTTTTACTTCAGCTAATAGGAGTTAACTCTTGATCCCCTCTTATGACATTATATTAGTTCACCTTATCATTAGTTTCCAAAAAGTAAATCTGAACTAGAATTTCATTTACTGAATCTTTTTTAGACTTTAACTTAAATGGTACTTGATGTCTCAGGAGTTAAAGAGATCCTTCAGAGTAATAACTATGATATACTTCTTAATGATTTAGTACATAACAGAAGATTGATAGTAGTATTATCCTAAGCTACAGCTGGGGTATTCAAAGATAGAGTTCCAAAATTACACAGGAAGTGCTGAGTATGCTAATATTAGATCTAGAACAGGTAGGATTATCAGTGTCATACTCCAAAATAATGTGGAAGATCTAAATCAACTTTGATTTGTTTCATTAATTTTAAAAAATATAACATTAAAAAGGAGAACCATTGTTAATTATTGCAATATAAGATATTTAAGATACCTTAACTGGAAATCTAGTACTGTACTTACAAATTGAGAAGGCAAAATTGTTAAATATAGGTAACTCATTTAAGAGAATAGGAAGAAAAGGATTATTATTGACTTCCACTAACTCCTACTAAATAATTTTCATAGACTAAATATCATATCTTTTAAGTTGTTAGGCTAAGAAAAAGGCTTCTGGTCAGCATAAAGAGCTTTATCTTTCATTTTGAATGTTCATTTGACTCCTCAGAAGCTTTTTATACCGTGTTTCTCATATGATCAATCTATACAATCACAGCATCTAGGTTGATCATCTTATTCATACTTCAAGCGCATGAACATGAGGTGGTTTTGATGAATTTGGAGCAGGTAAAGGTTTAGCCACAAAAGAGTAAGAATTGCATTCAGCGCTTCTTTGATTTTAATAATAATGGTAAAAGTTCACTTAAGTTTAATCAAATATAAAGTAATTGAGGTGGGAAAACCTTAAAACAAATATACTACACCAAGATTTTTTTATAGTCAGTACAAATTTTGTTCAAGTGTTGAACAAAACCTGCACTAGAGTAGAAGCAGGGATTACCCTTCCAGGCTAACCACTGCTCCTAGTCTAGTCATTGAAATTAAATAAGAAAGTTGGGCTTCCAATGCTGAAATAATTGCAGTGATTTAATCTTCAAAAAAAGTGATTGGTTGAACTGGATGGTTTACAATTGCATACAAATAACTAGTAAACTCAACTATAGTTTCTCCTTTTTTTACTGCATGGCCATAATCTCTTGTTCTTGTTATTGTCAGACAATTAGACTCCAGTTAGTTTGAGATAATGTCTTGATGGAAAATAGTCTGACATTTTATAATATATAAGAGTCAAGTCATTGACAGAATCTGTTCGATCAGAAAATAATTTTACTATTTACCTTCACCAGAAAAGCTCTGATTGGGTTAGTGAGGGTGCCCTGAAACCCTGGCGGATCAGGAGTACTGACTCAGAAGTCTGTCCATGCCTTACCTTAAAATTTTTCAATTTATTAAGCAAAAGCAACCCCTCTTTATAAACCTGAAGGGGGTTCAGGGGATGAAAATTTTTTATATACCAATCATCAATTAGGACATCAGGTAATTGATCAATATGAAAACGTTTCTGGTTGCTTAATTGGAATAAATATACTAAAACATTACTGCACATATTCATATGCCTGCTGTTGACCCATCACATAAAATTAAGTCAAGTTGAGGCGAAAAGCCTTTCAAGAGATCTGATAGGCTAAATCATATTTTGTCTAATTAAGCCACTATCTGCCTGACTCAAATTTCTGAGTATCTTAATATTAACCCTCAATTATGTTAAAGACTAGGAGCTGATAATCTTATAAGAGATTGCTTTTGCCCCATTTTTACTATTAATAAATCTATTATTTTAAAACCTTTTGTGGTTATTTTCCCTATAAAAATCTCAACAGAAGCCAAGAGTTTCAAAACTCCTGCAACTGCAATTGTTTTATATTAATCAAAAGCACCAGTGAGCATTACCCCTGCCAGAATTCCAACAAGTGGTGCTCGCTACAAGGGCTCTGTACACCACAAACTTTTACTTTAAATGGAAGCTTTTTGGGTGAATGACCCTCCCACCTCCCTGCTGCATCTGAATCAAAGTTAGCTAAATCAGAACAGCAGCTAGCATTGATTTGTCCACTTTAAAACTCAAACAGCACTCCTCTACAGGCATTCATGAGGCCACTCAAGTTATCCATTAAATCCCCTTTCAGGACAAGTTTACCCCAGATGAGGGAGTAAAGCCTTGTTTCTCTTTGATCATGAATTTTTCATGGAGGCATGTCAGGCTTTGCCCCAATCTAGGTTAAGCCTTAACTCTAGGGTCATAACTTAGTCATTAATTTAATCAATGTTGACTTGTATAGTAATACTTTCAATATTGGTTTATATTTGATAATGATTTATCAATTTATGTTTTATTGGGCCTAAGCCCCAAATAACTAATAATAATATATTTTGAGCACTAACAATTTTAACTTAATAATGCAATTCCCTGAACAAAAAAAATTCTTGAAATCGCACCATTAGTGCTCCACTGGCAATTGAGATAAAGAAGAATGGCGCTAATGACTTAATATCATCTTAATATTATTCCTGAGGTTATATTCAGTATTTATATCCTCTAGTCAACCAACTTATGCCACCTATTATTCCTTAGTCTTTATTTATCTCCTATTGGCAGATTATGGATACCAATTAACTGTGTAACCATTATTGATCTCAGTTAAGCCTTCTTTGGAAAATTGGATCTACTTCAGCTCTGACCTGGACTGTACCATCGCCTCCTAGAATCCTGAATCTAATTTCACCCTTACACATGGTAATCGCCTATCACACATCAAAACCCCAATTTCCTCCTAGTACTTTAAATAGTACTATTAATTTATAATAAACTTTACCACTTATGACTTGATTAACTTAATGATTAAGGTTCCATTAGACTAGTTAATCCCATTGTATTACGTTAAGTTCTGAGGAAAGCATCCAACTACTCTCTTGTCAGCTTGTCCCATTAGCGGAAATGCTGAGTGCATGACTGACCATCAAAAATTCAAGCATAGCCTCTGCTAAGTCATATGGACCAAGTGGTAATGGTCAATACATGGACACCTTAATACCTTGGCGGAGGTCAAAGAAGTAATTATAACGAATTTGGCTCACCACAGAGTTTGAAGAGAAATACTCTGGTCTTTATGCGCCTTAGAATGTGAAAGAGAGAATTGGTTGCTTCATTTGTTGATTGTTTCTATTGTAAAGCCCACAAAATGTTTCTTGCAAGTTTGCAACCTCTTGACGACGCCGTTGCTGCTATTCTTAGTGGTTTAACTTCTCACCCTTCCCTAACAAAGCATATTATCTCAATAAAACCATTTCCAGAGCATATACAATGTAAAGGAGGCTTTGCTAGAGGTTTCATATCATTATGAAGTTAAAACCACCCAAGAAGTTGGGTTGAAACCTTAAGCCTTAACTATTGAGGATCTCTCCCTGTAGCATGGCAGAAGGAGTCCATGACGACATCCATGCCCCCTGTCAGATTATGGTGGTTGAACTGAAAATAAACCCTTTGCCAACAATAAATTATCCCGATTATCCTTCCAAAACTTAGCTGATTACTCTAATTCTTAACTAAAGTCAATTACATTTTAAAGCTCAGGACAAGTATTCAATGTAAATTAAATTCAATTATCCACTTTTCCAAATAGGTTGAATATCTCAATACCACCTTTATTCAATTATCCACTTTACTGTTTGGGACAAATATCTCAACGCCAACCTAATCAAATACCCATTTTACAGTTTTGACTAAATATCTCAATGCCACTTAATCCAACTAAACACTTTTCAATTTATGCCGAATATCTTACATAATTTAGGATGATTATACATTTAAAAACCTCAGCATTTAGTCCCAACTATTTGGGATCAATATCAACTATACATCTTAAGAAATCATCCGGGAATTAATCCTTAAATAACTTTTAAAAATACCATGGCCAAATAGAATAATGATATTGACACCATAATGTTGCAACTAATTTCCTGCCCTATAGCGAGTTTTGTATGTTGATCCTCATAATCGGCACAATAGCACTTGCACATGGACCACCAAAATGAGAGTACCTAGTTCTATCAAGAGGGCCTGTTGACATCCTTATTGGGGATTCATTTCCGTCAGCTGTAAGATGAAACAAAAATTGGGCTGGTCCTAAGAATAACAAATTTTCACCATATGGCAAATTTTGTATGTCAATACTCATAATCAGCACAATAAACTTGCACATGGACCGCCCAAATGGGAGTACATAGTGCTAATTAGAGAGGCCTGCCAACGTCCCAATTAGGGGTGTGTCATTTACTTTAATCCAAGTCAAAATTTCACAGAACATTTATTTTGTCAGCAGTATGACGAAACTCAAATTGAGAGAATCTTAGGACAATTTTGTACATTCTTATTGTGATTTTTATCCCATGAAATCCTCCCAGATATGATAGTATTTTTCTACTAATAAACCTAGCAATAGGTCATAGTTGTATAAGTTCAGGGGTGAACTGAGGTAGAAAATAATCTGTTGAGATTGCATGCTCAAAATATGGCCAAGAGATGCCTTAGAGGTATAAATACTGGCGCCTGGACTAATGAATAAACATCAAGCAATATCTCCTAATAAAAAGATATAATTTTATTTTATTTCTTTATCTGGTTTTAAACAGAGGTGGTTATTATTGAGAGTGTATGCAGGCTGTTAGGGCAGAAATCTCCAGCATGTATTGCTGCCTGCCTCAGTAGAAGTTCCAGAATTTGAAGGAAAAGTTCAAACCCAAAATCGATCAGAAGAGTCATAACATTTTAGGAAAGCCTCATGAGCTTCTGAACGGTCATAAAACTGTAAGATACTGGCTAAAATAAAGCTCTCTTGGCTAAACCTCTTCTCAGATATGTGTGCAGGGACCAATTTATCAAGCGAGAGATCCTTAAAATTTAACACCCCCCTGTTCTTGTTACCATCCCAAATCCTGTGCTCGATATGTGACTCAATATAGACTCCACTCCATCACGTGAGGTTGGCAAGAGTGCACTGTTGGTGACAAAGTCATGCTCCCTTACATCACTTGCACCTCAAGTCCTTCTTTGAAATCAGTTGAGATTGTGCCTCACCCTACGCTATCCCCTAAGGGATTATCACCACGACTCCACCCTCACATCAAATATAAGCTACAGTACATAACATCCACTTCATCTTCTCTGTCTGCATGCATAAAAAATATTCTCACCAAGCGCAGAAAAGAGTCGGTGAAACTAAAATTCTTCTTCCAAAAGCCAAAAGGGTAGTTGAGTGCCAAAGAGACATCACTTCGATGAAAAACGCCTGTCTCTTACCATCTCCTGCCTCACCCCTGACATGCATAGTTAACCCCTCTGATGATGAATCTATAGGGTGCTGTGATAACATTAGAAATTATGTCCTAAGAGACCCAAATAAATTGGGCATACTGGATCAATTGAACCCTGACAGGGTAGATAAGTCCATGGTACCCAGCAGAACCTATCTCCATCAAGCGCTTAGGGGCTCTAAAGTTATCAATACCAACAGTGATGCTTACCAGTTTTTTGCTTCGTTGATCCAATCTAAACAGCGATTCATACCATACATCCACTAATAAATACCCTGAGACTGCTTACTGACTTGCTTCCACTTTCCATCTTGATTGAGTTTCTAGCTCTCTCCCCTAGCCTTATGGAGACTTACCCAATATAGAAGTAATCATCAACAGAGTACGCCATGGCTATTTTTGAAACTGGATCACCAGTGAATTTGATTTCCTTAAAATTTACAAAAAAGATCAAGTTGACCACTGACTTGAGATACACCCAAGAAGTTTGAACTTCTCCTCCAAATAACACCTGCGCTATTAGAGCGTACCCCACTTTGCTTTCAGATTTGGTAAGCTTCTATTGTAATCTCCAGATATGGCCTTGACTAGTAACACCTATGATATGCTTATTGGTACTCAATCTATGCTCGAGTATGATGGGATCATCAACCTGAAACAAGGATATCTTCTCAACGATTAACTATCAGGCTACCCTGGTTTTACTCACAAAGAACATAGTAATCTAATGCTCTTCTCTGAGTTGAGTACCCTTACTCTGCATTATCCCTACACTATATGATCTGAGGAATTATACCATAAAGTTGCCTATTGAAGCGGACTCTCTGGAGGGCATTATTTTTATGTGTCAGAAGAGGTTTTAGTTAAGGAAGGTGAACAAAGGGTGATTGACACCGATATCATCATAAAATCCCTCACCACTGCTTATTGCATATAACCAGCATAGATGGAATAAGTACCTTAGATCCTCGAGTATTTCCAGGCATACTAGACCCAGCCTACCAGTGAGCCATGAATTTCTACTGAGGGAATCTTACCTATAAGGTCATGATAATAGAAACACGAGGAGATTGAAAAAGGCCTGCTGATTCCAATTAGGCACTAAAAAAAGTTCCTTGTATTTGGCCTACGTTGTATATGGGATTACATGATGGTCAAAAGTTATGTACCTTGTCTTACAATTATATCTCTTATGAACTAACACCGCTGAGCTTGAAAAAGTCTACGCTTTACTGGAAGTCTAAAGTGACATTTTATTCAAAATATGATACCTACTATGGTTACATGAGTGATTGGAGCCACGCCATTGACGTTAGTGATGCCTGTCCCATCTGATCAAAACCTTATTATAAATCAAAAGTGGAGGAGCACCATATGAGGATTGAACTTAAAAAGTTACTGGACGCTGGGTTACTGAACCTTCCCAAAGTCATTAATTGTCCCCTCTCCTGCTTATAAAAAAGAAAAATGGATGTCATCGGGGTAGTTATAGACTATTACAATTTAAACAACCTATTGAAAAAGGATAGTTACCATACCCCTATATCAATGACACTCTGCACCAACTCTCTGGATCAGAGTTCTTTATTGATATGGTTTGGCTAGCGGATACTGGAAAATGGACCTTTCTCAACAAGACCAGGAAATATGTGCTCTCATCTGCAGTGAAGGCCTATTTCGACCCACTTGGCTACCTCAGGGGTAGTGTAATGCACCCGCCACCTTTCAGTGAGCAATAGATCACATTTTACAGGAATTAAGCTGAGTTGTGTGATCATATATCTTGATGACATCACCACCAATTCAAAACTTTTGATAAGCATCTTACGCAACTAAAGGATTTTTACAACACTTGCGGGTCTCTAAAATTAAAATGAATCCTTCAAAATGTTTTTTTTTTTGAAATTGGATTTCTTTAACATGCCATCTCACAAGAAGGAATTCAGCTCCACCAAGATATTGTTGAAGATATTTCTAAATGCCTGTGCCCCTGACCCTGTGTGATATACAGGTACTATCAAGCATGATAATGTATAACCACCAATTCATACCAATGTTCGCTCAGCCCAGTAAGCCAATTGTACGTCTCTTAACCAAAAACACTCCTTTCTATTAAAAAGCTTAACAGAAGGCCGCATTTGAGACCCTAAAGAAGTTACTACAACAAAGGCCTCACCTTTGCCACCCTAATTATTGTAAACCCTTCCTTCTGTTCACCAACGCCTCTAAATGCTGTTGGAGCCATCCTGACTCAATTGGATGAGGATGGTATTGATCATCCTTATCTTATTTCATAAGATGCTTTAAAAAGCCGAATGCAACTGTAGTGTCACTGAAAAAGAGTGCTCAGCTGTTTTGCTTACTATAAAGCAGTACTGCACTTACTTGTATGGTACAACCTCTATTGTGGTTTCTGACCACGCCTCTCTGAAATGTTTACATAACATGAAGGACACACTGAACGGTTGTCCCGTTGGGTTTTATCTCCAACATTATGTCATGAAAATTGAGCACTGATCGTAACTCTCCAAATGAATGTTGCTGAGTTGACTCAGCTGCATGCCCTTCACTTAGCGAAAAGTGAAGCTGAGAGGTTAAATGACCTCCTAATGACCCCTGATGCTTGGGATGATTAGTATGAACCTGTACAAAGATGTTAACTTGACACTCCTGTAACACCAAGGTGGAGAGCAGAAAGTTATCAAAAAAGGTAGTCCACACTAACGCCCCTATCTTAAACCATCAGAGAAAGTACCTGCGATCATGGAGGCTCATTATATCCTGAGTCATGGAGGAGTACAAAAAACTTATGAGTGGTATAAGATATAATACTAATGCGAGGGAGTCATGGAATCCATAATTGAGGTCTTGGATGCCTGTCTGACCTGCAAAAAGCAATTTAGCTTTAAGACCAAGTATTAATACCAGCCTACTACGCCCCAACACCCTTCCACACAATAATCCTAGATGTGGTTGGTCCCCTCTTTCAGACTACCAGTGGGAATCGGTATATACTAGTAAGAATACCTCATTTTACCAAATGGGTCAATGCTGTGGCCCTCCCCGCTCAAACTGCCAAAGCTAACGCCACTTTCCTCCACAGGTGTTTTTCACTCGCCATGGTTGATCCCAGATTCAGCTTTGTGAAAACGGAAAAACTTATTACAGAGTGGTTAAAATCATACCTACCTACATGGGAGCACAACAGCTCTTCTTGGTCTCCTTATAACCCTTCTACAAACAGTACCATAGAAAGAACAAATGTAACCCTGGTTTCTTTACTACGAAAAATGGCCTTTTCAGACCCTTTCCACTGGGATCAATTTTTGCCTAGTGCCCTCATGGCCTGTTTTATTAGTTACCTCCAGATTCTCAAAATGTCCTCTTTCCAAGTGTTGTATGGTTGGAACTTGGTGTTTGTTTTATTAGCTAGATGTTTCACTGCTTGAAGATCCTGATTAAGCCATGATGAGGTTAGCTCAGCACATCATTAAGCTCCCATCTGTGGCTATGACTAATTTAGCAAAAACTGTCACTAAAGAGAGAAAAGCAGCTAATGAGCTCAGTCCACCTATTCCCTCTTTTAAGTACAGACTTAGTACTATACTATTACAACCGCATCACTCCAAGAAGTGAGAAGCTTGGGTCCATCTGGGAAGGACCTTTTGTTGTCACTTCTAAGAGAGGCAATTAATACTCTATCAAGTCACTTGCAACTGGTGTCACTATCAACAGAGTGCATGGATGATTTTTACGCCCTTATTCTCCCCTCAACGTTCTTGAAGGGGGTAGTGTTAGACAATTAGACGTCCATCTAGTTAGGAAGAATGTCATTGTGAAAAATAGTCTGACATAGATTATTATATTACAGTCCAGTCCTTGGCAGAATCTGTTTGATCGAAAGAATAATTTTACTCCTCCCCTTTAGCTGAAAAGCTCTTATTAAGTTGGTGGGGGTACCAAAACCCGGCATAATAGGCATATTGACGCAGAAGTCAGCCCATGACCTGCTTTAAATTGGTCAATGTTCTTAAGCAAAAACAACCTCTTTTATAAATCTGAAGGAGGTTCAGGGGGTATAAATACTTTATCTTTCAATTGTTAATTAGGACATCAGGTAACTGACCAAGATGAAAGCATTTTCTAGTTTCTTGATTGTAGATAAATATATTAACACTACTGCACATATTCATATTCCTGCCGTTGACCCATCACTCAAAATTAAGTCAAGTTGAGGTGAAAAGCCTTCCTGAGATCTGATAAGCTAAATCATAATTTGCCTAAACTAAGCCACTCTCTGCCTAACTCAGATTCATGTTTATATCAATATTAGGTCTCAATCTACTTTAAATACAAGGAGCTATTACTCTAATAAGTGATCGTTTATAGCCCCATTTTTACTATTAATAAATTTATAATATCTAAAAGTTCTTTTGTGGCTAAATACTCTTAAATTACTTAACAGCAGCTGAGTGTTTCAATACTCCTGCAATTGCAAAAATGTTGAGGTTTTTTGAAAATGCATGAGCGAACATTAATTCTGCAAGGATTCCAAATTTAATAAAATAATTAATCACTTCTAAATTCTTGCACTAGAGCAGTCCACACCTGATCCCAGTTTAGTTCTTTAAAGTGAGTAGTCATGATTTTTCTTGCAGCACTACTTAAACAAAGACGAATATGTAAATCTTTTGTCAACTAGTTGCTTCTTCCATAAACTTTCATAGGCATAAAGGAAAGGGGCGATGCTCTCTTCCCTAAGTATGAATTTTTCTATAAATCTAGGCTTAAAGTTAGCAGAAGAAGGAACTGAGAGAATGTTAACACCAATATAAGGTGTAGCGTTAGCTTTTCAGTCTTATGTTAATTACAATGAACATTCTGACCTATTTTTTATTTCAGCTGATCAATATTATCTTGAATTTATCTCCAGTAGCAATCAAAAACTACTATAAGAAAACCTAGAGTCAAGCTGATTTTGAAGGGCTTACAAATCAAGTTGATGAGAATCTAGATGACGTTTACATCTGCTAATAAGGGTAAACACCTCTTAATAATGCTGTTTTATTTTATCAAATCATTTTAATTTGACTTGAGTAAATGAAAGTTAGTTGTCCATATCTCCAGATAGTGCACCTATGGTTACTTGAGGATCCATAGGCTGTCTATTCAATTGAAACTTACTTGCTCTGGCAACATTTTCAACTAAAAAATTTATATTATACAAAAAGAAATAATGCTAACTCTGTCAGGACCATCAATAGGGAAGGGTACAGGTGTTCCATGATAGCCATGAGGCCCAGGAGGGCTTTGTCCTCCCCCAATTATGCTCTTGAACAGTTAATTATAATACTTATTGTTGCAACTCATGAAGTTATTCTCCAATTAAGAGTATGCGCCAAATCCAATTAAAATTTAATAGTGAATTTGAGATTCCTTGAGCTAACTGACCCTATAATGATTTTTAAAATATTAATTTGATATAGTTGACAGAAATATTTTGTAAATAATTGGGTAGTCCTTCATCCAATAGAGTAATTAATCTTTGAATCTCATTGATAAGCTGATGAATATCTATTATTGCTTCTCTGTTATCCTGAACAACTTCAGAGAAAATTTCATTAAAATTAATCATATTTTTATGAAACACTTCATTTATGTTCAAACTTTTCACAAATTTCATGATGTTGCACGTCTACAATTTGGAGTAAATGATGTAAAGCAGGTTTAAAAGAAACAAAGATAATAAATTAAATTCTGTTGCTAACACAATAGTTAGTAACTGAGCTGAAGTATATAAATATCACATAATAGAGGTCACAGCAGTTGCTCAAGTTTGAAAAGAACAACTCCCAGCATAATTAACCTATAATAGTTGTTATAGTAGCACTAAATTATCCATATGTAGGTATATTGTTCTTAATTTCATGAGGTAAAATGAACTCAAGAGTATCTTTAAAACATTTTTCACTTTGATCAACTAAATCAAAGCCAAATTTTAAATTTAAAAAATACAAAAAACCAGTTACTTGAGTCAAGCAAATTAATCAGAATGTCAATGCCATTGATGTCTGATGCCCCAGCTTGGGGTGGTGGTGCGCCGTCTTCTGGCAACCTTCAGCCACCACCGAAGCGCTTCTAAGGTCGCTCTTCTAGCCCTCCCAATGCCACCAGGCGTTACATCCCACCTCAGGACTTGGCCCACCATCTTGCATGCTCACAAGTGTGCTCCAGGGCCCTTTGGTACTCCCTTGGAGCAACCCGCATTTCAGCCTCTGGGTCAAATATGGGAATCTTTTTCCCATATACAAGTGTGACCATCATCAAGCTGGTCATGGCAGTTTTCAAACCCACCAGATATATTAATTTTTGCCCATTCAAGGGCTATTTTGACCCCAGATTTTAATATGAGGCTGATGCGGCAGCAGCATCTAAGCTGCCAATTATGTCTCAATATCCCTACTCCCACTGTTCGCACATGCTCCTGGACGAGGCCACTTATGTGGTCCAGTTCAAAGAATTGCTCTCCGACCTTTCTCCTAAACGCCTCCACCATGAGCTCACAGAGGGTTTGGCCATTTACAGCGTAGACCCTGTGCTGCAATTCGTGGTTATAAATGGAGTGGATCATTTAGCAGGGCCATACACCTTTGTGATGATCTGCCCATTCCATTGTGATACCCACCTTGTGATTCCCCCTTGCTTGGTGATCAGATCCACCCCTGATCACACATTATGGTTGTGCATCAAGAACAGCCACGCCATTTGCCCCTTGTGCTTTGATATTGATTACTCAAAGTGCAAGTGCCCTATGACTTCCACCTCCACCGCTTCCACCCGCTCCCCCTCTTGAATCAGCTCAGCTGCTGCCTCACTCAAATTTTTTGAGTGGGGCTCAATTCTCCCACCCCAACCTCAGAAAATTCTGGCTTGGCTTCCAAAGCTACAGCCAATCAAAATTAATTTTTTTATAAAATTTGGTCAATTTATGGCAACCTGAGCTGATGGCTGAAAAAGCTTCAGCTGAGCTGTCATGGTTGACAGTTTGCAGCCAATCTGGTGCGGCCAACTTGCTAACTCTGGTGGCTGGGCCAGCATTAGCCAAGTCAAATCCGTTTGAGTGTCTCAGATGTATTGATGAAAATAACTGGTCATATAACGTAAAACCAGATTTTGCATTGGAGGAGTTTTTGTCAATCCTCCTGGCTCACGCCCCTGCCATTTTCATCCTAAAAACAGTTTATACCCTTTATAAAAATATAAATAAAATAGAAATCAAAGCTGCTGAAGCTCCTGCCAACACCCTACTCCGCCAGCAACTCCATGGGGCAATGGAACCCCTGGTTGAGGGTATTCCTATCCCCAATTTCCCTCATGATTTTGAGGAAGAGGCAAAGTATTAAATTGAGGAGCTGGCTTTTGGTGGGAGCTACACCTGAATTGATGCATTAAAAACCTCTCTTTTTGACACTAAATACCCTGAAACCCACCGGCACATTGTCATTTACTTGTGTACCTGCTCTCATCACTTTTGCTGAGCATCAACTTGCTCAATATGTGAGACGATGGACACTGCCAGCCTCATTACTAAAGAAAACCCGCAATTATACTTCCTTATGCCACATGTCACTGATGCTACCACCCCAATGCTGTCCACCATGGTCCTCCAGCTAAAGCGGGCACCAGACAAAAGTTTCCCCAAAGCTTCCTCACCTTCTGATATGGCTTCCTAGGCTGTTAGCTGAGGTGCCATATAAGGATTTTTTATTCTAATAATCCCTTTATTTGGCCCATTTGCAAATATAAATGCATAGCATCTCCCCCTTTTGGGTTGGGCACCACTATTGCAAAAAAGAAATATCTCTAAGAGATAAAAGTACAAGTAACATTGAAGGCATCTCAGATATTAGAGTATTGATCCAACGAGTCACTGTTTCTAATCTATTATTTAGACCATTTTGGCTAGAACTTTCCATTTGTATTAGATTATTTCACTTTAAAGCAACTCAGGTGCCCCTGTAGTTAGCACCACACATCGAATTTTGCAATAACTTATGAAATTAATTTTAAAATTTTATATGTGAAACTGAAGCTGTCATAGTAAGGATTACCTGTGATTCTAATATTTTGGTCTTATAGGAAGTCAAACTTGAGACAAAAAAATATAAAAGTAAATTCAAGATCCCTTATTAATAAAAATTTCCAATTTTATAAGTTTGTAGTAGAACGCGGTGTTGAAGAGATTTTCTAGTTACCTTTTAAGTTAGGATCATTTGATTCTGGCTATGTCAAACTATGATTTATAGACTCAAAACGGCTGGAATTGTTTTAAGAGCTTTCTTACAAACATTCTATCATTAGACATAAAATTATAAATAACGAGCTTCTAGATACTTTTCATTATTGTTAGTTATTGAATTAATGTATGATGATGAAGATAGCTAATTCTATAAAGTTCTAACTATGACATATGCAATTTCAGCCATTTATCATCATTAGCACTGACAAGGGCTCTCTCTGAGCATGAACTGGATGCAAAATCTAACAATCACAGTTTTAATACTTTTTGACACTATGCATTCATCTGTATTACTTTTTGTACAGCCCAGCGTTACCCTCTCTACAATAACTGGAAGGTTTTTACAATTTCTTCTCATAACTATAGCTTTGAACTTTTTAAGACCCTGCTGTTGATATATAAAATAACCTAAAAAAATTTAAAATTAAACCAGTTGTTACCTCATATTGCTTCTTAAGCTTCTACAAGTGCCTTTTTTAATATTTCACCTCTACTGCCTCACTGCTAATTATTGTTTCAACTCTCACCCAGTGAATCTAACTGGGTTTAAATAGTTCTTTATGCTCAGCATTATTTATAGAAGATGATAAAAGGTTTGAAAAGTCTTATGTAAGCATGACAACTTGACTATTTTTCAATCTAAATCATCTATATATTCTTCATACTTGTCAGGCGGGACGCCCTTTGGTGTCCCAACTATATGCTTTATGAAGTTAGGCCCAAACTATAACTTTATTTGACTTATTTAAAACAAATATTTGCTTCAAGTAAACTTTTGATACACAGGCAAAGGACGCTCATTTTTTCAGACTCCACCTGCCAAGTATAAAAATGTGATTAATGCTCTTTGGCGATTTCTACACCTTAATTTATTGAGGTATCCATAAAATAACCTCGTTTATTTCACCCATGGAGCTCTATAAATACTGCCTCAAAAACAACACTTGAACTCTAAGTAACGGACAAGTTTTACAGTGACACACCATCATTCTTGTTGGAATCAGAAAGTTGGGAGGGTTTTAGCCCCTATATTTATTCATTTAAAAAATTTATGTTTTAATTTAGGCTCCAGAACTCCTTCCTGAAGAACAAGAGAAGCCCTCATTGGAGAGGGGTTTCTCCATTATGATAATGATGGCAACGTTTAGCCATCAATCAGTTTGATTAACATTTGGAAACAAAAACGAGATTTAAAAAATGGTATAGACATAAAGAAAACGAGTCATACTAGCTCTTTTGGGTGAAGCTAAACCAATTTTTATATAACATATTGACTCTTAGAACCCTCGCCTGACCTCTCCTATGATTCGCCACATTCATGAGGCATAAAAAATTTATTTTGCAATATGGTGGTATGCCATTCAAAAATGGTGTAAAACTTGTTTTTGTTAATTATAAAACTATCTCGCACTATTTGTGCAACAAGAATAATTATCCTGGTGGGCTCATTATGCCTGAAGTAAATCCACTTGTGAGTTGTTTACATTATATAATACTAGATAAGTATAATATAAATAATATTGCTTTTATTTCCCATTACTATCACTATTAGTAACACAATTTGTTGCAAATTATCTGAATTTGACAATCAACCAGGAAAATGAGTAGATTTTTATGCACCAACACCAGCTGGGCAAAAGTGGCCAGAGAAAAAGGCCCCAAACCCACCTAACCCATTGGAGAAAAACACCCTGGCAGTATATTGGAACAACTACCCCCCCCAAAAAAAAGGGGTGAGAAAAGCGCCGCACTCGTAGTTTTGCAATTTTTACAAAAAATGGGCGCTTTCACAAAAATTGAACATTCCAAACCCTTGTCCTCCCTCAAGCACAGCCTTAGAATTATGGTCAGCAATACCTCCCTTGAGTCATGGAAAAAAATGGGAGAGGCCTTCTCCGTGATTTTCCCAAACACCATCTCTGTAAATTCTAAAAATTTACATAGAGGATGGGTGGATGTCGGGTTCATGACTGCAGAGGAAGCAGCAGATGCAACAAACCAAATTTTCCGTAGAAATTAATAACAAAGACCACATTATCCACATGGTGTGCACATGATGGAATGAGGCGAATGACCTATTCATCATATTCAACCAACTCCCAAGCACCATGCACCATGATATCCTCAAGGATGAGCTCCACGCGGGCCTCAAAAGTTATGGTGAAAATAAACAATTTGAATTTGAAAAATGTCCCCTCCTTCCCCACCTATGCACAGGGAAGGCAATAGCCATTATTGAACCCAACCAGGACGTGGTAGAAGATATCACCCTCATTCCATGCACAGTGACCATTAACCTCCCTGATGGCAGCATATCTCGCCCCTTCCGCTTCACACCAGAACACACTCTGCCCATCTGCAGCTTCTGCACAGCTCTAGGCCACAAAGACCATGCGTGCCCCATCAAATGTGGGGGGAAGCACCGAAATTTTGTGAGGATGATATGGATGAAATGAGCCCAACCTTTAGTAAGATGAAGGATGCAACTTACGCCTTACATCAAGCAAAAGAGCCAAAATTACTTTAGTTGAACCCATTATGCACAAGGATCACCATTGCGCACAGGCTGCCCACAAGCAGGCCGCGAGTTCCACCAAAACCCAAGCCCACATTACGATCTCCCCGACCAGATCCAGTCAGATGCCATGGCAGCATGGCGAAATAACCTTTCTGATCCCCCACATAAAACTCAACAAAATCAAAGCAAATTTTTAAACACAACCAATCAAACGCCTCCAACTTCACTGAAGCAGAATCACCATACACCACTGTGGATCCTCCTAGCCAATCACATGTGGCCAGCAACAACATGGTTCATGAGTACAATATGAAAGATCATCCCAGCCAATCACAAAGTGACAACACTCCCACACAAAACCCAATTGCCCTGACACCTAGCTTCTGCACATCTAGCCATAGGTAAGCAGCGGAAAATTTTATGCTGGTGGGGCACACACAAACAACGCCAGAGCCAAACTCCACAGAGCAATCTGATCCCAAAGAAACCAAACAAAACTGACACTACAACCACCGAGCAACATGCTGGAACCATTCTGGCTGATCAGCCCCAAACTCATAGTATGACCTGTGCTGATAGGGAATGGGGTTACCTCAGTGGGTCGCCCCAACATTCCTGATATGTGGATTACCGCAATCACCATAGGGACGCTTAATATTGCGGGAGCCAAAGCCCCACGTCCTGGGCCAAAAATGGCTTTCTTGCGCAATATCCCCGTGGACATCTTAACCATCCAAGAACCTCACTGTCTACCGGGGGAGGAGGAGTCATGGTCAACCATGCTCCTCCCAGCTAAATCCTTTTGGATGTACCACTGTGGGGTGGTAATTTGATCCAACTGCAATCCTCCAGTAAATATCTGAAGCACATCCTCCTCCCTGGAGGGATGGCTGCTTCTAACATATTTTGAGTGGAATGGAGAAAAATTTGCTGTGGCATGTGTATATGCCCCAAATGATCCAAATGACCGCCAATTTTTTTCCAATATCCTCTCAATTCCTTTCATCAATACAACGTTTTTTGTGGGAGATTTCAATTGCTGGCTTAATCTCATAACTTACCGCTGGCCTAAAACAAAGGCCATACCCCATGGCCACACGGAACTTCACATACTAAAGGCAACACTGGGCCTGTATGACACCATTCCCAAACAGGCCACCACGCTGGCCAACATGATGAGGCCTCACTACAAAAACAACCAACTGATCTAAATGACTCAGATTGACCTGATGCTCGCCCCTGTAGACTTCCATCACCATGTATCAAATTTCACAAGAACAATTATCTCCTTCTCCAACCACCAAATGGTCTCAATACAATTATCATCTGCGGCGAAATACCAAAAGCCACCAACCTGGAACAAAGTTCACCCAAGCGCCATTCATCTTCCAGAACTTAAAATTTGGATTGAGATGGTGATAACAACACAGACAAAAAAACGGCCACCCACAGGGAACACTATCGCCAAGTGGGAAATTTTCAAGACAAAGGTAATCAAGAAAGCCTGTCACTTAAACTCCAGAAAGCTGGCCACAATGTCCACGACAATCAATAAGGCTATCAGACAGCTCCAACACTTAGAATACAACACACCCCGCGAGGGATACAGCCCTCAATGGGGACGCCTGTGGTTCCAAACATCTGCACAGGTCAACGCCCTCTTTAAAATCACCAGCACTATATCGAAGTATGGCACAAATTAAAAACATTCTATCCAGCGAAACCCATACAGCCCAATTCTTCCGCCGCCTTAAACCAATCTCAATCTTAGTGACCTGCACACAGGTTCGTTGAGCAGATGACACACTGGCGTCCACACCATCTGAAATATTGGCCTAATTACACCAATTTTACACCAACCTATACACGGTGGATTTTGTGGCACCTATCAAAATAATTTTTTTTATCATCTGCTAATATTGACAAATAGCTGATAAACCAGACCCTGCCAAACCCATCACTAGAGAGGAACTATGGGAGGTAATAAAATCAACTCCACGCCACAAGTGCCCTGGGCCTGATGGCATCCCATATGAATTTTACAAAAAGTATTTTGATTACATCGCCACAGTACTATTAGCAACTATAAGCAAGTGCCTAGAGGACACAGCCCTTCTACCTGGCGGCCAAGACGCATATGTGGTCACACTCTTCAAGAAAAGAGACCAGGAAGACCTAAACAATTGGCGTCCAATTGCTCTCACCAACACCAATACTAAAATACTAACGAAAATCTTAGCCAAGCGTCTGGGATACATTGCACAGATAGACCTCTCCCCTCATCAGTTTAGCTTTATCCCCAATAGCTTAATTTGGGATAACATTCACACCATAGCCAACATCTGCCAAGATAACCCCACAGGCGCCCTTGTTTTCCTGGACCAAAAGAAAGAATATGACCGAGTGCACTGGGATTACTTGGAACAATGTCTAAAGGCCTTCAACCTACCATCCCGCTTTATAAACTGGGCGCTCCTCCTAACACGCTCAGCCAGGTTTGCAATCAGAGGCCCAGGTTTACTAACTGAAACCATCACCCACAAAGGGGCCTCAAACAAGGCGACTCGCTTAGCCCCTACTATACAATTTCAGCCTTGACCCTCTCCTCCGCATAGTAAACTCCAAGCTCTCTGGAATCAGGTTGGAGGGACAACTACCAACGCAAAATGCTCGCCTTTGCTGACAACTGCATAGTTGGTGTCTCATGCAATAGGGATGCCAGAGCAAATGAGCGCATTATTCACCAATATGAGTCAGTGAGTAATGTCAAGCTGAAAAAACAGAAAACAGAGGTAATTCTGATGGGCAAATTTAGCTCAAATTGGACCCCCCTCCCACAAATGACCAAACCAACTCACCGCACACCCTATCACAAGACAAGGACCTACTCCAATAAAACCACTGCGCTTACCCCATGCACCCCACCCCGCCACCAACCCAGTCCGTTACTTGAGAATATGGCTTGAGGCTGGTGGATATGCACTTGACACCATTGAAACCAAAATATTGGACAACATCACAAAAAGTATGACAAGTATGCGGAGGAGTAAATCTAGTCTAGCTGGAAGGGTTGTGTTAGCTAACTCTCTGATCTTGTCAAAGCTATGGTTTGCTGCTCACGCAGTTCCTTTCTCCACCAACTTTACCAACGCAGTCTACAAGCTCCTGCAGATCTGGCTGTGGTCTGGATACCGCGCACCAGTCAGGCTGAAGACCATGTATGGCCCACGGAAGAAAGATAAGATGGGGATGCTCAACTTCATGGAACGAGCAACACAAATCTTTGGCTCATGGAAAGCTATGAAAACGTCGCTCAACTCGCTTTCCCCCCACTGGGCCAAGGCAGCCTAAAACAACTTTGAAATGGCACTACATCTGAGGTGCCCATACAACCCTACAACACTGATGAAGTAACTAACAACACATCCAACAGCCACAGGACCGCACAACACCAACCGCTACTTCAAACGCGTCCTGTACACCCTAAGACAAGGGGATTGGAGTTTCTCCTATGCACAACAATCTGAAGACACTAACCCGCCAATAGAGTATACGCAACTCCACAGAGGACAAATGAGTGACCATCGCACCTGCCCCACTACCGCCCTTCCCTCTATCCCAGATTGACTATCTAGATTACCAAGATGTCCCATATGACTTGCACACTCAAAGGAAGGTGTGGGACCTCATCACTTGCCCCCTCTTATCCCCATAAGTGAGCTCCACAGTGTGGCGCTACATGCGTCATACGTTTAGAACAGCTGACTGCAACTTCTCAATGTTCAAATCATGCGCCATCTGCGGAAGACCCAACACGCTGGCCCACTGCCTGGAAGGGTGCCCGCCATCCAAGCTTATCTGGGCCAATGTGATGTACTTATTCCAGCAATCACCATCAGCTGAATTCTGATTATCCAGAGATATCTTAGCAATCAACACAATCTCATCTATCCCCCAGACGCTAAGGGCTTTAATTGTGAGTATTGCAATATGGTCCACTCACACAATTGCCCTCGATGCTTTCAATGGGATCTTCCACAACATTAACCAAGATATAGTCAGGTTCCACAGCCATTTGGTCGACCACTTCCAAGATTGGATATTTGGATCACTAAAACACAAATGGAAGAAACATATGGGTAACTGGCTACCAATCTGGTTCCTTCGATGTGACACTGAAAACCTCACAATCTCTATAGGCGGTACACCCTACTAGCCCTTGAGCTGTCAAGTATCTCAAGGTCATAGTCACTCACAACCCGTGGCTACTAGCCACACCCAAGTGTAACATGTCTCGTCTTATCTCTCTGGTTCCAATGCTTAGTGTGCTTCCCACACTTTATTTTCTTTTCCCCACATATTGGATGTGTCAGTCCCCTGGTCAGCCATCCTCGAATAAATAAAAATAAAAAATAAATAAATATTTTCTTAATATTACTTCTCTTCCTCTATGATGAAGTTAGGATACTTATTCTGGGGGATACAGGTTCCTCAAAGAAAAGTATTGATCAAGACCTAGCTGACCACTTTGTGTTACAAGACTTGGTAATATGGTTAAAGCAGTTGCCTCACAGGAGATTCCCACCTTGAAAGTTCAGGGTCTTGTTATTATCAGGTTAGTGAGTACCACCTTGCTGAAAACCTCCTGAGAAGTCAATAGGGTGCTGTAACTTATCTAATTTAAAATTATTATGGTGTAGTAAATTTGATATTCAAACAAATTAGAAGGCTAATACATTATTTAACTTTAAAAAGGGGAAAATGGTAAAATCATGTCTCTATTAGATTACAAGGCAATTTTCCTCAATGTCTCAACGTGTAGAAACTCATTCTTGACCTCTGATGAAGCCCAGTCCAGAAGCCCCTTATCCCCTTTTTGAATGGGATAAAGCCTTCTTTTAATGTGGCTATTGCAAATATTTTACATGGCATATCAAATTTTATTGTGATTTTAAGCTTGTAGATTTTGGTCTCCTTTCCTCCCCTATCTACCACTTAGCTTCTGAGGAAAGAGGGATCGCTTTTTTGTTTATGTTACAAAATATCTTGCTAAAGCTTCTAGTTTCTAGTGTACCTCTCCAGTATGCACTCCACTCTTAACTGTGGAGAAAGCAGAAAGTACTCTACGCCTTTGTGTAAACTATGGAAAAATGAACAATATAACCATACAAGATGAAACTTCTCCATATAAAGGCGAAAATTGCCCTATATGCGGAGAAAGCCCAATTCTTATCTAAACTGATTTTCTTGAACTCCTCTAAAAACCTCGTTAAAAAGAGACAAGAATGGATTATTGCATTATATTCCAGGAAAGGGACTTCTTCAATTCTGGGGTATAACATTTAGCATTAAGAATAAGCCTGAAGTTTTTTAAAGTTGTATAAATGCTTTGTTAAAAGAGCTATTGGGTATTTACTGTGGTTTTTTTAAATATGATAATAGTATGTCCAGACAAACTGATTCATTAGTTTGCATGCAGTAAGCTTTTAAAAAAATTAGTAGCTCACTTTAGGATGAAGATAAGCAAGTGTGAAATTTTTTCAAGTCTTAGGTTACCTTCTTGGGCGACATTCTGGCTGACAAGAAAGATATGATCACTCCAGAAAAGGAGTAGGAAATTCCTGGTTGGCCCACAACAACCTCCGTTAAAGAATTGGGAAGCTTTTTTTGGGACATGCACTTTGCTTATATAAGATCATTCCCTTTACCTTTCAGAGGTTGTACACCCTCATATAAGGCCATTGATGCAAACCCCTTCATTGATTATCTGCACTAAAGATTCCTTTCAGGACGTGAAGTGCACCTTATTTTCCATTTCTGTACTTCATCAAGGGACCCAGACAAGGAGTTTATTGTGGCTACTGACGCTTTCAACTTTAATACTGATGCTTCTCTATCTCAAGTGGTCACAGATGGAATTGAACATCCTTTGGGTTTTCTCCTGCAAGATGTTCCTACCTGGGCTGAATTATGCTGTTTATGATAAAAAACTATTGGCAGTAGTAGCTATATTGACTTACTGGCGCACCATCTACATGATTATTCTTGGTCATTCTGTGTTCATATTGATCATTGGACAAGTAGTACTACCGTTACCCTCATGTCCAAACCCCATAACAAATCCGCTAACATGAGACCTTTTTCAAAATTTTTGTTCCATTAGGAGCGCACAAAATTCAAGGAGAACGGTTTAGTGGCGGCTTAAGTAGTGACCTGAACTTATATTTTTTTCAAGAAAGTGAAGCTTCATAACACCCATCTGATGATTCCTCTAGGTAAACTTACATCTACTTAGTCTTCCACTTTCACTGGCGCCCAGTGAGCTTCCCTGGTAAATCCTGAGGTTTATAATTGCTCAGACAGGTCGTCATGTCACAACCATTATTCTTAGCAATATATAAGATACTTGACAAATGCAACTTGAACATGATCTAATATGGTGAACCTTATACAAGTTGATATGGTATGGCTTCAGGGATAATTCATTGGGTTTCCACCAAACTTCTTCTCCAGAAGAAAATCTAAGTGCATCATTTTTAGATAACCGTGGGATACCCTTAGAAAAAAATCCTGGAGCTATTGCCGCCTGTATTATTTGGGAAGGGAATATCACCACAAATTAATTGTATACAAAAAGTGCCTTATAATCTACTGGATGAAACCAAATTGTCATCCCCTTGTTTGGTTGTTGATTCCAGTCCTGTAAGCAGATGGAACTTAGACTTTAATAAGTCTACTTTTTCTTTGGAATTACCTCTTAGATAGATTATATGCCAAAATGGTGGTGTTGGACCATTTAATTAGTTTTACCTCTTCATACCATGCCATAACAGTAATGGCAGCTCAAATGGCTAGCTACTTTTCTCCATGTGTTCTCCATCCATGGCAAATTAATAGAGATCTTCAGTGACCGTGGACCCCAATTCAGATACTTACTTAAGAGAATAGAATAAATTTTCAGAAATGCCCCTGCCAACAACTGGGTTTCCATTCACAATCTTCCCTGAAGAGATTATGACTAAATTAATGTTTAGGACGATTCTTGTAGTGCTACATGTCGGCTGATCACTCAGACTGGTCTTCACACCTTACCTTAGCGTAATCCATTTATAGCACAGCCCATAATTTATCATATTTTTACTCCCTTCTTTTCCAATCTTAGTATAACCCCTCATTTTACATGGAACCTAGCTGTGGGTCCAAGACGGAAGCTGTGGTGGACTTTGCCAAGCTCTTCATAAAATTAATATGAAGTAAACAACCAAAATGATGCTGCCATGAAGACCTACAAGGAGAATACATTTGGAATGAGAAGGGCAGGACCTGAGTACAAGGTGGGGGTTTTGTAATTCTTGATTTCTGGAATATTTCATTAAAAAAGCCGTGCAAGAAAACTGGATTAAATAGGATAGGACCATATATAGCATTTCCATAAAAGTGGGTCATGCCTCCTACCATATGAACCTCTCACTTAAGTTCTGAATATTTATGTTTAGCTAAGAAAGTAAGTCAATTTGTTTAAGGGCCTTCTTCTGAGACCTCAGGTTTTTGCCTAATTGAGAGGGAACCCAATATGGGAAGTGGAGGAGATTGTGGCCTCCCACTTCTAAAAGAGAATTTGGGATAGATTTTTAGTGTTAAAAGGTTTTGATGCCATGGAGAACAGTTGATCTCCATAATGCAGCTGCACCCAGGATCAGGACTTAATTAATTCTCTCACAAACACTTTCCAAATACCGGTGGTATTAAAAATAACTTTAAATTGCCGCCATTAAACTACCTCCTACCTAAATAAATCCTCCTTACTAACGCCATTGGACAATGGAATTTGCCTTAAAAGCTGATAATATCATGTATCAGAAATACTTGTGATTATAGGCCATAAGAACAAGATGGATGTTAGTAAGGCCAAGTTTTAAGTTGTCTTTCCTTAATACTAAACATATCTTGGAACACGTTGGGTAAGCTCAAAATTATTCATAGGTTGGTACCAATTGTTTTAAGGTTAGTTTACCAGCGTTACATCAGCAGCTTTAAAATTACAAGGTATTTAAATAACAGAAAGGGTGTGATATTTATGACTTATAAACTAAGATTTGAGTCTATTAGAAGTACAAAATTTGGATTTTAACAAAAAATTCCTTCAATCCAAGACTTAAGTTTGAGCATATTTGAGTTGTGTACCACCATTAAAGGGATTTTGACTCTATCAGCTAAATTTGGATCATCTTAAAAAATAACCACGTCCCTTCTCCCTAATCGTTAAAAAAATTTTTCTAGACCACCTTCTTTAATGGTCAGCTCCTGTTAATAATATATTCTTTAGTTCTAGTGGTACTCAACAAAAAAGGGGAGACATACACGCACATTTATTTGAAATGTGCTAAACAAAGAAAACATCATATTTAAAAAAAATTCTGATATGACACTTAAGCTACCACCCTAGGAAGCCATATCATATGGGAAAGAGGGTTTGGGAAAATTTTTGTCTGACTCCAGCTTTAAAAGGCGGGCTACGGTGGACAAAATGGGGCTAAGTTATCAGCGGTATGAGGCAAAGGAGATACAGGTGCAGGTTTTATCCATCAAAGAGGCCCAAAATATGCATCATCTCCCTTTTATTAATACATTGTTGAGGTAAGCCAGCCAGGGTAGGACTCTAAAAACAAAAAAAAGTAAAAAAATAAAGAGGACCAATTTTTGAGATTTTAGAAAACAGGACTATAAGAAACCAACCAGGCGGGAAAAGTGTAAAAACTGCTAATTGTCCATAGTGTAATAAAAGCGGGATTTTTCGGGGCTCTTCCTCACTTATGCCTTTATTTTCCCAGTGTGATTTATAAGCCAAGTCAGAGAGTAAGGATGTGTGGCATCAGCTTACAAAGTTTGAGGTTACCTTAGGGGGGTATGTTATAGAAGAGCCATGCGTGTCTAAGGCCACCCATGTATAGTGCTAGGCCTTGTTTAGCTAGGAATTGGGCGTTGGGGCTCTTGATAAACTAGGCAATATTGGTGCTTAATATTTTAGATTTTGAGATCTGTCTAATATTAAACAATCCAGAAGAGTTTATTGGATTTCTTGTACATATTTGTAGGTTGCGCTTACCTAGGGGTAATTCTAAAAGGGATATAGGGGGTGTTAAAAACTGCGTTTGGCTGATTCTTTTTTTTTACTACTAGACGGTCATCTGGCTGATTCTTCATAGAAGATAACTGAACAGGTTTGTTTGTGCACATTTCGCTTTTCTTTATAGATATATATGAGCAATAATAGTATGAAGACTATTATCTGTAGATAAAAAAACCAGATGTGGTCCAACGCTAAACTTGGAATAATCCACGAAACACTGATTATGATAACAGTTTAGGACTTCTTCATATTATGGGTTAACTTTATCTATCCTCAGACAAAAATATTATCAGCCTTCATGATCATCATAAATAATTAGCGGAGATACACGTCAAAGGTCTTATTTTAAATTAAGGATATCCAATTCTTACTAATTATCACACAAAAGAGTCCAAAATTATTGTACTGCAACAATAATTAGCTGAAGATGAAAAAAACCTATTATCTTAATCTATCACTTTTACTAATAAAGTTACTAGTGAATTTATAGGGTGAAATTGACGCTCAACTCCATGGTTGGCGCCTCAGCCATGAAAAGGCAGCCATTGCGTTGAATTACCCTTTGAAGTCTCTTCCAGAGATAGTCTTCTATATCAGGCTAAGTAATCCTCCGTTGGACATCCCAGATATCTGAAAATGATAAGAGCCAGAAGACGTGTCCCTAACTTTTACACTTGATCACAGTGAACCAACCACATATAGCTAGTGACCTGCTTAGGTAAAGGGGCTCTTTACCCATTATAGCGGGGCAAACCAACTGATAGATTTGCTAGTTTCAGGTGGCATCACTTGCCTCACAACTGTTGATTAAATACCCAATCAGTCAGTGATGAAACCCAACCAATCCCAATTGGCACACTTGATAGTTAATCAGAAATCAACTATCAGATGCCCCAATTACATTAGCAACTCTGCCCATGGAGATCATAAGCATCTGAATAGATCTCCTTAGCAAATCCAAGCCTGGCAAATTACACCAAAATCCCCTTAGACAATTTATAACACAAAATTGAGGGCAACCAATATCTGATATATTTGCTAGTAGTCTTAACCACTAGTGAACTAACAGATAACTGAGGAAGCCGGAAAGGTGGGTAAAAATCCCAAACATCCCCCCTCTTGACTAGATTTTCAGCGATAATAGGATTTGACAGGAGAATGAAACATTAGACCAGGAAAATACTTCTTAGTTTCCAGCGGAGCTCAGCCATTCTGCACTCAACACTGCTCAGGAAAACCTTTGGCCTGCGGTTCTCTTCCTTTTCATTCTTGCTACTGCTTCCTCAAAGCACGGTCCACATAACCCACTTCCATGCTGATCTAGTCGATATTTGTAAAGATGCTAATCCCAGAAAACTAGTTTACCCCCTGGTCAGGGTATATGATCCTTTGTAATACTCAGGATCTTGGTTTGGAATCCTTGATTCCCTGACCTCCCTCCTCATCCTTAACAGGAGGCCAATACCATTGATATTTTTCTTTTCAGAAAAAACGATTAGATATATGCTTTTGTTATCTTTTCTTAGTAAATCTTTTTTAATATCTTTCTTTCTATTTTCTTCCTTATTAAAGAGCTTATTTTATAAATTATAAATCAATTGCGCCAAAATTAAAATAAATTAGAGCTTAATATACAAAAAATTAGATAATGTCCAACATTATAAAAAAGCTTGACATCACCCCTCTTGTCCAGCCCATATGTCAAATTCTAACTCTCAGTACCAGCAATATCTTAAGAACATCTCTGCTGAAGATGCCAGTCTCCTCTGATTGATGAGTCATTCTGCTCAGAGAAGTCATTTTTATGGTCCCCCTAGGACCCATACTTCAAGTTGAGCGCATGTAGATAGTCCTTCTACTGAAATACCAGAAATGGTATCCAATCTGAATGAAACCAGAATAGCAACCATATTGAATAAATTACAGCGATTCTCCCTCTTCCATAGGTTCCCAAATTGGACTTTAATACTCTTCTATATTTGGCTCCTCTTGTGGATAATCCCATTATAATAGTCAAGCCTCTTGAAGCAGTGTCATCCAATATCAGTCAGTCATTTTATTTTTTTTATTTAACCGAGGCAAGCCAACCAGGGGACAGACATTACCAAAAGAAAGAAATGACATGAAACCTGAAGAGGGTCAACTCCGTCGAAGAAAGTTTTTTCCACCTCTGGATCAGGACTCAAATATTCTGGTTACATCATGGGTAAGGTTTTCGTGTTATTAGACCTACTAACCACCAATAGCTTCCTTTGGCTGGCACCCCAATCAATGTGCGAAGGGCAGGAATCAAACCCACAATCTTCAGGTTGGTAGTCATACACCCTTACTGACTTGCCTTCCACCCCCTATCAGTCAGTCATTTTATGCTGGCTCCAATTTGCTTCCTTAGTTACTTTTTTAGCTCAGTTAATATTTTTTAACATTTACAGGATTTCTTGGATTATTCACGACCAATAAATCCTAAATTTATAACTGCATAGGTTTGGTGTTGTGCAATCCTTTGCATTTTCTAATAATTTATGATTAATTGAAAATAGTATGAAGACTATTATCCGTAGTTGATATATCACTTATATTGGGTTCAACGCTTGACCAGTATTCCTCCTCAAAATACTTAAGATTTCTTTAATAGGGATTCATTCCCTTATACCGCCAAACTTGATCCAGCTCAGATACTCGTTTATGGCTTCTCTCTGGTGACACAATGTGGGAGCAATCCATCTTAGCTCAACTTCTCTTCTCTGGATCCTTAATCCTTAATCTATATCTTAAAGAGTCTAAATAAAGCACACGGCAATAATTTCCTTGAAGAAGAATAGAACTAGTAATGAATTCCAGTAATTACTGTCTTCTATTAAGTGAATTCTTAGGGGAATTTATAGTGGGAATTTGGTGCCCAACCACCAGATTGGCACCCCATCAATCAAACGGCCTCTGATGCTGTTAGATTACATTTTGTCATCTCATCAGAGATGGTCTTCCAAATCCTGGATAGGATTCTGTCATTGGACATCCTTGAGACCTAAAACGGGAAGTCAGAAAACGTGTCCCTAACGTTTTCCTCTTAATCCCAGCGAATCAACCATATTTGGCAAGCGACCTGCTTAGGTAATGGGACTTGTTACTCATTAAGACAGGTCGTGAACTAACTAGTCAATTCCTTAGTTGAAAGCGGCGTCACTTTGCCTCAAAACTTGATCCTTAAATTCCCAATCAGTTGGTGATGAAACCTGACCAATCCTAATTGGTACCCTGATAGTTAATCATCAATCAACTATCAGATGCCCTTTATTTTGTCAACAACTCTGCCTGAAGAGATCTTAAGCATTCACCCATATTGATCCTTGACAGATCTGAACCAGGCAAATTATCTAAAATCCCCTGAACATTGTTACCCAAAATCAGGGTCAACTGATATAATTTACTTCAATATGGGGAATTATTCCCTAGTGACCTCTGGTAATCTAGTCAGCTGTAATGCGGGCAAAAATCCAACACATCCCCCAATTTATTAGATTTCAAAAGTGAAAAGGATTTAGACAGGAGAATACCACTTTGGACACTTGGTCAAATACTTCTTTAGTGCAAGTGGAGTATGGTTGATTGGCACTCAACGCTGCTTGGGATGACCTTTGGCATGCAGCTCTCTTCATCTTCCTCCTCGCTACTGCCTACTTAGAGCGCGGTTCCCATGACCTTCTGTCATGCTGAGCTGATCAATTTATTTTTTTTTAGTACTAGATGGTCCCAACCCAAGAGCTGATCAATTTATTTATGATAATAATAATAATAATCCCAGGATCCATTTCCCCCCATCAGGGCATATGACCTGCTGTCATATTCAGGATTTTTGGTTCAGCATCCTCGATTTCTTGATTTTCTCATCATCCTTGACAGAAGATTCTGGCCATCAATTCTTTGTTTTATGGCGCAATTAAGAATGCCAATTTATATTCGCCCTTGATATTTTCTCATAATAATCTCTTGGCTTATATCATCCTTAATTCTTTTATAAAGAGCTTATCCCATTAATTTTAAAATTACTTTATCCAGAGTTAGAGCTTAATTAATTTCAGAGTGCATAATGTCAACTATCATAAAAGTCAACATCCCCCTCTCGTCCATATCATCTGTCAAATTTGGAGTCTCAGTACCAACAACTGCTTGATAGCATGTCTGATAAAGACCTTCAGATCTTTCAACTGATGAGTCAATATGCGCACCAGAACCTCTTCTATGGCCCTCCCAGGACTCATATTCACGGTCAAGTACCAGTGGCCAGTCCTTCTGTAGAATTACTGGAAATGGTATCCAACCCCAACAAAACTAGGATATTGATTTTCTTGAACAATTTGTGACCAATCCTTTCTCTATCGTCAATTCCTGAGTTAGACTTCAAAACTCTTCTGGATTTATCTCCATAAAAAGATTCTCCAATCATCATTGTCAAAAATCCTGAATCAATGCCCTCCACTCTCAATTACTCGTTCCTCACCAGATTTGGACTTGCTTCTGGAGTTCCTTTTCCAACTCAGCCAGTATTACATGCAAGCTGTTTTGTCAACCAAACTAACCATTGGATACAGCAAACATTTTGAACTCTACTATGCAGAATTGAGGGCCCAAGTAACCGAGGCTCTATCCATAGCTCTAAACCCTTCCAATCTCAAAAACATTCTAGATTGATATGTTACAGCCTATGTTCTTCACTGCCAGCCAAGTTCTATGAAGGTGGGCCATGAAGCTTCCCACCTCTCCTGGCTTTCATTGCACATTCTGCTTTCACTTCCAAGAAGCTCATAGTCATCATCTTCAGAATGCACTATACTCCTTGCATGACTATTTTGTTTCTGGCATGTCCCATCAGTATCTTCCACAGATGGCTTTAATAGGGGGCATAATTTGGCAACCCCCACCTAGTTTCTTAATCAATGCTAGGCCATATGTCAAATGTTCTTTGATAAAGCATATTGGCAAGTGCTCAATAACAATATTCCAGCTCCAGTCCCATATCAGGATTACTCTGGATTATTCACTGACTGCCTCTTCTTATTATGTTGCTTCCCTCCCTGATTCAGGATATCACATTTGGCATGTATCAACATTTCGATCTCTCTTCCCCTAGTCGCTTTCTTGCAGGGATTTGCTTCTGCTCAACAAAATTGGTTTTTAGTAGGTATAACCCTCACTAGCATCTGATCTCACATAGATTCTAATGGAATGTTTGCTCCTACTGTGATCCATCCTTCTACCCCCACAAGGCAACATAGGCGAAATCATCCCCAAGTCAAGGATAAATAATAAAAAAAATAAAAATTATAAAGAAATATCTTTTTTATATGCACTTTTTAATAATTGCTTAATTTTTCCTATATTTTTATGAATCATTTATTATTATCTTCTTTTTTTATATGAGACTAGCCCTTTTCTTAGTTAAGCGGTCCATCTTTTCTATTTTATTCCTCCAAACTTGTTCCTAGGTATACTTAGACCTACTAATTTTCTATGGTTTAGAGGTCTTACTTTTTTCACTTTACCATCTAGTTTGGTTCAGCTTACTTTTTTTTTTCAGAGTTTGCCAAAATTATCTGGACATAACCAACTTAATTGTTTATTGGTCCTTCAGGAACTCTTTTTTCATTATTTTTAACATGGATCACTGCTTTAGTACTTAGCATGGACTTGATTTTTTATTTTTCCATCCAGGAGGTTCTTGATGGAGTAGGCATCCATTGCCGTCTTGACAATAATCTCAAAAAGACCTGACCACAATGCATCCAGCTTTTTTCTTCTCCCAAATAATGCATATTGCAATAGGAAGCTATTTCGCCTGTTTGGCATTCTGATAAGGCCAGTTAGTTCTTATCATCTATTGTTTTCGCTTAAATCCTTTATTTAAAGTCATATTGAATTCTTATGATTGCATTTCAATAAGTTATTTGTCAATCAGTTTAGGTGCTGCTTGGCACTCATCCCCAATGTTGGTTCCACCACCAAATATTAAATTGGCTGCAATGCGCCTTTCCCATATAGCAACTCAAACAGTTTTTTCCCGTTGCCATATGATGACTTAATGTTGTAAATGAACGTCACCAAACTAAGGGATGTTCCCCATGTGGAAGTTCTTCCTGTGACCAACTTCTTCAGCGTCACAGCCAGCGTTCCATTGACCCATTTTACCAGTCTGTTTATCTCCAACCAGTATGGTACAGACATGAATCCTCAGATCCCCGTTATTTCATTTAATTGTGGGATTACATGAGATTTAAAATTCCTTCCATTGTCACTCAGCAGGACATGCGGGCATCCATGTAGTATACTACTTGATCTGGGATAATCTTCGCAGTGCTGGTAGCATCTACTTTTGCCAGGGCCTTCATCTCAACCCATATTGTTAGATGGTCAATCCAACTATAACTATTTGATGCCCCCAGTACTCATGGTTAGTGGTCCCATCATGTTGATGGATACCATATGCCAAACAAATCCAGGGCGGACCAGTCAGTATCCAGTCATGTTCTTGTGCGACTTTGCAATTAACACTCCACATAACAAGCCAGATAGTCTGCTACGTCATAGTTGATGGACTCCCAGATGTAATACAGGAGAATATTATTGGTTGTACTCCTCATGCCTAAATGCCTAACAACCTATGAGCAGCTTGAATGATAGCCACTCAATATGACAGCTTTGAAAATATTAATAGCTTCCTGCTGATCATCTTGAAAACTTGTCCATCCATGGTCTCAGTGTTTTCCATCACTTTTAAGAGTGAACCTTAGGTTTCTCAGGGCTTGTTACCAATTTCTTCATCAAACATAGAATGGAATATCTCATCCACTTGCTGGTATAAAACTTGGACCATTGGTAACTGCAATAAGCCATTACATTCTAATGGGAAGCTCCAGCTCGGTGAACTATCTCATAATTGTAAGCCTGTAGCTTTAGTGCCCATTGGGCCAGTCGTCCTTCTGGTTCTCTTAAACTGTGTAGCCAACGCAACAAGGAGTGGTCCAACACCACTTTGAAGCGTGTTCCATGTATATACACCAGAAACTGTTTACAGGTGTAAATGACTGCAAGTCATTCATGCTCAGCCATGGTGTATTTCTCCTCAGAAGCTGAGAGTGCCCAGTTCACATATGCTACTAGATGTTCATCCCCAAGTTTATCTACTTGGCTAAGTACAGCGCCATTTGCTGTTAATGAAGCACCAGTTTGTATTAATTCTTGATTGAAATTTAGAAATTTCAAAAATTGGAGAATCTATTACGTACTGGCGTGATTCATCAAAGGATCTCTGGGCTTCTTCACTCCAAACGAATCCTTTTTTGGATCCTTCAGTAAATGGAAGAGGGGCTCAGCGATTCTTGCAAAATCCTGAATGAATCTTCTATAGTATCCAACCATTCAGAGGAACACTTGAATATCTTGGACACCCTTCAGTACAGCAATTTTCTCTATGGATTCAATCTTCTGAGCTTGCAGCTGCATTCTGCTAGAGTAGATTATGAATCCCAGATATTCTAACTCTTTTTTGAAGAAGTGGCACTTCCTCGGCTTAATCTTCAGGTTGGCCATGGATAGTCGCTTAGACACTTCCTCCAAGTGGTGCAAATGGTCAGCGAACTTCTTAATGAAAACATTTATATCGTCCAAGTACACCTGGACGCATGACAACTTCAAGTCATTTAGTATGGCATCCATGGCCCTCTGGAACGTCGCAGGCGCATTGCATAGACCCTGAGCATCCTCGTTGGTTGGTAAAGCCACTTCATAGTGATAATCGCGCATTTCTACTAGTCTTCTCTTAAAGAGTAAAATTTTCTAATATCTTGATATTTGATCCATTGGGGAGAAATACTTTACTTCTCCCAATTGATCTAATGCATTGTCAATTTTTGGTAGTGGGTATGAATCCTTCTTCATAATCTTGTTCAGCTTCTGATAATCAATCACCACCCAATTAGAGCCATCTCTCTTCTTCACAATAAGGATAGGGCTTGCTCAGGGGACTTGACAATGGAACTAGAAGCCCATGATTCAAAAGTTTGCAAACTTCTTACTCTACTACCGCTTCAACTGACTTCAACTGTCGAATCAGTCTTATTATTATTAGCAAAATTTCCCCCGTTATTGACCTTGTGGATTACATTCCTCAAGCATCCCAAAATGTGGTCATCCTGGGAGAATACTTCCTGATACTTGTCAAATAATTTGAGCATCTTCTCCTGCTGTCTTTCCATCAGATCAGCGAGTTGCTCTCAATTGAGCAATAGATTGAATCTATTAGTTACACCTGCTGGTAATCCCATTTCTTCAAGGGTCCCAATATCGTGGAAATTCCTCAATTCAGCCATCAGGATTTGATGAACAAATGTAATTTCTGATTTTTTCTCAATCTTCATCGGGTTTTTATTTAAATTTGCCAAGAGAACTCAAGTTTCTCAATGGCATGGCATAATTGTTCCAGGAGCCACCAAGGCTCTACTCTGGACTTCTTCCAGGGCTTCTGACCTCCCCATTCAGCAGCTCTGGTATCTCCAATGTCAACCCCATGTTAACTATTATCTGTGATCCTGGTGGTATGGTTCTCACACTCTTAATCCTCAGCGGAATTCCCCAATATTATAGGATTTCCGTCAGCATTTCTCATCACTTTTGGCCAACTAGTTGGTATCAAATCAGAACAATGCCGTCATTGTAGATCAGATCGATGAAGTTATTTCTCCTAGTCAGTGGAGCTTCCCCTTCTTTCTGATAAGCCAATGGTAACGTATGACCCAATATGGTCAACATATTAACCTTTAAGTTACATTTAACTCCATATTCTTGTAGAAACTCCATCCCAATCAGAATATCATAGTTTTGATTGGCCAAAACTATTGCTGGAGTGGATACCAATAAGGATACAAATTGAAGTGATAGAGCACTAGACGCTCTACATGAGATAGTGGTATTTGGCCCAGCTGTCTCATATTCTTTCTTGTGTTCTAAATTGGGCGAGATCTACATCCTCTTGACCAGCCTGATCAAAACAATGTTGATGGGCTCACCACTGTCAACTATCACCCTCACCCATACTCAAATAACTAGCATATCTATATATGTACACTCAGAGTATTGTAAAATCATAAATAATGAGTGTGTAGCGGCATAATTGCTGAATCAAGCGTGTGAATTATTTGTGCCAAAAATCAGGAAATTTTTAGATTGTGCTAAGGGGGATTGACAGGTTTGCCTCATCTAATTTGACTTTGGTCAAATTCTTCTGGATTATCTGCAGCTCAAATCATGTACACCAGTTGTCATGCATACAACCAAGCAACTTACTTATTTATTGTGGGGTCAATCCCCTTTGCTCAAGATCTTGTTACCGCGTTCACATCTTAATTGATCACTTGATATAGCTGATCCTGCGCTTCATCATCTACAAACAGATCACTAATGTTAAAAATTGTAGTGCATAATATTGGGAGGAATAGGTTTTTCCACAGCTCTAGACTGTTCCCCATCTAGGCTACGATCCCTTTTCCTGACTCCTGTGTGGGTTTAGACTCTTTCACTCAGACCACAATGATCATTTTTTAGGTTTTATTGCAGTTCACAGCAAAACGTCCTTTTCCTCCGCACTGGTAACTGATTTTTTTCTCTTTACAGATTCGTTTCAAATCTTTGGGCTTATTTTCCAGCTCAGTTCAGTTATTCAACTACTTAGTGCCCTCATCTCCTTTGTGGGATTTAAAATTTTGTGCTGTATTTGATTGAAACTTCTATTTGGAGCATCAAAGGTAGCTCACAATATTTTAAAATAATCCACCATCTGAGAGGTGGTAATCTTTATCACAAACACGGAAAAGGCATTATTTGATGCAAATTTCAATTGGGCAGAAGGGCTACTTGTAGTGCAATCTGTGCATCAAAAATCATCCAGCACTTTCGCTCTAACCAAAAATTTGCAATTTTTGGTAGAGATCAGTGAAACTCCCTAAAGATTCATCTTTCTGAAATTAAATTCCCATAAATTCTTGCTTGCACTTTGACATGCATGTGGAACTTCCATATTCCTTCATAATGGCCTCCATGGCCTCTGAGTATGACCAGCTGTCCCCCTCTAGATGGGGCAACACTAGGTTCTGACAATCGGTATCCAAGCAATTCATCACCATCAAAGCCTTTTGATTATCACCTTTATCTAAACATTGTCATGTCAAATAATCGAAAAATGCAGGGGCATTATCCCAATAGAAAGTAGGTTATTTCAATGTTGCTTTAATTCCTCCAAAGTTTCTCTAGCCACCACTCTTGGTTTGGCTACTTGACTAATTTGAGAAGTGATTTTGGGAGACATCTCCAAAAGGGCTGTGAAAGCGGGCAGCATATTTCTTGGGGTAGTCATTTTTCCAACTGGATTCCGTGGAGTTCTTTTTTGGCGTTGTTCACTGTATGATAGTCACATTCACATGTCCAATTCTTCAATTATTCGATTTGCTTCACTAGTTGCTCCACATCTGAGCTGGGAAAACGCCATAGAACTTTACCCACTTGATGACTAGCCTTTAATAATAAAACTTCTCAGACTTAATCTCCATTTTTTATTTATATGTTGTTACTTTTATAAGTAGCTCATTGCCAAAAGCGGAAACATCTTTAACTCCTTCCTTATATAACATCTTGATTGGCGTATCCTACTCTACTACACCCCAGTAGTGAGCACTAATTGTTAAAATTTACGGGTTTCATGGATTGTTCAAATCTGAAAACCCCTAAATTTATAATTGCACAGGTTGGTTGTTGTACAATCCTTTGTTTTGTCTGATAATAATATATATCCTATTGATAATAGTATGAAGACTATTATCTGTAGTTAAATAGATCACTAGTGTTGGGTCTAACGCTTTACCAGTATTCCTCCCCAAATACCTACTTTGTCCTTAATAAAATTCATTCCTTATACCTCCTAACTTGTTCCATGATCAGATCCTCATTTCTGGCTTCTGTCTGTTGACACATAGTTGACAGCAATCCATCTTATCTCAGCTTCTCTGCTCTGGATCCTCAATCCTTACTCTTTATCTTAAAGAGTTAATTAAAGCACACAGCATTAATTTTCTTGAAGAAGAATAGAATTAGTAATGAATTCTGGTAACTACTATTCTTTATTAGATTAATTCTTAGGGGAATTTATAAAGGGTTTTTGGTGCCCAACCCTCAGTAGGAACCTCATCGATAAAAAACAGCAGATGTTGCCATTGAATTACCCATTGTCATCTCATCAGCGATGATCTTTTCCATCCTGGCTAAGATTCTGTCACTGGACATCCTTGAGACCTAAAAAGGGAAGAGTCAGAAAATGTGTCCCTAACGTTTTCCTATCGATTTCAGTGAGCCAACCATATTTGGCAAGTGACCTGCTTAGGTAATGTGATTTAGTACCCCTTAAGGCAGGCGCAAACCAACTGATTGATTTGCTAGTTGCAGGCGGGATCACTCGCCTTGCAACTTGATCCTTAAATTCCCAACTTGGTTAGTGATAACCTGACCAATCTAATTGGTACATCTGATTTAATCATTAATTAGCTATTGGATGCCCCATTTTGTCAGCAACTCTGCTCGTTGAGATCTTAAGCATTCGCCTGGATTGATCCTCAACAGATCTGAACCAGGCGAATTAACTAAAATCAACCAAACATAGTTAGTCTAAAAATTGGGTCAACTAATATCTAATTCATTTGCTATACGAAATTATCCCCTAGCAACCCCTGGTAATCTTGTAGGCTGGGAATGTAGGCAAAAATACCAACCATATTATAAACATGCTGTTCTTTTAAACAAATTAACTTTTTTAAAATTGCAAAAATTTTAAGCTCCCCAACACAGAATTGAGGAACAAAGTAATCAAGGCCCTCTCTAAGGCTCTGAACACCTCTGATCTCTCAAGCATCTTAGATCAAGATGTTGCAACCTATGCTCTTTATTTTGTGGGCCAAATACTTTAAAGTTGGACCACAAAGCTTTCAGCCTCTTCCAATTTCCATTGATAGTTGTGCTTTCGATTCCAAGAAGCTCATAGTCATTCATTCAAGATGCCATTCTCTCCTTGTACAACTACCTTATCTCTGGTGCTTTGCATCAATACCTTCCCCTCATGGCTCTGATTGGGGGTATGAATTGGCTACTTTTGTCCAGCACCCCTTGCTCTATGTGAGCCCACATATCCAACTTTCTTGATGAAGCCTGTCGGCAAGCAACTAGAAATAATCTTCCAGCTCTGGTACCATATCAGGACTACTTGTAGTTATTTTCAAATGTCTCTTTCTTTTCTGTTGCTTCCCTACCGATCTGGAGTATTGTGTTTGGCAAGTACCAACATCTCAATTTTCTTCCCCTTGTCACGTTCTCTCAGGGTTCAGCTTCTACTCAACAAACTTGGCTTTGAGTAGGTCTTGTTCTTGCTAGCGTTTGATCTAAAATAGATTTTTATGGTTTACTTACTCCTACTGTCATAAATTCTCCCTCCCCAAGAGGCAACTTACGTGGAATCCTCCCCAAATCGAGGACAACCATTAAAAATTTATAAAAATACGGCTTTTTATGAGTTTTTATTCTTATTTATCAATTTTTATTATATTTATTTTTATTTTTATATGGAACATGACCTTTACTTGGTTCAGCGTCCATCATTTTTTATTCCTCCAAACTGATTCCTAGTATACTTTAACCTTCCAGCTTTTAGGGTTCAGAGGTGTTATTAATTTAAAACTTAACCATTTATTTTTTCAGTGGCCCTTTTTTAGGACATAAACATAAATTTTCAGAACATAACCATCTTATTGGTTCAGAGGTCCTTTGTAAACACTCTTATTATTTTTATTTTCTTGGATCCACTGCTTTTTTTACTTAGAATGGGCCCAGTTACCAATTCTTTATAGTTTAAGTTTTTTCAGGAATATGCATTAATTGCCATATTAACGATAATCTCAGATGGACCTGATCACAGCACATATAGTTGTTTTCTTTTTCTAACGCCATGTGTGTCACAATAGGCTACCCTATCGCCTATTTGGTAATTAAATAATGCCTGTTCATTTTCATCATCTGTTGTTTTGGACTTGATTTTTTCCTCAAGGTCATATTGAATGCTTATGACTGCATTATGATCTTAATATTCAAAAATCAGATTAAGTACTGCTCAGCACTCATCCCCAATGTTGGTTCAACCACCAACTATAAAATTGGTTGTAACACGGCCTTTTTTCAGACAACAATTCAAATGGTGTTTTTTCGTTGCTGTATGGTGACCAATGCTTTATGCGAATGTCACCAAACTGAGCTTAATTCTTCCATGTGGAATTTTATCAGTGACCAGCTTCCTTAGCATCATGGCCAGCATTCCATTTACTTGTTCTACTAGTCCGTTCATCTCTGGCTGGTAGGGTAATGAAACAACTCCTCAGATCCCCACTACTTTTTTCAACCTCAAATCATGTGAGATTTGAAATTAATTCTGTTGTCACTCAACGAGACTTGCAGTTATCCATGGTAATAAACCACTTGATCAAGACAAACCGCGAAGTACCTGTTGCATCCACTTTGCTAGGGCCTTCGTCTTGACCCATCTAGTCAGATGAACAATCACAACTATAGTATTTCAATCCCCCTGTGATCATAATTAGTGGTCCCATCACATTGATGGACACTGTATGTCAGGAAAATTCAGGACAGACCAGTCAACATCCAGTTGTGTTCTTATGTAGATTTATGCAACTAGAACTCCATGCAACAAGCCAGATAATCGTCCATATCATAGTTGATAGACTCCCAGTAATGATATTTCAATTGTGGTCAGTTGTCTTCCTCAGGCCCTCATACCCAACAACTTTATGTGCAGCTTAAACTATAGCTACTTGTTCAGATGGTTTTGGGAATATCAGCTGTTTTACGTCAATTAACTTGAATACTTGTACATCCTTGCTCTTGGTGTTTTCTATCAGGTTTCAAAACACATTGGATTTCTCAGGGCTCGTTCCCAATTTTTCCATTGGCCATTCTATGAAACAGCTCATCAGCCTGTTGGTATACCACTTGGACCATTGGTAACCTTGATAAGCCATCCACATTTTTATGAGAAGCTCCTGCTAGTGGACACTCTCAAAATTGTAAGCTTGAAGCTTCAGTGCCCATTGGGCCAGACGTCCTTCTGGTTCCTTAAGGTTATGCAGACAACGCAGGGATTAGTGGTCCATCACCAATTTAAAGTGCGTACCAGAATATACACCCAAGATTACTTACAGGCGTAAAACCTCACAAAGCACTCACATTCAGTAATAGAGCCTTTCCGTTCTTTTGCTGACAACATTTGGTTCACATAAGCCACCGGATGCTCATCCCCAAGTTCATCCACTTGACTCAGGACGGCTCTGATTGCCATTAACAAAGTATCAGTTTTTACTATAAACTCCCAATTGAAATTCAGATATTTTATAATTGGCAAATTTATAAAATACTGACATAACTTATTGAAAAAATACAGGGCCACTTCATTCCATATACAATTCTTTCTTCAGATCCTTCAGCAAATAAAAATGGGCTCACTGATTCTTGCAAAATCCTGTATGAATTTTTAGTAATATCTGACCATTACATGGAACACTTTAAGTCTTGGACACTTTCTTCAGATGGCCATACATTCTATGGCTTCAATCTTCTGGGCTTGCTGCTGCAATCCACTAGAGTTGATCACGAACCCTAGATATTCTAACTCCTTCTTAAAGAAGTGCACTTCCTCAGCTTAATCTTCAGGCTAGTCGTGGAAAGTCTTCTGAAGACTTTTTCAAGTGGTGTAAATAGTCAGTAAAGGTCCTACTGAACACATTTATGTCGTTCATTTACGCCAGGACGCATGACAACTTCAAGTCATTTAATATGGCGTCCATGGCCCTTTGGAACGTCGCAGCTGCATTGCAAAGATCTTAAGGCATCATAGTTAGTTGGTATAACCCCTTTGCGGTGATGATTCCACACTTCTCTTGGTATTCTTTCAGCAGATGATTTACTAATATCCAGTTATTAAATCCATTGCAGAGAATTATTTCGCTTCTCACAATCAATCTAGAGCATCATTGACTCATGGTATCGGATATGAATCCTTTTTTGCTATCTTATCCAATCTCCAATAATTTCTCACCACCTGATTCGAACCATCCTTTTTCTTCACTATCAGGATAGGCTCTCTCAGGGGCTCAACATTGGAACTAGGAGCCTATGCTACATTAGTTTACTATTTCCTCTTTCATTAACGCCTCAGCTGCCTTTGAACATCATATCAATCTCATTCATATTGGAAGATTTTCCCTGGTGGTGAATTTTATGGATTAAGTATTTTGCACATCCTAAGTCATGTTTATTTTGGGCGCAGATCTCCTAATACTTCTTGAATAGTTTGAGCACCTCCTCCTGCTGTCTTTCCATTAGATCAGTGAGTTGCTCATCTGACCAATAAATTAATATTCTCAGCAACCCATGCTGGCTGAATCATCTTGGCGAGGGTCCTAAAATCATTTATTTTTTGCAATTCCTTCATCTGGATCAGATGAAAAAATGCAATGATCTGATTCTTCTTAATCTTCACCAGGTTTTCACTCAAATTTTCTAGGAGAACTCGGATTTCTCCATGGCCCAAAATCTTTATCCCAGGCGCCACCCATGGCTCTATTCTGGACTTCTTCCATGGGCTACCGACCTCTCAATACAATAGCTTGGATTTTTTTAAAGTCAATCCTGTATTGACTACTGTCTGAAATCCAAGTGGTATGGTGTTTAACGTCTTGGTTCATAACGGAATACCCAAATTTACCAGAAGTTCCATCGGCATATCTATTTGATTTCATCAAACTAATTGGTAGCAATTTGGAATATTAACATCATTGTATTTCAGATTGATGAAATTGTTCCTCTTGGTAAGGGAATTTCCCCATCTCTCTGATAAACTAGAGGCAGCGTTTGACCCAATATTGTCAATGTATTATCCTTAAAGTTACATTAAAATCTGGATCTACTTAGAAACTCAGTCCCATTAAATAAATGACATAGTTTTTTTGGCCAAAATATAACTGAGGTGGATACCACCAAGAATTAAAATCTGAGTGTATTGTGTAGTATGCTCCCTAAGAGAAGATTGTATCTGGCCTGGTATTTTCACACTCCAGCTTATGTTCCAAATTGGGCAAGATTATCATTTTCTTCACCAGCTTAGTCAAGACAATAACAATCGGCACCCCGCTGTTAATTGTCACCTGCACTTATACTCAATTGACCAGTATATCAATATGCATACAATTAGAGTATTTGAAATATTATTTATTGTGTGTATAGCGGCGTTATTAAATGGATTGAGGTTGTTTATTTGCATCAACGAATCAGAAAATTACACCTTAATCGCACTTAGGGGGATTGACTGATTCGCCTCATCTAATTTGACCTAAACCAGATCATCCAGTTATTCAATGGATTGGAACTTGTCTGGTAGTTGGCATGAATATGAACGAGCGACCTCCTTGATTATTTAAGGGTAAATCCCTTTTGCTCTGGCTCTGGTTGCAGCACTGACGTCTAAACTGACCACTTGATAAAGATAATCCTGTGTGTTATCATCAATGAACAGATCACTGATGTCAAAATCCTCATTTAGAATATTGTGAGGAACGGTTAAACTTCATCTCAATACTGTCCCTGTATAGGCTGCGAGCCCTTTTTCTGACTCCTGTACAGGTTTAACTTCCTTTTCCTGGACCACGTTGATTTGACTCTTAGGCTTCTTGCTGAAGCACTCGGCAAAAAGTGGCCCTTCCCTTTGCACTGGTGACAGCGCATGTTACTTTTGTCTGTCTGTTTGCCCCTCAGGTTTATCCTGGAACTGTTCTATTAGTTGATTCCTTGGCAGGTTTGATAAAATTGGTAAGATTCAATTTCTAAATGGGCTCTTTTGGAGCTTTGATTAGGGTCTCAAACGTGGCTCCTAGCATCTTCAAGCGATCAGCCATTTGCAATGAGGTTATTTTGGTAATTAACGTGGATTGAGTTATTTAAGGTAGATTGAAATAAGGCTTAAGAGCTGCTTGTAACGTGATCTGCAAATCAAAGTTGGTCAAGATTTTCACTCTGACCAAAATTTATGATTCTTGAAAGAAATGGTTGCAAAACTTGCTAAAATTTTCATCTTTCAATAATTGAACCCTCATAAATTCTTACTTGCATATTGACATACTTGAGGGACTTCCAAACTCCTTCATTACTGCAGCCTTAGCCTCTGAATAAGAACTGCTGTCATCTTCTAGAAGAGGTAACACCAAGTTTTGACAGTATTTATCCAAGCAGTTCATGACCGTCAAAGCTTTTTGTCTATCGCTGTACCCAAACATAGTCATGTCAAACAGGAAGAAGAACGCAGGAACGTTATCACAAAGAAAATTGGGTAATTTTGGTGTGGCTTTAAATTCCTCCAAATTTTCTCTAGCCGCAACTCTCAGCTTGGCTGCACAACTGACTAGAGGAGGAACCTTGGGATTATCTCCAAAATGATAGTGAATGCTGTCAGCATATTATTAGGAGTTGTCAACTTCCCAACTGGAGTTCTTGGGGTTTTTCTTCGGCGTCAGTCACAGCACAAGGTTAACATTCACATTTCTGATTTTTCAGTTCATGGATTTTTTTCACTAGATGTTCCAAGTCTGAGTTGAGTGAGCGCATATGAACACAATCCGCTTCATGATCCATTACCAGGAATAAAACTTCTTTGATTAAATCTCATTCTTTCTTTTTTATAGACGTTACTTTTCCAATTAACTCATTGCTGAAATAAGAAACTTCTTCTACTCATCTCTCATTCTTAGTGACTCTTTCCTCTAAGTCAGAAAATTCTCTATCATTAGCTGAGTTCAAGGCGTTCTTGTTGACAATTGCCAATTCTATCCAAAACTTTCTTAATTCTTTCTATATGGCATTGTAGATTGGCTTAAATTACACAACTACTCCCTGTAGTAAGCTCAAATTTAGAAAACGGGTCTAGATGATTGTTTTCAGAAGTTAACTGCACAGGTTCAGTATGTGCACAATTTGCGTTGATTGGTAGATATATATGAGCAATGATAGTATGAAGACTATTATCTGAAGTTGAATAATTAAACCTGATGTGGTCCTACGCTAAACTTGAAAATTTCACAAAATAATTGTGCTGACAATTAGGGACTTCTTTCTTATTCCAGCTGAACTTAATCCACTCTCAGATTTAGTGGTTCCTAACTTTGTTCCCATCATGCTAAGTTGGCGGAGATACATCAAAGGTGTGCTTCACTTAAAAGGATATCCAATTCTTACTCTTCATCACACAAAAGAGTCCAAAATCTACGACTACAACAATAATTAAATTAAGATGAATAGAAAATAAAACTAATATTGATCTTTTTTATATGCTTTTATTAATAAAGTTACTAGGGGATTTATAGGGAGAAGAAAATTTTATTTATGCTTAACCTTACTTTTAACAAAAAATTTACAAAAGTTTAATTTGCCTACCACCATCTGGCAACGCACATTTTCCAATTGATGTCCGCAGATCCGCCGCCTGCTGCTTCAGTGTGGGGAGCGGTGCTCCATCACTTAACATGTTTTCCCTGTGGGCAAACGTGTTTGGATGGGCTCAAATAGCCTGCAAAAAACTTCCAGCAAATTGTCCCACCATGGGACTTAACACTCCACCTTGTATGCATCCACCTCCCTGCCCCTTCATCTCGCCCTTCCTCATTCCAGTATTCTATTTTGCCTCAATGCCAACTATGGGCGTTTATTCCTGTATGTTGACAAAGCAATAATTTGAATTAGCCAATGGTGTTTTTGCACTAGCTAGATTTGTTGATTTCTGACCATTAAGGCTAATTTGACATAGGCTTTCAGAAAGAGGAGGACGCCGCAGCAGCGGCTTTGACTCCCCTAATTTACAAAATCATTCCCATTCCTAATACCCATACTCACCTACCTTCTGACATCACACTGGTGGTGTCATTTTACAAATCTCTCTTCCCACCTACCACCCCAAATTTTATATGAACAATTGATGGCGGGGCTTTTGGCTTATGGAACCTAACCCAACCTCGTCTTCACTGTTCCCTCTGGTGAAGAGCGCCTTGCTGCCCCTCGCACCACTGCCATCATAATCCCACACCACTCCTCCATAGCCCAACAAATCACCCCATGCTCACATATCAGTGGCGCCAAAGCATTTCACTTTAGCTCATGTTGATGAAGGTCGCAAGATTTGTCCCCTCTGTTTTAGGTTCAACCGTTTTAAAAAACCTGCCACCATGCTACTACCTCTGGTGCAGCTTCTGCACACTTGTCAGCGGCGTCATAATGGGGTGTTTTGTTGCCCCCTCCTACCCCCCACGCTAGTTTATGTGGCCAGAGTGGGAAATATGTCCCCACCAAAACCTCCATCAATATTCACCCACCTAAATTCAACCCAACCAATTGAAGTCAGGCTTGGACCACCATTTGTAACTAAACATACAACCATTAGCCTACTACTACTCAGACAATTTTAGTCTCCACTATTCTTGTGAACCAAAATCCTTGGGACCTATTAGACGAGGTTTATGAATCAGGTAAGATTGTCACAAATAAGGAATCCATTGTATTGTTAAACCCAGTTGATTATGATTGGGCTAAATTTTAAAAATCTAATTTTGACAAAACCCTCTCAACCAGACGTTTTGTTCCTAAACCCAATGTCATCCACTACCAAAGTAAAATCAGCTTGCCTCAGCAGCGGTGGCTTCTCCCAATTGCCTCCACCTCCACAAAGCGGTGGGATAATCAGTAAATCAATTCCATGAAGCACTGAGCACAAAATAATCTCCCCCTGATTTCCCTGAAGAAGCACAGGAGGAAATTACAAAATTGTCCAATGATGACAATAACGGCATCATGCATGTTGCAAAACTAGCAGCATTCAACCCATCTTCTATAATCACATAACAAGATATAGCCAATTTGGCCCAACTACTAGATGCCCACCTTCAAGCTGAACAGCATGCTATGGAGTTAGTTGAGGCTGTCTTCCAGGCTGATCTACGTGAATGTAACCAATGTTTCAACCACATACAAACCCCACCATGCTGATGCCCAACGCCCTTTTCTCAGCTTTTGTCCGCCTATACAACTATTGTGCATCTCTCATGAACAATAAAATATAGAAGAGCTGCCTGACCCTCCCTCCACCTCTGCCATGGTGGGTTAGCGGTATTCTGCTCCTCCACTTAGTTGAAGTTTTGCTTTGTTTTGTTGTTTCATTTGTTTTGGTTTTAGGTTTACACTATGAGTATTGGTAATGTACGTCCCCTGATTGGCATACCTTGAATAAAATTAGAAATTAAAATGATAAGAAAGTTGGGACCATATAGTACTAAAAAATAATAAGAAAGATTTTTGTGCTCAACTCATCAGTTAGCACCTCAGCCATGAAACAGCAGCCGTTGCTGTTGAATTATCCTACAAATTATCTTCCAGCGATGGCCTTCTCCATTGGGCTAAGGATTCCTCCATCAAACAATCCAGAGACCTGAAAATGGAAAGAGCTAGAAAACGTGTCCCTAATGTAACCGCTCAAACACAAACCAACCACTTTTGGCTAGCGAACTGCTTAGGTAATGGGACTCTTTGCCAATTATAGCAGGTCACAAACAAGCTGATTGATTTGCTAGTTACATGTGGCATCACTCACCTCACAGCTGTTGATTAAATATTCAATCATTCAGTGTTGAAAACCAACCAATCTCAAGCGGCACATCTGTTAGTTAATCAGCAATCAACTATCAGATGCCCAATTTCATTGGCAACTCTTTCCGATGAGAGCTTAAGCATTTGCATGGATTAACCCCTGAAAGATCCAAACCTGGCAAATTAACTAATATCCCCCAGACATTAATAAATATGAAATCGAGGTCAACCAATATCCAATTCTACTGCTAGCAGGTCTTATCACCTAGAGAACCAGCAGATACCCTATAAGCTGGAAAGGTGGGCAAAATTTTTCAACATTTGGAGGAATACAATTTGAAAATTCTCCACAGACTTAGCAACAGTTTTACATAGGGGATGACATTTGGTGATTCTTCTGCATTTTTAGAAAGTTGGTTTTCACTTAAAGATGGTTTAGCATTAGGCTGTGGGTCATAGAAGTGCGGATAGATTTTGGCGTCATACTGAGCGTCTAAAACTTTTGAGATGAAGTCTTGATGGTTCATAAAACAGCTGAATCAGAAACTTCGGTCAATAGGCTCCACGAATTCTGGTTGATCCAGATTATAACTCCAGCATAAAGTTTAGGTTTAATGTGTGAATTAGAGGAAGCTTGGATTAAAGTTAATCCAAGTTGCTTCCTGTTTGGCTTTTGCATTTTTGGTATTGAGATGGAAGGTTTATGATTGGCTTCTATGAGAAACTTCTTCAGAAAGAAGCTTTGGGTTGAAAGGGAGTTAGGATTGTGTTCCAGGCAAAACAATGTCGTGGGATGGTGTCAGATGGCTGTGGAATGTGGTGGGCTCAGATCCTGCAGATATTGTGATGGAGATGCATTTTATTTTTGAGTGATCTAACATAAAACAGGATGGACAGATAGTCCGCAAGCCCTTCACGCAGGCCCAGAATAGATTTTCAAGGTATAGGGGATAAGAGCATGAGGGGAAATCATTAAAATAATTTTAGCATTATTTGGGTCAGTTGTTGTAAAGCGCGCAGCCCAGAAGTGCAGGAGGCTCCATATAGGAGATTAAACTGCAAGATGATGTCAGAGCCATAGGATGCCAAACCATCCACCAGCTCCTTGTGTGGCATATCAAGGGTAAGTGGGTGTGCAAACCAGCAAAATGAACCACCCTAGTGGCATCTGCTGTTGGCAGGTGCGAGTTGGTGGTAGGGAGGTGCCCCGGAATACCAGAGGCACAGTTGTGGTGTTAGCTTTGCAGGAAAAACATAGTTCTAAAGCACCTCTTGTAGGGGCGCATGTTAAATCTGGTGTGTTTCATCACATTCTTTGATATACATATATAATTGCTTTGTCTTTGTATGGCAAAAATTTAACTATTCAATTCAAAGTCCAGATTTGCATGTTTTTAAAAGAAGCACAAGTATATTTGAGGCACTGCCTGAGAATGTGTAAGGTGAAGGACAAAGTCCTTGGGTGTAATGAATTGGACAATGGATTGGTGGGACTTGATAAGCATTAAACGCATTTCCATACGGGGTGAAAAGTAATAGGTGAGATTTTACCACCGCCCTGAACTTGAACAGCAGGCAAATAATAAAGGAAAACTGGGTTAAATAGATGTTGGTATTTATAAAATTGTTTAGATTTGAAACAATTATTAATACACTCAAAAGCGATTTCAAGTAGAAAAAAGCTAAATCCTGTCAGTAAAACAAAAATTATTATCAGATGAACCTTAAGTCCTGTCTCGCCGCAGACCTCCTCAATGAGGATTCAAACAAAGGATATTATATTCTTTCATAGTTATAAACAGATTTGATTCATCCATCAGTTGAGTATAAACTGCATTTTATTATTGTTCCTCCAAACATAGACCCTGAGTACCACTTGGTAAAAACTCCTCCTTAGAAGATAATCAAGCCATGACTTTTTCAATCTAGTTGGATTTTTTATCATTATATATATCATGCTTGGGCAATCTAGGTTTTGGCACCCTTTGCGGTGTTATGTATCCGTTTTTTAGTAGTATGCTTCTATGGTATCTGGTTTTAGTTTCCCCATCACCTCTTAGGGAACAGGAGATTTACAAACATTATGTTTACTGAGAAAGGCTTAACTAGGAATAAACCTTTATAAGATAGAAGGTAAATAATACATATTAGTAGATTTACTTATATTAAATGGTGGGCTAATAAGCCAAGAGTGAAGATATGGGAAATGAAGGAAGGATATAAGACTTACTTGCGCTAGACATTATATGCTAAAAGCAAAAAAGAAGCTTTTAGAACCTTGCCATAGAAATGTAAAGATTGTAGGGAAGCATTGTCATTCAAATCCATAGGTACATCTTTTTAAGCAATAAAACAAGCCTTAAAATCAGGAATTTTTATCAAATGATCTGGATGACCTGTCATATAAGGTTTATGAACGTAATGTGAAGGCAAATGTTAAGGGTTGGTAATTTAGTCTGAGATCAATATATTAAAACTGGAAAGTTGTAAGGGCTTATTGGTGGAATGGTAAGATGATGACTTATAGAATTATTCAAGAAGTTTAAAAAGCTAATTCCACTAAAAAAGCCTAATAATTTAAAGCATTAAATTATAAATGCAGCACGGAAACTTTATGTATGATTAATTTGTTTAAAATGTATAAGAATTATGAATCTCATTGATTGTATAGTAATATTTGAATGACTATTCTTATCTTACTAAAACATAAGTTAGCAAACATAAGAAAAGGTTAAGATTAAAAAATCTACACTTGATAAAAAACTCAAACAACTACCTTTTCTCTGCTCTTTAATTCCATGCATAACAGTTTCAAAAACTAGTGCCCACAATTTGGGCTTTTAGGAGCAGTTACAGACCCTGTTGTTATATTTTGTTAATAGATTTTACACTATTAGAGTGTTGTTAACCACTAACTTATCTTTATCGTTCTCTAATTACATCTATATATGGAGGTCAGCATGAGGCACGCTATTACCATATCTAGCACCCTATAAACATTAAACTATCAAATTATAAACTTTCTATAAAAATATGATCTCAAATGTTCAAGCACAAAATTTTCATCTTTAGCCCCTTCTAATAAAAAAGAGATAAATTTAGAGTCTAATGTAAAATTACCATGACAATCTTTATATAAAAAGTATTTTAATATTGTTGAAATTAGCACTTAGATGTTAGATTTTTGATGAATAGGTAATATGCATAAAATTATAAGTTAATGTTAGATGACAATAATATTAGAAAACTTTGCAAAAGAACTTTTTTGTCAAGAGGCCTTTTTATTGTTGAAATCCAGACACTTTTGTGCTCAAAGTTGCTTTTGGCACTGGATTTCAACAAAATAGAAGAGCTGGAGTATTAAAAGCCTCTAACCACTACTGAATTTTTTTGGGGGAAAGTAGATCATAAATATATTTTTTTAATATCAAAAATAAGATTAAAATTTATTTCTTTTAAATGGGCTAAAAAAGAGATACCTTAATAAATTAGTGCCTCTTAGTATTTAAGTTACTTTGGGGCTAATAGTGAGATGAAAAGGGAATTCAGATTAGGCAGAGGGTAGCTCAATTTAGTTAAATGATAATTTAGTCTAACAGAGCTCTCAAAAATCTTTTTACCTCATTAGGACTTGTTTTTTAGATGTTAGTCAACAGCAGGGATGACGAAACCATGTGGTAATGACTTGATATAATATTATACAATCAGGTGTCTTGAAATTTTATACCCTCGGCTACTTTTCAGCAGCCCTAGGAGTTGTTTGAAGGTTATAATATCTTCATCCTTCAGAACCCCCATCAGGTCTATATAAAGTTGTTTTTCCTAAGGCGGTAGCACTAAATTTAAATTGGTGCATGGGCAAACTTAAAAGTAAGTTTTTCTATTCCACCTGGGGTTAAAGTTTTCCATAGCATCTAGATCTAAGCCATTTGTCCAAGGGCTAGAGTAAAATCATTACTCAATATAAACAATTCTTTTAGAATCAGACTTAGAACCTTTTAGTAATTATTAAACTACCATCCACCAAGAATCCTTCTTAACTAATTGAACATTCCATTTTCTGAAATTACCCCATTTAAGAATAATGGGGTGAAAACAGGGGCATAAAAATTATCCAGGTACTCTGTTGTTAGTGAGTCCAGAGTTAAGAAACTAATATAATGCTTAATGACCCTCTTATAAGTGACCACAAAAGGTCCTTCCCAGATGGACCTGAGCTTCTTACTTCTGGTGGTGATGCAATTGTGATAATATAAATCCTAATTTGATAATTGGAAAGAGCTTAAAGGTTGGCTATGTTTATTAGCTATTAGTCTTCGTTATTGGCAGTTTTTTATAATTTGGTCATGGCATTAGATTACAGATGATAATGTGTTGATCTACACTTTCATGACTTTTTCAAGATCGCCAATCCTTACAGAAAAGATTTCTTTGCTAAGAAAGCAAGTACTCCAGGTTCCAATCATACAACACATGGAAAGAGGACATTTTGAGGATTTAGTGTTAACTAATAAGATATGCCAAAAGTGCACTAGGAAAAACTGATCCTGGTGTATAGTGGGTCTGAGATGCCATTTTTATAATATATAATTCAAATTTTCATTTAATCTTAACACATTACCATTTGTAAAAGGGTTGTATGGGGCCAAGAAATTTATTAAAGCTCCCATGAAGGTAGCCACGGACTTGACCACTCTGGTGGTGAAATTCTTCTGATTGTTACAAGTAAGACCTGGGACATCCATGATGAGTTAATATATACTGATTCAAGAAGGTAGAGGTATCCTTAGCAGTTTGAGCAAGGAGAAGCAAGAGACACCCATTTGTGAAATGTTTAATTCCTAGGATTTGTATCAATTACCACTGGAAGTTTCAGGTATGGAAACTACCACATCTAGGCTTATTGTGTGGAATGTTTGTAGAGGCATAGTAGTTTGGTAATGATATTTGGTCTTAAAGCGGAATTACTTTTGCAGTTTAAGCAGGCATCCTGTACTTCAATAATGGATTCCATAATTAACTCCTAGTAGTACCGTCCTTGATCCACTAATAGGTTTTCCACACTCTGCTGTGCCCCAGGGTAGAGTGAGCCTCCATGATCACGGGTACATGTTCTGAAGGTCAAAAATAGGGCAACCTTTTGGCCCCTAACTATATATAACGTCCCACTATCCACTTTTTTTGTTATAAAAGTGTCACAATAACATCTTCTCAACAGGTTTTCTTCATCGTCCCAGGCATCAGGGGTCGTAAGGAAGTCATTTAATCTATCAGCTTCATTGATATTCAAATAGAGAACAGGCAACCAAGTCAATCCATTGACATTCTTATAGTGAGCTCTCACTTGGTGTTCAATTTTCATATTATAGTGCTGGAGCTCAAAGACCAATGAGCTATTCGTCAAGTAAAAATCTTTATATTGTATCCATTTTTAGGAGGCGTGGGTGGTGACCATGGTGAAGATAATTCCATACAGAAAGGGGCGGTAATGCTTTACAGCGAGTAAGAGATCATTTCACTCCTTTTTGGTGATTCTGTAGTTGTGTTCAGATTTTGATAACATTCGCTTTATTATGAAACTGGATGATTTACACCGTTTTCATTACAATTGAGCCATGCTAGATCTTATGGCATAATCAGAGGCATTGGTAAACAAAATGAAAGGTTTACCATAAGCTGGGTGATATAGGATAGGACGATATTGAAGCAATTACTTTAGTGTATTAAAGGTAGCCTTTTGTCCAACACCCCTAAAAATAAGAATGTTCCTCGTCAATAGTATAATGAGAAGCTCACTGAGTTGTGCAAACTTGGGGATAAATTGATAACACATGTGAACAAAAAATGATCCTTACATGAGACTTTTCAACTGTTTCTGATTTTTTTCATTGTTTATTTAAATATGAAGTCAGTTATCTATACATGCTATAGTTTACATGTGATACAGCCAAGACAAAATCATATTTACCTGCTTCATATCAAGCTTGGCTTGATGAAGAAATTTGTAATGGCTTTAAATACTGAAAATAAATGTTTTCAACACATTGTTTATTCTTCTCCTGGTCTGACACTTGACTAAAAATAGCAGGTTTGTTTGATGGTCCTTACATTTGATCCCTTATACATGACAAGGAATTTGTCAAGAAGATGGATCAAAAGGAGAGAGCAGCATTGATGTCTTTTGTAGTAGTTAACAACTTCATTGGTAACAAGGAGGTCATAAAACTATGTAATTCTGATTAAATAGATGTTAAAGGCATTTTGCAATATTGGATGCAACATGGTATTAAGATGATCTTCCTGAATAGCCATCTTGATCAAATTACTATAAACCTAAGGGATGTTATACATGATCAAGTGGAACGCTACTATCAAAACCTGAAGAAAATGGAAGAGCGTTATTAAGGGCGATGGGACACGCATATGATGGCAGACTACTGCTGAAATATTAAACAAAACCGTCCTGGGCAAGTCCTAAAACACAAGAGCTACAAGCACAAATTCTTGTCTTAATGAGTTTTGCATGCCCTATATGTCACATTGCTGCACTAATTAATTAACATTTTCCATCTTTATGTACATTATAATTCTATGGTTAGAAAATTATATGTTTGTATTTAATAGTATTTTATGTCATATTTATGCTCAAAATAAATATTTTATTACTTTGCATTCCAAAACTGCATCCACATTTGTACGCTATTACAAGCTTTTGTTTTAAATAACTTATATTGTCACCACAAAGGTGATTAATATGACATATTACATTAGTAAAGTTAAGATAAATGCTGAAAAATTCGAAACTTTTATATTAACTTGAAAAATTTAATAAATTGCAAAAAACTTTAGCTTGCAGAGAAAAAATAACTACATACATGAAAAGAGCGCACCCAAATTAGTTAAAACATGTGATTTTATCAATGCAACAAAAATTTTGTACATCTGTGTAATAATAAACCATCATACCCAGAAACACCTGAATATCTCGTAGGTTTAAGGCAAAGTCATTTTTATATCTTTTTTAGCACAAGGTGGTCCTAACCTAAGGAATTATTATATCTATTTAACCTTATCTTGTGTTAGGATTCTCCCTTTATTGGGGGAAGCCCCAACTAGGGGTTGTGACCCGCCTATGGGCAGATGCCAGATTGGGATCCTCATTAACTTGGGTTGAGCCCAATCTGAAGTATCAGGGATTGACAACATTTGTTTTTAAATTATATCAAATTTGACACCAGTGACTAATACTGAGGATGTTGAAACTCAATTTGGGTTGTGGCGAAATACCTTTTGGTGCTTGCAACAAAATTAAATTACCCTTTTGGGCGCACCAGAGAATTATGCTGAGGGTGCTCCTAATCCCCATGTATTATTTATAATCATTTATAAATCTCAATTGTTGTCAGCAATCAACGCTGAAACTTTCCCATTCCAATTCGTTTCTTTCCCAATCCATTGAGGTCCTATAAATACCTCAAGGATCATTATAATAAATTCACCGTTTCTCACCTATCTCCTTTCCTTTTTTTAGTTTTACTTAAGGCCTTAATGGCCTACTAACTCGCTGGGTCTTTGGGGCCTTAACAATAATGGGTTGGGTTGGATTTCCTCCCCAAAGTCCTGACAGTGGTGCTCACTACAGAGACCCCTGAGTTCTCAGTGAGAATTAAAATTGATAGAGGAGGAGGGGTGGTCCCTGGCCTCATACTAAAGAGGGAAATCCAGGATGGGAGGCTAATGCCCCTTGAGACTAGCCTGGGTGGCCAAGCCCAGGTTACCAGGGTGTCATCCCCAATACTGGCTCTTATGCCGATGCTGGCCCCAGCGCTGATGCCAGGACCTCCTCCTGATGCCAGCCCCTGCACTAATGCCAGGTGCCAATCCTAATGCCAGCTCTATACCAATGGCCCCACCTCAGCTCTGACCCCTAGCTAAATCTTGGAAGGGGCTCTGTTGGGATTCTCCCTTTATTGGGGGGAGCCTCACTTGGGGTCATGACCCACCTATGGGTGTATGCCGGATTAGGCTCCCCATTAACTTGAGGTAAGCCTGATCCAAAGTATTGGGGATTGACCCTAATAATTAATTTAATAATAAATGCGGCACCAGTGACTAATGCCAAGGATGCTGAATAATCAATTGGCCCATAGGACTTTATCAATTGATGCGCCCAATCAATTAGCCCCATTTTGTAAGCATCGGCGACTTATGTCAAGGATTCTATCACTCCCCTTGTATTATTTATATTATTTGTCAATTCCAACTCCCAATTCCACCCATCCCCAATCCATCGAGGTTCTATAAATACTTTGAGTATCATTTAAATAAAGGACCATTTCTCACCTATCTCCTTTACTTTTTTAGTTTTACTTAAGGCCTTAATGGTATATTAACTCGCTGGAGGCTTTGGGGCCCTGTTTAATAGGGGCTGGGTTGGAGTTCCTCCCCCAAAACCTGACATCTTGCAGGGTCAAATTCCTTCATGAGATATAGCATGTCCAGGAAATCACTAGTTTTAATAAGAAAGTATTTTTTACCTGTTCTACTTAATAGACTCACATAGGCGTTGAAAATTTCCTTTAGATGATTAAATGTTCATTTTAAAAGTTTTAGCAAAACACCGTGATATCTCTAAGATAGACTATGAAGCAATTTAGCTTAAGATCTTGTAAAATGTGATCCATTTCTTGCTAGAAGGTTGCTAGTGAATTACACAACCCCTGAGGTAATCAAGTGGTTTGAAATAGGCCTTCACTGCAAATGAGAGCATTTTTACTGGTCTTTAGGAGAAAGGTCCATTTGCCAGTATACGCTGGCCAAGTCCATAGTAGAAAAGAATCTAGAAATGGAGAGTTGTACTAGAGCATCATTGATTTGAGGATAGGACAAATATCCATTTATGTGAGATTGTTCAGCTTCTGGTAGTCCATATCTATTTAGTGACTTCCGTTTTTCTTTCATAAAACAATAGGGGAGACACGTAAGGGCTTTTGTAAGGCATGAGCAATCCAGCGTCTAATGACTGTTTGAGCTATGTCCTCATTTGTTGCTCTTTGACTTTTGTCTTTTGATAAGGTTTTTGAACCGGATGGGACAGGCATCACTGACATAAATGTTGTGGCTGAAATCCTTATTTAACCCAAAGTCAGTATTAGATTTTAAAATATGTCACTGTAGGTCTCTAATAAAGAGTGAACTTTTTCAAGCTCGCTTGGGGTTAGTTAATCTGAAAAGTTGAATGTTATGCAAAGTATATAGCAATTTGTTGGTTAGTAGGCTCATTTCCATCATAGAGCTGTAAAGTGAATCTTGTCAAAATTTCAATTGGGATCAGTAGACCTTAATTTATCTCCTGATGTTTTTTACGATGATATACTGGTTGCTAAGATTCCCCAATAAAATTTTGATAGGTCGCAGGTAGACTGGGTCTAGTATACTAGCCAGTACTTGATGCTCTAATGGACTTTCTCCATTGATGCTTATTATTTTCAATAAGAAGTTTTTGAGGATCTATAAAGTACTCTTGGTGACAATCACTCGCTGTTTGACAGACTTGTTTAGTATCTCTTCTGATGCATATTTAGGAATTCCTCAAACGCGCCCACCAAAATGGGCACCTTATTTATATTCCATACAGACGTTTTATAGTGAAACAATAAAACAGAGGAAGGGTACTCAACAAAGCAATATATTCGTTCTTGTTGTCTCCTTTATTGTCTAAAACTAGGGGAACATCATATTTGAGCAGAGAGAAATATCTTTGTCTCATACTAATGAATATATTTTACTTAAGTACAATTTTGAGTGTCAATAACACATCTTGATTATTGTTATCAAAGGCTACAGCAGGGGGCTGACAGATAAGTTTCCCAATTCAAATGGGTGAAGAGGAGTATGTCTCAATAGCGCGTGTATTTTTTGGACCTGCAGTTCCAAAATCATGGGAGTAGTCCAGGTCAGACGCCAACTTAACCTTCTTGATAAATTTCGAGGATTTCACTTGGATTGGGGAACATTTTCAAGGATGGCCATTACCTGTACCTTATTGACGATGACCTCTACCTTAGATATAATTCCCCAAAAGTTAAAAGGGGGAGCTAAAAGCTCTTTTAAGATAGAAATTGGAGGAAAGTTTTTGAGTTTTTTCAGGATATCTATGTTTAATGGATTGTAGAGTATGAACATGCTGAATTGGTCAGAGAAGCAAAGCAATGCACTGGTTGGCATTGCTGACAGTATACATAGCCTCAGGGCACCCCAGAACTTGAATAAGATAGGTTTCGTTTGGTATCATGGCCTTATTCACGCTTTCGAAGTTCAGCCAATCCAGTATCCCTAATTCAGCTGTGACTCCTAGGACATTTTATACAAGGTAATAAAACCCCCTAAAGGTCCTTCATCAGAGGGTTTATCTATGCACATCAGAGGTGCGATAGGAGGGAGTCTAGAGTCAGAAATCAGGTTTATTGACTTGCATCACATGATGCATGTTGTCAGCATGCCCTTCCCTGTTGCAGTGGATGTCCTTGGGGCGCTCAACTACCATTTTGGCCTTGGAGTAGGCATTTCAGCTTTAGCAGTATTTGGTAGAAGCTCTTAGTTGGCTGGTTTTGGATGAACCTTGAGGGCAGGTTTCGGTATGTGAACAAGCATGGAAGATGCTAAGGAAGTTATGGACAGTGCTTAGAGGGACTTGACAATTGATCTGATTTAGGAGGCCCCTCAGTGGAGGGCGTGAGCAAGGCAAAGTCTACACTGCATTCAAAGGGCGACCTTTGGGTGCAGATGATGGAAGGGAGCGGTGCCCTGTCCCAATAGTACACTCTGGCCAGCCTTACATGGTGGAGGGATGTCTGTTTTAAGTTGCATCAAAGGAGTAGGTTATAAGATGCAAAAAGGTACAGTAGGGGCCATGGTGGTCATCGTGGGCTCCTTTCACCGGACACAGTAGGGAGATTCTCAAGGGCTAAGTCCTGGGGTTTTAAACAAAGCACATTTAGGTAGTCTCAATTTTAAAGAAATCTGCAACATATAATAAGGTTTCTTTATATCATGAATATTCCAGAAGTAATGTTTTACTGAGATAATATACCTGGCAAAAGAAGGGTGAGAAGCCAAGCCATCTATAATGGCAGCAACGGTGTTGTCAAGAGTTATAGTTTTAGGGATTAACGGCGTCTAGGCTTCTAGTAAAAAACTGATCAGCAATACTGATAACAGGTTCTCCTTTGTGCATGCTAAGGCGCATGAAGGCCTGTTTTCATGATTAAACTCTGCAGTGATCCAAATTCGTCCATAAGCGCTTCTTTGACCTCTGCCCAGGTATTAACGGTGTCCATATGAGGAACCATTATCTTGGGCCATGCTACTTAAGCAGGGGAGAATGTGCTTTATTTTCTGATGATCAATCATTCCTTTTATGGAAGATTCATAGACATATAAAAACGAAGAAACACTACCCTCACCTGGGGTAAACTTGTCTTAAAATTTGAACTTAAAGGGAATAGCAGGAGCGCCCCCATGTGGATCTGGTGAGGTGGCGCCGTTTGAGCTTTTTAAGGCGTGACAATGAGTAGGCTAGTTGCTGTTCCAAAGTGGCTAACCTTGGTTCATCTCCAATGGTGAGGTTTGGAGGGCTATTGATCCAGACATCATTCATTTTAATTGGAAGATTGTGGTGTACAGGCTCTCTTGTAGTGAATACCACTTATTTGAATCCAGGTACTTTTGTTCTCTCAGGTAATTTTGAAATGAATTTAATAATATAGCAGATTCTGGAGTATTAAAAACTTTTGACCGCCAATGAAGATTTAATGTGGAAACTAGACCACAAATATATATAGTTTAGATAGCCAAAAATAAAGATTAAGACTACTTTTAATGGGGCAAACAAGTGAAAATTATAAAATCGATTCTTCCTATTATCTATTCTACTCTGAGACTAATAGTGAGATGAAAGTGAATTCAGCTTTGCCCTGATGTTGTCCGCCATGATCTGCCAGCTAAAGCGGGCGCCAGACAAAAGTTTTTTTAAGCTTCCTCATCTTTTGATATGGCTTCCTAGGCTGTTAGATGAGGTGCCATATTAGGAATTTCTTTTTATGATAATCCCTTTGTTTGGCCCATTTGCAAATTAAAGTGCGTGTCAGCTCCTCAATTTAGATTGGGCACTACTAGTTAAAAAAAGAGAATTCAGTTTATGAAGAGGGTGGCCAAATTTAAATAAATGATGCTTTAGTCTATCAGAGCTCATAAAAATCTTTTTACTACGATAGGGTTTGATTTTAGATGTTAGGTTGACAACAGGGATGACAAATCCATGTGGTAATAAATTTATAATTTATCCAATCAGGCGCCCTTAATTATTTTAGCTCAGCTGGTTACCAGAAGACCTAGGAGATGATTGGTGGTTAATATATCTACACCCTTCAGAGCCCCTTAAGGTCTATGAAAGGAATTATTTTCCCATGAGGTAGTAGCACTAAAATTAGATTGGTGCATGGGCAAACTTTAAAATCAGTTTTCCTATTCCACCTGGTGTTCAGAGTATCCATTGCAACAAGATCCAAGCCATCTGGCTGAGGTCTAGGAGTAAAATCATTATCACAATAAAAACAATTTCGCTGAGAATCAGACTGAGGATTTATAGTAAATAAAACTAAAAGCCACTGGGACATTCTTGGCTAGGTGAGCATCCAATTGTATGACATCTATTAAAAGTAAGTAAGAGCGCAATGTATTATCTCATACTGCCAAAAGCTAAAAGGCTTGATCTGATATCCTTTCTTCACATCTGGTTTACTTCAATGATTTAGGTAAATTGATCCCCTTACCATTGTAATCCTGCCAAGATATGCCCATTCTGCTAGCATTCCTATTGGTGCATTTTATATATATTATGAAACACTCAAAATGGTATACTAATAAAATAATTATCTACTTCAGCTAAGGGATCAAATTACTAGGGCTTGGGTATTTCCATTGTAGTTACAATCAACTAGATTTAAGTGAGGTTCTAGAAGATGGACATTAATAAAATATGAATCCTCATACTGAATATCTTAAGCCAGCATGGGGGACAAGATAGAAGTTAGGGATCATATTAATCAGAGCGGATATGAGAGCCTAGGGTATGAATCAAGTCAATCACTGAAGTAAGGTAACTGAAATTGCACCTGCGGGATTAAGGATTTGATCTTCCATATATTTATAACTACAGCCATGAGCTGAAACCTACAAAAATCATTAAATACAACTTTTAAACTCCTTAAAAGGTCGGGTCCATGCACTCAGATACTCCATAAGTGATCAAATACTCTTTCTAATTATTAGTTAAAATATAAACATTAAATAAATACTGCATTAATTGATGGTTGGTTAAACCATTTGCAACAATTACCCCTTACTTGACCAAACATTAGTAACAATGAGTGGGTGTCAGATGAGCTACTGTGAGCTAGGGTCTATACTTCTAGAGTGCTAGTGTGGCTGTTTAAAGACTTAGCATGCACCCAATTGATAAGTTGGCCTTTAGTAGGATCCACAAGAGTGTAAGAATCTGTAGATGTCTTCTCTATGATCTAAAGGTCCTTTCCAAGTATCTGCTAGTTTTCTCTTCTTCCAAAGCCATCTATTCAAATTACCAAACCAATTCCCTACTCCAAAAGTAGATGTCAAGTAGTCTTCTTTTTTTAGTACTAGATGGTCAAGTAGTCTTCTTTATTGTGTGCTATAGCCTTACTTTTCTTAATCAGGGCGTTAGAGTAAGCAGATTTTTGTAGCTGAATTAAGGATTGCGCGAGCTTATTAAGGTATCTACAAAAACTTGTACTCTCTTTTTTAACACATGAATGTAAAAGTGGTTGCAGTGCATTCCACTTCCCACGAAGTAAGACAAACGGGGAGTTCCCTGTGGCCAAATGATATGCGACGTTTTTACATAAAAATGGTAGAAGGCAAGAAAAGGTTCCAGTTGGACGCTTTGCCTGTAACTAACTTATACAAAATCCCAATGAGAATATCATTAAACTATTTAATGATGCTGTGGTTTCAGAGTAATAAGGCTTAGATAGTAATATCATATAACCTTTAACTCATTAAGCTTAGAACTATATGGGATGTGAAATTGGTCCCATTGTTTTATCAGCAGAAAATGGGGGCATTTATGCTATTAAGTAAAGTTTTTAGAATAAAAAATTTAATTGTAGTTGTGACCCCTAAGTCCTGGCCTAATCTGGCTTCCACCATTTGGTAAAGTATTCAGTGTCCATAATGATATAATCAAAATGACTAGAAATATCGGCCATGTGCCATTAACATCCATAAAGATTATGTGCCAGGTAATATTGAGTTAAATATCCAATAAGTTGCGACTCTCTGGCAGGGACCTTAAGCTTAGCATTCATGGCAGCAGCCGAGAGTCTCATGCATAACATAAACATGAAATACATAAATAGTGGGATTGTAGTTTATTAATATTTTCTTATATTAGCCATGTCCAGTCACATTATGAGTGGCAATAACAAATCTGTTTGCTTGGTAGACCTAGGGAAAAAAGGTTGTTCATCAAGGACCTTGTATAGTTTTTCATCCTTCACAGTATTTTGGCTTGTTTTGCTCAAAGCATGTTTGAATCTCCTTAGCATATTACCATATTGCTTATTAACCATTTTGTTGCATAATTTGCTGCTTCAATCAGCCATTAAGGCTACAGTAGGTAGATGGGAAGATTCTATCCACGTTTTAATGCTGTACGCTAGGTTGGCATTAAAGTCTAGAGTCTTGCGTTTGTATTTCAAAGTCCTACAGGCCAACTGCCCTTCAGATCTTTAAGATTTTGTAGCCAGCGAAGAGAAGCATGGTCAGTTACAACGGTAAGATGTACTATGTGGATCTATACTTGAAATTGATTACAATCATAAATGATATCCAGGAAAACCATTTCAGTAATGGTTATTTCATGTCATGTATATATAAATTCCAGATACAGTAAGCGATGGAGTGTTCTACCCCTTATTATTAGAAATAACACCACCCCTATGTCAGTAAGAGATGCTCCTTTCTCAATAATAACTAATTTATAAAAGTTCAGGTACATCATTATGGCGTTTGCATTTAGGAAAAGCCTTAACTTATCAAAGGCTAGCTGGCAATTTCCCACCTATATATAGAAATACCTTCAGTCTTGATAATGTGAAATAATGGCTCACCTAGATACTTAATTCTTAATAACTGGAAATATAGATAATCATTCCCAAAAATAACTGATATCACACTTTCTACTTAGTTATGGCATTTTTATAGCCTCACACTTAACAAGATGGGGCTGTAAGCCTTATCTGTCGATGATAACCACAGATACTAAGTTGTTTGCAAAAGAAATTGGGTTTATGAGGTTTGAATATCAGATTGGCCTGGTACTGCCTTCATAAAATCTTCACTAAATGCTGCAAATGCTCCATAAACATTCTGGAAAAAACACTTATGTCATCCAGATATATAGCACTTGAGAGATTATTAGAACCCCAATATGCTAACCATAAAGCTCTAGAATTTCACTGGGGCGTTACACAGCTCCTGTGGCATCCTAATGGGTTGGTCTAGACCCTGAGCTGTAATCATAGCGCACTTCTTTTGTTCCTCTTTTGGTAGCTCAATATGCTAATATCCAGAGATTAAATCCATAGCTGAGTATCAAGTGCCGTTAAAGTGGTCTAGTGCATCATCGTTATGAAGTAAAGGGTGATAAACTTTCTTGGTAATATTGTTTAGTTATTAATAGCTTATTACCATTTGATTTTAATATTCTATTTTAATAGCCAGAACTGGGGCATACTATGGACACTTGGAGGGCATTTATATCCCCTGCTGCACAAGTTAATCGATTTCTTGGTTAATGACTTCATTCAACGTTTATAAACGCTGAACAGGATGGAGGTAAATCATCAGATAATCACTTTTTTCTTGTGAGATACATCTTGTGCAAACCCCAAATCATAATCTTCTATTGCAAAAAACTACTATACTTTTTAGTTAAGGCAAAGCTAGGATCTTTCTTCTTCTATAAACCCCAAAAGGCGTCTCATGGTATCAGCAAGTATACCAATTGATGCTCATTGACCTCAAGCCCAAGTTTCCCTTTATTTCCAATCTCTTAGATACTTGATACCTCTATAACAGGTAAAAGTTTGAACACAAGCGACTATCTTGTGTCACTTAAAAACTACAGAAGAAAGATACAGGTTAAATAAAAATCACTTGAATTTCGCCATGATCTGGAAGAAAGCCTAAGCTCAGTGACTGGTTCTAAACTGGATCTTTTAAATGGGTAGAATATATAGCCATTTCCTAAGGAATGAGTAAGATAATTATAGTTCCCATTATAACTTGATGACCCAATGGAATGGTTAGGGTAAAATTAGAGAGTATGGAAATACCCATAGATTATATAATCTGAGTTGGTAACCACCAGGTACAGCCACGTAGCTGATGGTTTAAATTGGTACTATACCATCCTTATACACGATGTTAATAAAGTCCTGCTTTTTGGGACATTAGGGCTGCATCCTTCTGGTCATAAAATAGGTGAATTGTTTATTTCATTAACTATACCAAATTTCCTTCAAAATCATCTTTTCTATATATTCCTTATATATGAGACTCCAATCAGAAAGTCAAATATTGATTAGGGACCATAATATTCATAGTGAAAAACTAAGGAGCCAGAATGCATTGGTAATTCACTATACACACCTTCTGAAGTGGTGGCCTGGGGGCTGGTGGTACCATAGATTTTGATATGATCTATGTCTGGAACAAAACCTCTTTTCATAATCAAATGAACACAGTATTAATTGGCGCCCTACTGTCTACAATGCCTCAGACTTTGGGCATATCTACAGTTTTTTCAAAATAAGTACACTCAGAAAGTTAATTATCAATATGATTTTATTGTAAGGATGTGCAATGTGTCCACTTGCCCTATAAAATTTGCTAAAATTTTTCAAATAACTGAAGGCTAGATCTTTTAAGGCCTCAATAGGTACAGCCACATGGACCCCAGTAGCTTTCAGTTTTACTATAAGGAATTATAAGCTCAAATGGTTCTAACTGTTAAGCAAAACAACTTCAATATTACTTCTAACAAAAACTCAGCATCTGTTTTTCTGTGAGTGAGTAGTCACCGCTACTTCACTTATTGAAAACTGAAACTAGTTAAGGCAGACCGGTATAGTCTCCATTTCATCTCATATAAAGAGTTTTTAGCAATTCACTCTTACCTAGGATTTTGTTAGAGAAGGCGGATGTAGAAATTTTTCAATTCTACTCTGCCCTTTCTTTTCGAGATTTACCATCATCCACAGGATTCACAAAGTATTCCAGGGTTTAGAACTTAAACTAGGACAACGGTTGGCATGATGACCCATTTTTGCAATAATTGCAAGTTTTCCAATTAACATCAGGCTTATATCAAACAAGGGCCATACAGCAGAGATAAATCCTTCTTTGGGAGAGGCCCCAAGGCCGCTTTTTATGAGACTCTTAATAAATTTTTTGAGCACCTTAAAATTTATGGTGCAAAATTGGGATAATTCAACATATATGTAATGTTTTCTCAATTTGAAACAGAAATATATCTTGATACAACTCATTGATAAGCTCACAGTCATGGCGTAAAACGATTTGTGCATAAAATCATTAATAACATTAGCATATGATAGCGTTTGTGCTTCCAAAAGTTTACTCCAGGATGTTCTCACAGTTTAATTTTTTAAGATGTCAAGGAACTCAGTTTTATGGGTAATCAACTCTGCCCCACCAAACTAACTGACAAAAAGATCCTCGACATTGTGGTAGGTCAACCAATTTTCTCTTGTTTAGGCATAAATAAATCATGGCTTTCAAAGTCCAGCGTTTTTATTACTGTTGCCACTAAGTGTTCTTGGATGCACTAGCCATACTAATCTCAAAGAGACTAACAAAATTGTTCATGTTAACCTTATTTAAAACTTTGTTAATTGGTAGGGTTGACATGAGTCTGAGATTCAAAGGCTGCAGGGGCTACAGCTCTGCATTACTCTTAAATGATTTACTAAGCGACAAAGACAAGAAGTAGGGGTATACTGTCCTTTATTGATGGAGCAGCATTGGATGAAGAGCTTATGTTTTAGGCTTCCATTTGAGGCTCAATCGTGTTATGCTCATTAAGTATAATAGTCAATATGTGAAACCAACTAAGTAGCACATCAGGTATATTTTTATTTAAAAGGGTGCCATGTCACTATTTATATCCCATCAGCTAAAGTATCCGTCCTATGGTAAGTACGGCGAAATTGTAATTTTTTGAAGTCAAAAATAAAATTGAAATATAGAATTACAAAGGTAACTTTATTATAGTAGAGGATAATTTTTTTTATATGTCGCATTTGACAATATAAACCTCAAAAGAAAAAGATTAATAAAATTATAAAAGGATATATCTGGAAGGGAGTCTCTTGGTCATACAATGCATTCCAGATGATATAATGCCTTTGTATCATATTTTTATATGACACATATGTTAAGTTGATATATAAGTCGATGAGACTGGAATAACTTAGGTTGATCATTTAACAGCTTCTTTAACTATTTTTTTTCAGGTAATCTTAATTTGCTGCCTTGGTTGACACTTCAAAAAGTTATCATCTAATCTTCTGATGACCTGTCTCTTTTCTTAGGCAGAAATTAATCTTGGGTTATACCTAGGCTTAGTTTGATCCATCTGAGTCTTTCTAGAGTGAATTTGAGCTGTGCCAGATTTGATTTCTCTGAGTAATTTATCAAGAAAATCCCTTCATCCCCCAATTTTTGTTCAAGTGTCATTTTGCTGACGGAGTAGAAATGGTCAATTTTTCCCCTAATGTCTAATATCATGATATCTAACATATTCTTATTCAAGAATATTGGCGTGTGAGTACCATTGCAACAATAAACTATGAATGCAGTCAAACATTACTCCAGTTTCCAAAGACTTATTTTAAGTATTCATCTCTATGTACATGATTCGTATGCCCCATCCTAGTTTGAATCTATTTTTCCTCCTTGGGGTGCTATTTGAATGTTATAATATAATATAAATCCAAAGTCAAAGGCAGGTAAAGGTTAGCAAGTGACATTTGCTTCATGACATTTTCTTATAGGAATCTTGACTATATTAATCACTGACTCTGACTAATGTTGTTTAATCTAGTATAATCTTTTTAGTGCTTTATCAGGCACTTCAGTATTATTACTGGTAAATTCTGAGGTAATAAAGATAGGATTCAAGATTCTCTTCCATATAAAGTATTAGGAATATATTTTGTTAGTATGATCTAAACTTATCTGGTAAGCCATTAATGCACTTGAGATATTGGTCCCAGTGTGATGGATAGGTAGCGGCCATCTTGTGTAGTCTAAAACCAATATGCCATCCGCTCTTTCTATTACTATAATAGTTGAGGGGTTGTAAAGCACTGAGAATAGTTGTTGAGTTTCATATGTTCATGGTTAAGATCATACCAACTCTTGAAGCAAATTCTTCTCGTTCTAGGATAGCAATACCTTTGGGAATCCGTACTAAGTGAATATGTTTGGTATATTAAGTTGTACAAGCTTTAGCTCTCTGCGCAGGAATGGTGATTACTTCAATAACTTTGTGAAATAATCAATTCCTACAAGGAAGTATCAAATCCTCATGTGGATTCAGGTAAAGGATTTTTGATGTCTAAACTGATGGTGTGGAATGGCTGATGAGGGGGCAGTGACTGATACTTGTATTTGGCCTTATGTGGCATCTGATATTTACAAGTAAGAAGCATCTGACTTAAACTACATATTCCAGTATTCCTTTTCAATTATAACAATCCTTGATACATCTGTAGTCTTCCTGGCTCCTCCATTTTCTAGGGTAGTGTGGGCATCCAATATAACTGGTACCCGTTCTGAAAGTCACAAGTAAGGTAGCCAGTTGGTCTTACTTCTTTCTTGCGAGAAACTATCAAGAAATTTCATATTTTGAGCGTGCCATTTAAGCAAGTTTTGAACTGGTCTATCTCCATTCACCCAAGAGTCTGGCTTCATGAGTAGATCATGTAAACGGTCTGATTTGCTATTGTCTGATATAGTAAACAGTCTAGTCATTCCATCTACGTTCATGTATTTTTGTTCCATCTGGGTGGATGATATTCATATAATAGTGCTGAAGCTTGAGAGCCCATCTGGATTGTCTTCTTGTCGGATCTTTCATATTTGCAGCCATTTTAATGAAGCATGCTCTGTCACACTTGTATAGCTTATACTATACTTGAAGGTCCAAAATGGTTCACCACCAGGAAAACAGCTAAACACTCTTTCTCTGTGACACTATAATTTCGCTCAGCTTTGGAAAGCGATATGCTATATTATGACACCAGATGGTCAATGCCATCCCCTCCAGTTAAGAAAGGATGAAGCCCACAGCTAAGATGGTGACGTCAATTAACAAAATAAATGGCTTCATAATCAGGCTATTATAAGATCTGTCATATTCAATAAATATTCATAGTCTCAAGTGCAGTTCTTTGCTCTAAACCGCATTAAAAAAGTTTTTGGAAAACAGTTGGACAAAAAGTTTTGGTAAGTTGAGCGAAATTAAGGATAGACTGATAATATTACATCATGCCAAGAATATATGTATTCTTTCAAGATTTTTCACTCATGCATCTTGGAGATTGCTTGATTCATATTGTACAAGGATTGAATTACTTCCTGCAAAATGGTGTGTCCTGAAAATTCGAAGCCTTTATGAATAAGGTACACTTCACAGGTTATAGATTGATATGATTTTTTTTGGTCATTGAAACACTGGCTTGAGGTGGTCAAATGATTGGTGAAGGTTATAGAAAAACTGATCTGTCATAAAAGTAATTGATCACAAAGCTGAGTTTAGGACCTTGCATTATTTGTTCCATCACCCGTTGGAATGAGGAGGAAGCATTTCATAATCCCTGAGTGAGCCAAGTGTATTGTATATCATTTTATACCTAACAACGCGCATTCTTCTTGGTCTTCAGGCAAAAGATTCATCTATCAATATTTACTGTCAAGGTCCATCAAAAAGAATAAATTTAAGCCAGAGAGTCAGGCCATGACATCATCAATCTTTGGAATCAGGTAACTGTCTTTCTTAAAAAGGCTGTTTATCTTCCTGTAATCCATTACTATTCTGCGACCACTAATCTTATTCTTTATAAGTAACAGCTGGTGGATTGTGGACTCTGGGAAGGCAAAAGTAAGCCTGCATCCAATAATTATTTTAACTCAAACTTCTTGTATTTTTCCTCTGCCTTCAAGTTCCTATATGCTCTGATCTTATAGGGGTTGAGTCTCATACATCCATACTATATGCCCAGTCTTTTTGGTGACCAAGTAACATCTGATGTGGAGAAAACATCTTGATAGTCTTTGAGTAGTTGGTGCACTTTATCAAGCTCCTCCTGATTTAAGGTATCAGATATCTGGACTTGAGGGTTAGCGCAGATTAAACTTTGGCAGTTAGGCAAAGTCAAGGTATGTACCAAAAAAATAAACCTTGTTGATTTCATCAAAGGGAAAAAATTGACTTTAACAGTCAAATAATGCTTCTTGACTATTATATCATAGTCAGTTAAGCTCCCAAGTATTAGATAAATAGGCCGTTGTTAAATGGATCAAGTGATGCCCCAACCCCTATGCTGTCCGCCATGGTTCGCCAGCTAATGCAGGCGCCAACAAAAAAATTTCCTTAAAGCTTCCTCACCTTCTGATATGGCTTCCTAGGCTTTTAGCTGAGGTGTCATACTAGATATTTTTTATTTCAAATAATCCGTTTGTTTGGCCCATTTGCAAATAAAGTTGCGTACCGCTCCCCTTATTTGGGTTGGGCATTACTGTTGCTAAAACAGATAAGCTGGTTCAAAAATTCCTGGCAATCTCTTTGTTCAAACCTAATTACTCCATTAACACTAGTGATACATAGCTAGCAGTTCAGGAGTATACTAAGTGTTAAGTTGGTTTAAACCACTCTTTGTTCTCCTAGTTTAATTTATACTCTCAGGGCATAAAATGGTATGTTCTCTTCTGCATCTATTGAGCTGGGTAGCTTTTTTGTTTTTCCTACAGAGGTAGAATATCACAAAGGAAAAGTGAGAACAGGGTGCATGACTAGACAAGAGTGAGCCTTATTGCTGGAGTCTATATATCTAGTACAAGGGAAATTTTATTAATGAGTGATAAGTATCCTTCTTTCAGGTGAAAACTCCTTCATATTTGATCTGAATCTTATCCCAATGAATATATAATATTGACTGTTGTCTAAAGATACCTGTGAGCTGAAAGTAATAACTTACCAACTCAGATTGGCAGAGATGAGTATGCACCTATCAACTTGGTAATATTCAGACCGCGGTACTGTAATCTTAAGTTTATTCAAGGCCTTGGGCGAGTTTGACCTTCTTAATGAGTCAGGACAACATGAAATTGATTGGTGATCCAATTACCAAGATATCATATCTTGGAACTTCTGAATCATCACTTCAACTTTAGTAATGATTCCTTTAAAACTTACTGGAAAGGGCTAACACCTCTTTGATGTGGAACGTCACATTAAGCTTTTAGAAGTCTTTAGGTACTTATTCCTGATCTTCAGAATACTGTAAATTCTCAAGATGGGCGGATCAACATCTGAGGTACTTATTAGCAATGCTGGTTATATCATTTATACTTGGACACTCAATAAACTGACTGGATTAAGTGCTTTAGAATCCTGGTCGTTTGTTATTTTCTGGTGGCTGACTCAAAAATAAACCCTTCAACAACCAACAAAATCGGGATGATTACCCTCCTAATGATTGAGCTAATACTCTAATTAAAGCCTATTGCAATAACATGACTTGGGCCAATTATAGCAAGATAAATTAATTATCAAAAGCTCAGGCCAAACACGCTCACACATTCAGGCTGATCTTCTCTGCAACTACTCAGCTTGGGCCAATTAATTTAATGTCAATTAAATATGCTTATTCTATTGATAGCTTAGGCCGAATACATTTGCACAGTTGGGCTGGTTATCGCTGCATCCAAACTTGGCAACTAGTCCTAACTAATTGGGACCAATATCAACTATTTAACATGAAAAATCGTTTGGGATTGACATGAAGAAAACGACTACAAATTCCATGAACAAATATATGAATTAACAAAAACCTTTTCCCTCATATGGCAAATTTTAGATATCAATTTTTATAATTGGCACAATAGCACTTGCACATTGACCGCCCAAATGGGAGTACCTAGTGCTATTGAAAGAGCCAGTTGACATCCCAATTATGGAGTCGTTTCTGTCAGCTGTATGATGAAAATATATTTTGAGCTGGTCTAAAATAAACTTTGTATGTCTATACATGTAATTGGTACAATATCACTTGCACATGGACCACCTGAATGGGAGTACCTAGTTCTATTGAGAGAGGCCTGCTGACATCCCAATTAAGAGTACATCATTTTTTTTAAATTGATGCCAAAATTTCCCAGAATTTATATTTCATCAGCAGTATGATGAAACTCATTTCAAGATGATCCTAGGACAATTTTTCATGCTCGTTGTTGCAATTTTTGTCCCTGAAATTCTCCCAATATGTTATTTTTGCCACCAATAAACCTAGCAATAGGTCTCAGTCATATCAGTTCAAGGGCCAAATTGAGGTGGGAAATAATCTGTTGATATTGCGTGCTTAATGTTGTAAGGAGAAGCCCTAGAGGTATAAATATTGGCACCTGGACTACTGAATAATCATCAAATAATTTAGTCTTAAAAATTTATGTTAACTAATCTTCTTTCTGTTTTGTATCTTAAGTCCTTTTTTGGAAAGTGTGTGCAAGCTTGGATCTTAGGATCCACAGTTTATAACTTTTCCTGCCTCAGTTGAAGTTCCCAAATATTAGGGAGAATCAAGCCCAAAATTGGCCAGAAGAGTTGAGGACATTTGAATATGCCTAGTGAGTTTCTAAACGGTCAACATATCATAAGCCACTGGCAAAATCAAAGATCATTAGGCTGAACACCATCCTGATTAAGCGTGCAGGATTACAATTATCAAGCGAGCAATTCTTGGAATTTAACATTGTTTTCAATACTTATATCATCCAAATGGTCTGGAATAGAAAACTTAGTGGGTGAGCCTAAGATGTAATAGCCTGTCTCCTCATGTAATCTTCAGACTCATCATTGGGCTCATTCTCAATGCACATGAGATGGGCAACAGCATTGATTCATCTAAGGTACTTTGAGTCAATCAGCTTTGGAGGTGCCTAACCCAAATTTTCCCTTCCTTTTCCCTGCTCAGCAATGGCAGGGTTTTCTTTGAAGCACACATCCTTGGTATAGTTGTTCTTACAGTAGTTGCAATTAGGCTATTCTTCTTATTATGCTTTGCTTCTTCTAATGTATATACTCTGGGTTCCAGGAGGCTTTTTGTGAGGTCTCTGGAACATGTATGTCAACTACACCAAGTAAGGCTTCTTAAATGTCTAAGAAAGAGTCTAAGATTCGTTTGACAGATGTGACGTGCATGGCTAGGATGGGGTTTACTATATAATACAGCAATGACGGTAGCTAGGCTTAATACAGAGTAAGCATCTTAGAGGGCAACTGTGTTTAAGCTCTATATTAAAAAGCAGTCAAAATATGGTAGGGTTTCATTTTGGCACAGCATGTTTCTCATGAAGGCCTGTTTCTTCATACACAGGCTCTGCTTTGGCCCAAATTCTTTGATGAGTGACTCCTTTACTTCTCTCTGAGAATAAAGATCTTCTCATATGAGGCACCATAACCTCTTGAGCCATAAAGCTTAAATAAGATAAAATATGTTAACCATTTTAATAATTGGTTGTATCTTTCATCATGGCTTTATAGATGAAGAGGAAAGATGTGCTGCTCACTTCGCCAGTTATAAACTTGTACTTGAACGTAGACTTAAAGGTAGTGGCCTCCAATCCAGTAACGACGTGCACCCCTAAGCTTCATATTCAATATTCTTGGTTATTATCTGTCAAGATTTTAACCAGATGGATCCTTCTGATAGTATCAGATTTAGGGGTTTCAGTTAGTTGGGCATAATTGCTAGCTAATTGCCTAGTTTGATACTATTTAATGTTATAAAAAAAACAATAATTTTACGTTCAGCGGATTCCCAGCTTGGCGTTGACTATCAGATCGTGGTGATTGTGGTAATTTCTGGCAGAAAGCCAATGTATTCATTTTCAAGCATCTAACAATGATTTCGCTAACTTGAATTCGAGTCAGTGGAATCTTATCCCTGCACCAACTGCCATAAGAAATATTTGTGGGATTTTCAGGTGGAAAGTAAAAGTATTCATTATCAATCATTTAGGATTTGCGACTAATTTGGAGCAACAGTGACTCATGCCAAGGATTATTGAAGTCCTATTTATATACGGATTTATATAGGATTAACCAGCAACTTATGCTGAGGATGGATTGACCTAATTTAATATTTGGTGATCAGATGAGCAGATCTGGAGGGAATCGAATGAGTATGAATAAATAAAGTTTACAATCTGATAGAAGTTTGGAATCAAGAGGCCAATGGGTTTTCCAGTAGCTGATAGGCCAAAGAGTACTTGGGCGCAGTAGCCCTGAAATTAATATAAATAGTAGTTCATTTCCTCCTAAAAACATCTCTCTTGCACCATTCTTACTTTAATTTGATAGTGGCTTAAAGAAGCTAGATTAGGAGTAGATATGACTGGGGATCCCCAATAGGCGTGGGTTATCATGCCTGGAGTGGCCAGCACTGCCAGCTCCCATGCCTCCTCCTTATGAGGAACTAGTAGGAACCAGGCCAGCTGGCTACCAGCAGATACGCTGACAGGCCGACAAACCTAGTGGGGTGCAGCGTGGGACTTGCCAGAGCCATCCAGGAAGGGGGCTAGGACTCGCCGGGGCATGCCCAGATGGGTTGGTGAAGGGTCATAAGGGTGGGGCAACATGGAAGTGCCTGAGCCGCCCAGGAAGGTGGCAGTACTTGCTAGGGCACACACCAAGTATGCCTGGGGCTAAAGGTGAAGCTGTTGGTGGTTAGTTGGTGGGTTGGACACAGGACTTGTAGGAGTTGTTATGCCAATAAAGGTGAAACAGAAAAGGGCTACCAGTCTTCATACTGGTTGGCCTGGCACACTAGCGAAGCCCATGGTTAATTTTGCAACATTATGCCACTCTGTTCAACTTATAGTGAAAGTTGACATATTTGATCCCATAGAGGTTATGTTGCTCCATTTCCTCCAGGGCAATATTTGGTGTAACTTCCAGAAGACTGATTATTCATTCAAGAATTACTTTATCATTCTTCAAGTTCCTAACGCAGATGTTCAGATCAAGAATTTTTTGGCAAGTGGTTGTGTGTTATGTTTGCAAATTCTGGTACATCATTTAATATTCCAATGCGCTGATTCAAGTCCTCCTTCATCTCTTTTCATTTGGTGCTTGGAGGAGACTTATTGGTCTTGGCTTTCAATTATTCAGTAAGAGTATTTTAGAGTTTCTCAGCTTTGTTAAGGTGATGATAGACTTGGATAATGGCCTCTTGACTAGTTGGTTTTGCCTCCCAATTTTCTCTTCATTTTTTAAGTCACTCAGTACTGGTGATAGTTGATGTCTGAGTCAAACGGTTTAATATATTCCTTTTACATGGGCTACTCAAAAACGATATTTTGTGACACTAATGAAGTCTCAGAGGTTCGATGGGCCTCAAGCTCATCAATTCGTCATAGGGCTTTCTTTGGAATGGCCTTAAGAAAGAAATCTGTTCTTATTTCTGTTGATGGCTAACTAAAACTTGAGCCGCTATTTCTTCATAAGCTTAACTATCTTGTCATTGGATTACTTTTGTGGGAGCGTCAAGTATGCACTTGGTATTTTCATCTGACTCTAAGATGTCCAATTGAAGGAACTTAACATCTTTCTCACATACTTAATAGCACTAGAATCAATAGTCTCAATCTGATTATGGAGCTGAATAATGTAGGAACAGTTCAATTCTACCAGTTGACGGATGTCTCCTATACTTTGTGACAGTAAATTATATTATTGCTCATAGGCCATCTGTAAGGCCACATGGGTAATTATATGACAAGGAGTTCCTTATCATAAATTCTTAGTAAATTTATAATATGATAAAGCGCAGGATGTATGAATTGCAGAATGTCACAAATAAGATATGCACTTGATCCAGAACTTTCTAGGAGTGAACTAGATTAACAAGGTTCATAAGAGACCTATCCACGGTGGATTCATCTTTGTTGTTGCCTCTATCTCCCAAGTTAATGACTCCATGTAGTACCTCTTTATCTTCTTCGTTAAAGGCCTATGTAAGATGATGAGATTCAAGAATCTTCATAAAGTTTCTTGATCTTCTTTAAACGTGATGATAAGAGGAGTTCCCATTTGATCATCACCTTAACCGTTTTTATTCTGCCCCAGCGGATGAAAAAGTCAATTAAAAAACTTCCATGGTGTGATCAATTAGCTGCAAGTATCGAGAAGCATCAGTTGAGCCCTCTGTAGTGAGCACAAGCCCGTAGGGCTTTCTTTATAAGCTCAATAGTGCTATGACCCAGAACCCCTAAGATAATACTTGAAGCTGATTAATCACACAACAAGTATATTTTTAATCATAAAGGGTGTAAAGTCACTTCTTACGTCCTGTCAGCTAGTTTATCTTTCCTATGGTAATTATATCATAAAGGACTTATTGAAGTCAAGTACTATAACGAGATTTAAAATTAATGAAGTAACTTTATTATAGTATATAATAGGGGTTTTATATGTTTATTTAATAATATAAACTACAAAAAGGAAATGCTATTAGTAATCAAGGAGATAAAATCTGGAAAGGAGACACTTTCAGGCGATGCATTCCAGATGGTAAAATGTATTTGAAAATGGTTAGGATAGCGAAAAAAGGGTTAGTTGAATACCTAATTTGGATGAGACCATGGGTCAGCTAGATTGATCGTTTGGTATATTCTTGATCCATGCCCTTTTTCAGCTTCATCTTGATTTTCTGCCTCAAGTACCAGTTTGGGTAGTTGTCTTCTGACCTTCTATTGATCTATCATTTTGATTAGGCAGGAATTCATCAAAAGGTATTTTGCTCTTAGAATCGGTGTATCCCCCCTATGTTGGGACCACCTAGTGCTAAAAAAGATATATTAGGCTCATAATGCTCCATAGGAATTTTTGAGTCACTTTGAGCTGTGCTGACTTTTGATTTCTCCAGGTAAAGTCTTGAGGTTTTTCCTATAGCTCCCCTTCTCAGGTTTAGGTGTCAAATTGGCTCAAAGAGTTAAATTGTCAATATTCTTCTCATCATGTCTGATTTTGAACATCCTACATCATGGAACTTGCGTAGGATTACCAGTGGGTTGCATGCAGGTTGGACGTTGGTTTCACAATATCTGAATCAGAATGCTTAAGGGGAAGAGTCACTAAAATATCTGGTTGTGCAGAAGCACTAACGCCTAGAGTAGAGGTAAAGAGTATATACAATGTATGAATACCAGAACCTTATCGCCTTTAATATTCTCTTAAAATGGTAAGGTGCGTATTCATTAATGATAATATCAGCAGGTCTTGTGACAGATGACCATTAAAATAGTCCCACATGGAAGTAAAATGGCGGCTTTATACCTGCTACAGGAATTCCATAATATCAACTCTTTGATTAGCGGCCAGAACTTTCGCCTTGATGTTGATGTTCTCAATTACCAGGGACCTTATCCTCTGATCATAGTTCAACACCTCAAGTTGCAAGGCCTCCATGACTTAGTACAAGTCAGTATAAGAGTGTCAGCTCCGCTCATATCTAGATACATACAATTGAGGTTGTATTGATGCATTTCAGTAAAGTTCAATAATTTTTTCACATGATGGTTGAGGCCAAGTATAATATCTCAAAATCGCCCAACAGGAGCAATTATGGCAGCGCGTACTTGGCGAAGCTCATCAAGATTGTTATGCTGGGCCTCCAAGGCATCCACCTAAAGATCATTAAAATCTGTATTACTTCTTCCTAAAGACAGCCTTCAACAGAGTCAACAGGATCCATACTTCTAGTTGAAACAAATTACAGGGAGTTAAAGTGTGAGCCCCTGTAGTGAGAATTAAGATATAGAAATTGGCGCTTAGGCATCAGATATTGTATGCACAGGTTATTATGATCAAAGCTATAAGGTACTGTAAGATGATATTAACCTTAGCAAGATTACAAAAAACACTTTTTGGCAAGTGTTATTTTATATTAAAGAAAGTCAGAGCGCAATATGGTATTTCATACTGCTGAGTGCTCATTGGCTCACTCCATCTCCTCTATTTTTCACCTGGTTTTCTCCAGAAATGAAAGAAATAAGATCCTCTTACCATTGGAATCCTACTAAGAATGCCCCTTCCTCCAGCATTCCTATTGTTGCATTTTATGTGTACTAGATTGCACCCCAAGATTGTAAAATAGAATAAAAGTTCTCTTAAGTAGGTAAGGGAGTGAATTGCTAGGGCTTGGGTATTTCCATTATATCTGTACCGACTAATTGCAATTTAGGTTCTGGTGGATAATCATATTACAGATAGGAATCAATACCAAATATTTTATGCTAAAATGGAGGACAAGATAGAAGTAAGGGATCATAAAGATACTAGAGCAGACATGAACGCCTAGCTATAAGTATTTGCAATCATTGAATTAAGGTAGTAGAAAATGCACTGGCAGGGTTAAGGATTTATTCTCTGTATATTTATAACCACAGCGTCAAGGCAAAACCACTAAAAGCAATCTAATACAACTTTGGCAACTCCAAAGAAGTCAGGGGCCACAAGCTCAGATTTTACATGTAATCAGATCCTGTTGTTATCAGTTCAAAAATAAGTATTTAGTTGATATTGAATAAACTGATGGTTGATCAAACCACTTATAATAAATAACATACAAATACTCAGCAACCATTAAACTTTACTCCACTATCACTTATCATTTAATGTAATTCCTTTTAATTTTAAGATTTTCAGTAAGAAGAAAGCAATGTTCTTAGATCAATATTCTATATAGATGTTGCCTAGAACTTCATATGTTAGATCCTGAGAGTGGCATTACCTAGTGTAAATTGGCTCCTCTCTTAGATGTTGAGGTAACTAATATGAAAACTAGTCTTTGCTTGGTTTTTTAAATGACAAGGAATTGGTTTTCTGCTAAGATAATATGTTTATAACAATAGTAGGCCCCTTATTGTTGTCATCACAATCAAATTTAATTAAATCCTTAAGAGACTAAATTTACTCCACTCAATATCTGATTAAACACCTCCTAAACCTTTATATTATTGTGTTTTAGACTGTTCCATTATAATAACTCTAGGTTCCCAACTGTGCATCTCAGCACTTATGTACTAAAAGTGTAATATTACCCATAATATTTCAATTAAAAAATTATCTTAAAGTGATTGTCTAAAAAAGTTTTAATCCCATCAGACATTAATAAATAAGTAAGTTAGTAAGCTTTTCAGTCTTTATCTTGTCACAATTAGTTGTTAAGATTGAAATACCATTTAAAAAGTACGTTTTATAGATTTGGCATCAAAATATAATCTGATGATATTGGAGGTTATATGTAACCCTTGTGTTTGCACTGGGAATTTAAGACTAGCTCATATTTTAAGGAAGTTTAAGCTACATGTTAATTAGTTAATTTCTAATTATAAATGGCTATTTCTATAGATAGGTCAGCAGATAATTAGATCAACTAACTAATACTATATGTTATAGGTTAAAGGTGAGAAAGTGAACATTTTTTAAAATAAAATGATTTTAAAAAACTAGATTTATTTGAGTTCTTTTTGTATAAGTGTGGGCTCAAGACAGAAATTCTAAATGTTTGGACCTTAGGGCAAAATACTTATAACTGTAAAGTATTCTTGGTAGACTCATGGACCTTTATTATAACTTGGCTTTTTAAATCAATTTTTCTTGCGGTACAATTATATATAAATTTAAAGTTTTAGTATTTTTTTTGAATTATCAAAACCACCTGAGGCATGAGATAATTTGAAAATACTCAAACACAAAATCTCTTTGTGAACTAGACTATTACTTCAGAATTTATACCACCATATGTTAGTTTCATCCACAAAACACAACAGAGACTAGCTCAACTTCTTTTTTGAGAATCTTAAATTTACATGGTGTCCTTGCATTAGTGTCTTTCACAATTATACTTTATGAATGGTCTTTGGCAATCAACTCTTCTAGATGATCCTATACTAGTTACTGTTTTTCTTTCATTATAGCCACATACAATAAAAAACTACAAAATACATAAAGAACTTTAAATTATATAAAAAGATTATTTTGTACTACAAAAAATATTCAACAATTACCATTTAAATACAGGGTGTAGTATCTGTTAAATTCTATCAGGACTCAGAATTAGCCCTTTCTTCATTTCAGCTTTCTTTGTTAAGTAAATTTGTTCAAGTCACCTGATGCAGGTGCTTCATCTCACAGTTAATCCCTAGGGAAACGGAAAACTTCTCTTGTTTATCTTCAGCCTCTTGTTTATGAAGTCAGCTTAATGAATTTGTCTCACTTAGCATGTGAGGCCAATTCGCTGCTCTATGGCCTAATCTACACATATTAGGCACCAGAAAACCTTCGCTAAGATTACAATTATCCTTATAGAGCAAATTCTCCTTTGATGCTCCCCTTGTAGAATTGATTGCTTTGGTAAGCTTTTCACGCCTATGATGAAAACCTTTTAGATTCTTAGACATATTAATTGTACACCGGCCCTTAGGACTCAACAAAAGCCAATCCAACCTCTCTCTTGGCATCTCAGATCCATGGTATCCGTAATAGAGATTGTCCTGATCCAAATATAGCTGTTCTTATACTGGCTAATGTATTCTTTATATCTATTTAATCCTAGACTGTTACTGGTGAATAGCTCACTTAAACAACTTTAAATGAAAGTAGAAAGATAAACTTGAGATTATGTGGAATTTATTTATAAAGATAAACAGGAAAGTATATTATACTTTAAGTAAAATCAAGGTATAAAAATGAATGATAAATATTATATATTAACTGGTAAGTTCCTCATTTTAATAAAGGGCGTTTTAAGATTCCCTAGTCACACGTCTTCTGACTGCTGCTTTAGTGGCCTCACCCATTTGGCTATTACTTTAAACGCGAGCTCTGTCTCATGGTTGTTATCACTTAACTGGATGTTAAGGGGCCCTTACTAGTTCCCAGCTTCTGGGTTTTTTGGCATTTTGCATCCTCTTGTAACATTAATTGATTACTAAATTCAGTAATAGTCTTCTCAATTTCATTTTAGAGTGATACCACTATAACAATGTGCCTCACATCATGGTTTCAAAAAAACTCTCAAAACTTTGAAGATTTCAAGATTTGGTAGTATTCACTTTTAGTACTTGAAAGCTCTCATTGCCATAATTTGATCTGCTCATCATAGTATCCTCAACAGAATGCAGATTATTTTAGACCCCCAAAGGTATATAAGGGGCCAAATTTTCATACTGATTTTGGTGGCAGCGTCACCTTTATAAATTAAATCCTCACCTTGTTAGGACGAAAATCTTTTGGCATGAAATTAACCCAAATTTGGTGAAGATATTGTTGCTCACCTAAATCTATATAAAGGGCTTGTTTGACCCCATCCGCAGTAAGCTGGTCGTTGTACCTAGACCAGTTTGTGGTCAATTTAAATCATTCTATTGTTAAAGATATGATTTTTTTAACCATATGCGGCCTCATCTGCAACACCCTATTAATCCTGTATTTTTACTATATACTATTGATGACTTATTGTTCACTTGAGTGTAGGTCAAGGTCATAAAGGGGCTCAAAGCTGTTATACTTGTGGAGCGGTCAAAGAAGACTAAGAAGTTAGGGCAATAAGATTTTTTTATTATATGAAAAGATTTTATATCTATAGGATACGTTGAAATGCGTCACCAAGAAGACTATATGGGTTCTATGATCAGGATCTTCCAAGTCATTCTGGATTGGCTGCCCATTTGAGGCTTCATTGTTCTCCGTTGGCAATGGCCTCTTGACCGCATTGATTGGAGTCATCCTTTTCATGGCACAGGAAGCTGGGGCAATTTCATAAGGCATCTTATTCTGTTCCTGTGCACATGATAGATACTGATCAGAATTCCTCTATCCACCTTTAATAGCAGTTTCTGTAGAAAGGTTTTGATGATTTGATGCATTAATGTTAGATTTGAAAGATAAGATATTATTTAAAAATTTCTTAAATCCCAACAACGCCCACCGAAAAATTCTGTAAGAGGGTAAATATGACCATAGAAATTAGCCTGGAATCAGTTGACCACCATCTTTTGAGTTACATCAGCAATGATATATTCAGAAATCACCTTGTGTATGGTGTGGTAGGGCCCTGAGCAAAGGACATTAATTTGTTCTGTCATTCCTAAGGTCAATGGTGATAGAATAAGATTGGGTTACTTAGCTCGAAAGTTGCAATGAGGGCTATCAGGAAATGGAGCTGGGCGTCTCTTTAGTGATAGTTAAAATACTTCCTCTGGTAGCATGAGTTTAAGGTCAGAGAATATCCTTAGGGCCCTCATAGCTAGTTTGGAGTTTATGGGCTCCAAGGAGTCTAGTAAAGGTTGCAAACCACTTTGAAGCCAAGGATTACATCCATATAAGGCTTCAAAATGAGACGTTTGAAAATTCGATGGTAGCTTATATGATAAGTTATTAGGGCGCTGGGCAGAAAATGGTTTAGCGAATAGTATAAGAAGCAGCCATTTTTTGTAATATAGAAACTAGGATCTTATTGGCACGTTCTACCGCCCAATTGGTAGATGGGTTACATGAAGCAGTAAAACTTTAATTTGTGCCAAAATATAAAGTTAGTTCTTGGACTACCTGAGAGGTGAATGTGAGCCTATTGTCAGATAGTAAAGTTTGAGGACATCCAGGATAAGTAACATCATATTTAAAGAGAAATAAGGCTGTAACCTTTGCAGTTGCAGCCAGAATGGAAATAGCCTTTAACTAGATAATTGAATGCTATATGACTATTTTGAAATACTTAAGCTCATGTAAATAGTGGTCAAGAAGCCCGTTACATCTATATTGACAACATAAAAAGGGCTCAACGAGCTACTAATTAATGTTGATTCTAGGGATGGCCTGTTCTTGTGTACGCAAGTTAAACACGCCTAAAATACTTCATTGATGGTTGAAACCATCCATTACAGCAGCGTTTTCTTAACCACTTGTGTTTTTTTCTCATTGCTCTGTGTCCCACAGTTAAATGTCCTTCAAGGATGACTTAAGTACAGGAAGGAGGGAATATGTAGGAAAGCCACTTTTTTGATTTTTTTAGTAACCTTCTTTCTATTATCTGGAAGCTTTTTGTCATATTCTACAACTCAAATTGAGTTTCAGGGTCTCAGGTTCCTACCTTTTCAGTCCATCCAATTATATTGTACAACTGTTTCCCTCAGGCTTTAAGACATCTAGCACCGCATCTTCTAGTGCTCAAAGGCACTTTAATGAATTGTATCATGTAATGAATAACGCTAAGTTGTATTTCTGTAATTGTAGGCCTAACTTCTAATTGTCTGTCAGGGTCCTTCATTTGTTATAAAATTTGGAGTAAAGAATGGTTGGTAAGAACTGTAAAGTGGGTTTGATATATATATAGGTGAGAATGTTTGATTGTCAGTAGTACAGCTTGACATTCAAGTTTGGTGATAACGTAGTCTCATTTTGCCTTGCTCAAAGTCTTTCTGTAGTACGCCACAGGATTTTCAACCTAATTTCATTTTTTGTGCTAAGATAGCCACAACTGAAACATTGTTAGCATCAGTAAACCACATAAATGGATGATTTGAACTACGTTTGAACTAGGTTAGGCTTTGCATAGTAGGCAGTTTTTGACATACTGAAAGCATATTCCTGCTCAGGCCACAGTTTGAAGGGGAAATCTTTATACAGAAGATAGTTAAGAGGTTCAGCTAATTCAACAAGCAGAGGAATAAACTGCTGATAATAAGCAAGCATGCTTAGAAAACTTGGATCCCTGTTGCTTGGGTGAGAAGAATTATCTTAGTGGCTAGAACCTTGTCAGGAATGGGTTGGATCCATTTATTTAAAGCCTTGTGCTTGAGGATTTCTATATATGGATGAATGAAGAGAATTTTAGGCTTGAGCTTAAAGAGTTTTTTAGGGATTATTGAAGAATTTTTAGAAGTGCTTTAAATGGGCATTGAAGGTTTGTATAATAATAGCGATGTCATCAAGGTAGACAAGAACCAATGATAATAACAGCCGGCCAGGATCCAGCCCATGGCGCTTTGATTGTAGAGGCGCATAGCAGAGGCCTTGGGACATCCTGGTTGGCTCAAATAGCCCGTCATAAGCAATACGTGCACTTTGTTTGCTTCTCTGGTGCCAACTCAACTTGCCAGTATCTGTGGGAGAGATCCGTTTAAGAAATATTAGGATCTGAAAAAGAAAGCGGAGGAAGTCATTGATCCAAGGCAACAGGTATATATACTTATTATTAATAGTGTTGAGCCTCCAGTAGTTCATTATTACATAATGGCTACAATCTTTTTTCAACCTAAAAAGGGAGGATAAGTCTCAGGGCTATGGATAGCGCTAGCTATCCAAATTCTACTAATAGTTTGAGCTCAACGGCAATATGAGCTTTTATAATTCTTGCTCTAACTAAATGAATGGAATTGGTTAGGTTTTAATTATTTAGTTATAACTTGATGTTTGACGCCCTTCATTTTTACTAAAATCATAGGTGGAGAATGAGAAAAGTTCATGGCTTCCTAGGGTGATAACTTAGGGGCTATATTAGGAATTTTCTCATTTACAATAATTTCTTTGTTTGGCTCAGTTGCAAAATAAAGATGCATGACGGCTCCCCCTTTTAGATTGGGCTCCACTAGTGCTAAAAAAGAGAATGAAAGAAGGTCACACTATTCTCCTAGAAAATGCTTAACTTGGCCTATTGTTCACTTGTTAACTCGCACCCATTAGAGGAATATACTAAGGATTCCAAAAGAGAGAGACTCCAGACCAAAATTCTGTAGTCTAAATGTTGCAAGTGGCTTGACCAATCATCTGTTTATATTATTTTCTTGATCAAATTTAAATGTTTTATGGGACAAGCCCAATATGGGATGTACACTTTCATTAAACACCATCTACAAAACACCAAGAAAATAGGGGCACTCCAGAAGAGCCTAAGCTACCTCTTGTTGCCAGAAAGACTTCCAGTGGAAGGAAGAGGGGGAGTGTCAGAGGAGGCTTGGGCCAAAACCAAACATGAATGGAGGAAAAGGTCTGATGAGAGGAACTAGATGGGGAATCAGGATGACACCAACCGGCGGTGGTGAGATTGCAGTTGTCCAAATAAACAAGCCAGGAAGTTGCCCTTAAGGTGCAAGTGGAAGCGAAACACTGCATCACTGAGGGTGGGGGTAGTGCTAGAAAGTGCGTCCAAGTCAATAGTGTGGATCATCCATAGCGCTATTACAACATTTAGGGTGCGAAGAGAAGGGTGGACAGGGGAGGTCATGGAAAAGACGAAGATGTTCTTAAACAGGTATTAAAAGTTGGGAGTTAACCACTCTTCTCACGAGTACCAAATGTTACAATCCTGGGGTCTTCACCAATTAAAAAGCTCCCAAATGTCAACTGACAGTTTTGTTATGTGCACTATTTGTATTTTCTGATAGTATTTTATAATTGATTAATAATAGTATAATGACTATTATCCAAGGTTGAATAAATAACCCATTATGGTCCAATGATAAACCTGTACTTCACAAAATACTGTTGATGTCAACTTTAGGGACTTCTTTCCTTATCCGCCTAACTTAATTCACTCTCAAATCCAGAAATTTTCAGCCTTCCATCCTGTGACATGGAGTCTGCAGCAATTGCCATCAAAGTTCAGCTTCTCTTCTAAGGACCTCGATCCTTACTTTTTATACAAAATGAGTACCCAATTATTGCACACAGCAGTAAATACTGAAGATAAATAGAGCTAAAAAATGATGAATTCTGAAAAACTTGATTTTTCCAACGTGTTTTTTAATGTGCACTATCAGGGAATTTATAGAGAAAATTTGGCGCTCAGCTTCTTGGTTGGCGCCTCACCCATAAAATGGCAGCAGTTGCAATAATTACCCTGCAAAGGCTCTTCTGGCGATGGTCTTCTCCATCTGGTTAGGATTCCTTCATTGGACATCCTTGATACCTAAAACATACAGTCAGAAAACGTGTCCCTAACGTTTCCCACTCAATCCCAGTGAACCAACCATATTTAATGAGCGACCTGTTTAAGTAATGGGACTTGTTACCCATTATAGCAGGTCGCAAAACAACTGATTGATTTTCTAGTTGCAGGTGGCATCACTCGCCTTGAAACTTGATCATTAAATTCCAATCAGTCAGTGATGAAACCTGACCAATCCCAAATGGTACAACAGATAGTAATAAATAATCAACTATCAGATGTCCCCATTTTGTCAGCAACTCTGCCCAATGTGATCTAAGCATTCACCCAGATTGATCCCCAATGGATCTGAACCAAGCGAATTACCTAAAGTCCCCTGAACATTAAGAACCTGAAATAGGGGTTGACTGATATCCAATTCACTTTACATCTGGATTTATCCCTTAGAGATCCACAGGTAATCTAGGAGGCTGGAAAGGTGGGCAAAAATCCCAACAAATCCCCCCTCTTGCCTAGATTTTCAGCGAGAATAGAATCAGGACAGTAGAAGTCCGCCTCAGACCAGGTTGAATATCTTTGGGTTTCTAGAAGAGCACAGTTGATCTGTACTCAAGGCTGCAGAGGACAACCTTTGGCATGTAATTCTCTTCCTTTTCCTCCTCATTACTGCCACCTCAGAGTGCGCTCCTCATGACCCTCTGTCATGCCAGGCTGATCAATTTACTCAAGATAATGCTAGTCCTGGAATGCTGGTTCCCCCCAGTCAGGACATATGACCTGTTGTCATATTCAGGACCTTGATCCGGCGTCATTAATTTCCTGATCTTACCCTTATTCTTGATAGGAGGTCACTGCCGTTGATGTTTGTCTTGCAGCACAATTAAGAATGCTCAATTATAATTGCACTTGTTTTTTCTCATAATAACTTTTTATGCTCATATCATTCTTAATTATTTTCTGAAGAGCTTGTCTCATTAATTTTAACATTTATTCTTCTAACATTAGAGCTTAATTGATACTGAAGTGATTAACGCGACTATTATAAAAATTCTGACATTGTTCCTTTCATCAGCTCATATGATGAATTTAGAATCTTTTTACCAGCAACTGTTTGAGAGTCTGTCTGATAAGATTTTCAGCTCTTTTAACTAATGAGTTAATCTGCTTGAAGAAATCTCTTATATGGTCCCCCTGGGACTCATACTCCCAGTCAAGCACCTGGATACAGTCAAAACCATAGAACTACTGGAAATGGTATTAACTCAACAAAACCATAGTAGTGACCATATCCATGACTTGCGGCAAATTTTCCCTCTGTCATCGATTCCAAGTTTGGATTTTAATACTCTCCTGTTTTTTGCTCCTTTTGCAGATACTCCTACTATCATTGTCAAATCTCTTGAAGCAATACCATCCAAAATTGATTGAATGTTTATTGCTGGATCTGACTTGCTTCCAGAGTTCCTTTTCTGACTCAGTCAATTTTTATAAGCCAGCTGTTCTTTCAACTAAATGGCCATCATAAATCAAACATATTGAACTCCCTTATGCATATTTGAGGACCTGAGTGACTGAGGCTCTTTCCATAGATTTAAACCTCTCAGATATTATAAACATCCTGGATTATGACGTTGCACCCTATGCCCTTCATTTTGCTGGTCAAGTTCTTTATAGTTGTGCCACAAAGCTTTCAGCCTCTCCTTAATTCCATCATTTATTATGTTTGCACATCTAAGAAGCTCATAGTTTTCATCTTCAGGATGCTATATACTACTTGCATGACTATCTTGTTTCTGGCACATCCCATCAGTACCTTCCCCTTATGGCTTTAATCAGGGGCATTTTTCGGCAACCCCCGCCTATTATCCCATGCAAAATGCTAGCTCATATATCCAATGTCTTTATGAAGCCTGTCAGAAAATGCTCAAGACCAATATTACAGCTCTGGTGCTATATTGGGATTACTTGAGGTTATTCACCAACTGCCTCTTCTTGTTCTGTTGCTTCCCTCCCCAATCCAGGGTATTGCATTTGGCAAGACCAACATCTCCATCTCTCTTCCCCTTGTCACGTTCTCACAGGGATCAGCCTCCACTCAACGAACTTGGCTTCAAGTAGGTCTAGCTCTTGCTAGCGTCCAATCTCACATAGCTTTGAATGGCTTATTCACCCTTACTATTATACATCCTCCCTCCTCAAGAGGCGAAATAGGCGAAATCATCCCCAATTTAAGGATAATCAATAAGAGCTTATGAAAATATGTCTTTTTATGTGCGTCTTAATGATTTTTCTGTATTTTTAATCCTTTAAAATTTTCTTTTTTCCATATGGAAAATGACCTTCACTTGGCTTAGTGGTTCATCTTTTTATCCTTCCCCTAAATTGGATTTTAGGTATACTCCGACCTACCAGTTTTCTATGTTTCAGAGGTCTTATTTTTTAATACCTAAACATTTATTTTGGTTCAGTGGTCCCTTTTTAGGACTTACCAAATATTATCAGGACACAATCAGCTTAATGGTTCAGCAGTCTTAAGAAACAGTTTTTGATTTACTGCTTTAAATACTTAGCATGGACTCAATTCACAAACCTTCCATCCATGAGGTTCTTGATTGAATAGGCGTCTAGAGCCGTCCTGATGATAAACTCAAACAGTCCCAACAACAATGCATCTATCTTGTTTCTTCTTCTGAAACCAAGAGTATCACAATAGGCAACTTTATCGCCTTCTTGGTATTCTGATAATGCTGGTCAGTTTTTTCCCGTCAATTTTGCCTTGAGTCTCTTCTTCTATATTATATTGAATGCTTGCAATTGCATCTTGATCAGGGTATTTGACAGTTGTAGCAGGTATTTATCTGCACTCATCCCTGATGTTGGTAAACCACGAAATATATAATCAGCAGTAATTCAGCCTTCCTTCCGTACAGTAATTCAAATGGCATTTTTCCTATTGCCAAATGGTGACTTATGTTATATGCAAATGTCACCAAACTGAGTATGTTCCCCATGAAGAAGTTCTCCATGTGACCAACTTCCTTAGCGTTGCGGCCAGCGTTCCATTGACTTGATCTTCTGGTCCATTCATCTTAAACCAGTAAGGGACTGACATGACTCCTTGGATCCCCATTATCTCATTCAACATCAGTATAACGTAGACGTAAAATTTGTTTCATTGTCGCATAACAAGACTAAGCAGGCATCCATGGCGGTATATAACTTATTTAACCGAGGTAAGCCGACCAGGGGACAGACATTACCGAATATATGTGAAACTAAGAGATTAACTAACAAGTATATTTCTGGGCACCCCAGGGTACTCAAGTTACCCCTGTTGCCAGCGGGACTGCCAGGTATGGGGGGTTGGTGCACTACTCTGAGGGGGTTACCCCTGCTATGGAGCAGGTGTGAAGGAAAGGGTCTGTGTGGAGGAACCAGAGTGGGAACCTTGATTCTATGAGCGCTTTTTGTCTTGGTCTCATATATCCATAGAGCCAGGCTTGGAAGTGCTCTAGTAAGTGGACATGGAATCTGTTAATAATCCCATGAATGGTTAGGACCATGCCCTTGAGCGCATCTAATGCAATTGTGTGTATTGTCCACATTGCAATGGGTAATATTGGGGAGCGGAGGGTAGATGGGATTGGTGACTCAATCTGGAGCGCAAAGATACTTTTTGATATCGAGAATTCCTGTTCGTTTTGAATCTTGAGCAGGCGTGCGACTTCCTGCCATATAGATTGGGTTGGGGGGCATGCTTCTAGGCGGTGATGTAGGGATCCCTCCCCTCCACATACTGCACATGTTTTGTGGAGGGAGTTGGAGTGGTCCGCCATCCTATATGTCCTTCTTAAACAGCGCCAGGCGTTTGCTCTTATCCTTGGCTGTAGGAGTGGGTGGTGTGTCATTTTCCACATTGCTTTCTGTGTGGTTAAATCATAGGGAATGTCCAGCATATCTAGGTATTCTATCCTAGCTATGCTTGGGGTTGTTGCGAGAATATCCCTCTGGGGGTGATTTTCTGGGTTTCTTAATTTTAATTGGGGGCTGGGTCATCCCCTTCCCTGAATAGTACCCATGTTCTCTATGGTTCATCCCATACAGCGGATAGTTTGGAGGATATGTTTGAAATGGGGGGAGGTTCCATGCGGACATGTTGCAGTAGGGTGCTTGGCAAGGTATGAAAGTAGTCTGAGTGGACTATGTGGGTTGGTTAATTTGAGCGCCTGTGCAAAAGTTAGTCCTTGCTGCTCTGGACCGTTGTTGCAGGAGGTCTGGAGCAAGGATTTCCTTTAACCAGGTACCTACGATGTGCTTGGCATGGCTCTCAAAATCTATTAGTCCCATGCCTCCGCTTGAGCGTGGACCAAATAGTGTTTCCATCCGTATAGGAGGGTAAGAGCCAAGCCACAGTCAGCCCTGGATAAGCGCGCGAATTGAGGTTATAAAGGTAGGTGAGAAGGCTATCGCATGGGCCTGGTACCACAGTATTGGGAGGATGAGACAGTTAGCAACTGTAACTCGTCCTGTTACTCCTGGGGTTCTCCCCTTGAGGGAGGCTACGCGTTTGGATACCCGTTGTAACAGGTTACTTTCCATTGTCTCATTAGCATATCCCCCTAATTCTAGCCAGATTCCAAGGTGTCAGACAGGAGTGGTGGTGGGAGGTGTTGCAAAGGGTAAAATAATTGGGTTTTTTCTTCGAGTGTTGGTGTGAGGTTCTGATGTTGTGGTCCAATTGTTTGTGTATTTGCCTAAGAGGATGATTTCTGTCTTCCTTTTGTTGAGCGATGCATTGCTCACCTTGGAGTATTCCTATAGAGTGTGTTCCAGCTGTCGGGCATCTTCATTGTTTGCTATACCTGCTACGCAGTCATCTTCAAAGGTCATTATCTTGACTGTTGGTTGTCCTTGTGAGGTTATCCCCATGAGACGTGAGTCTTTTACTCGGAGGAGCGGGTCAAAGTTGAAATTGTATAAAAGTGGGCTGAGGGGATCCCCTTGTTTGAGCCCTCTGTGTGGTTTGATATTGTTTGTTAGGAATCCAGGGCCGCATACAGCCATGGTTGCAGATTCTGTTAGGAGCATCGCCCATTTTATAAATCTTGGTGGGAGTTTGAGGGCATGTAGACATCCTTTTATGTATGGCCAGCTAACACGGTCATACGCCTTTTCCTGATCCAAGAAGACCAGGGCACCAGTTGCTTTGGATTGGCAAATGTTTGCAACAGAATGTATGTTGTTCCAGATTAAACGCCATGGTATAAACCCAAACTGGTTGGGTGATAGGACGTCAGATGCAATTGCGCCTAATCTAGCTGCTGGAATTTTTGTTAGAATTTTTGTGTCAGTGTTGGAGAGTGCAATTGGGCGCCAGTTGGATAGATCCAACTTGTCACCCTTTTTATACAAGGTTATAATTTAGGATTCATGGCCTCCTGGTAATAGGCGTGTTTCCAACAAACTCTGGTTCATTGATGCCAATAGGAGGGGGCGATTTGTTAAAATATTTTTTGTAAAATTTGTAGGGTATCCCATCAGGCCCTGGGCATTTCCTACGTGGTGCACCGCGAATTGTTTCCCAAAGCTCCTCCCGTGTAATAAGGGATAGTATATTGTAATTTTGTGGTGTACTTTGTATCTTGGCAGTTTGAATAAATTCTTTAATTTTTTGTGGATCTGTTGGCATATCGCGATATAATTCTTTGTAATAGTGGTGTACTTCCGCCTTGACCTCCTCAGGGTCAGTTGCCACGGTGCCATTGGTCTTGCGGACCTGTGTGCACGCGGGCTGGTTTCCACGGGAGTGGAATTGGCGGAAAAAGTATATCAAACAGGTTTTGCCTTCCTTTATGAACTTACCTTTGTTTGCTACTTTGATTCTGTGTTGGTGTATGAAGATGGGATTGTTAAGTTAGGCTGAAATTTCTGCCCATTTGCGTCCTCAATTAGGGCTATAGCCAGATCTCAGAGTATTTATTTCAAGGTGGTCTAGTTCTGCCAAGGTACGATTGATTGTGGCTGTGTCTGCGGTGTACTTGCGTGATGCAATATGTCAGGTTTTATTGGTTTAATCTTTCTTAAATATTCCCATGTTATAATGGGATCCGAAGTGAATGGGGCTGTGAATTCTGGGTTTGTAGCCTTGTTTTCAACTCAGTCAGATATCTCTGGCAATTTTATATTTTTTGGGTGGAGCTTTCTCCAAGGCGACACCTGTGTGTGGGATTGGGTTGGCGCTAACTGCACCATAACTAATCGGTGATCAGAAAAATTGATCTTTTTTGTTGTAAATTTGGAGATTCTTGAGTGGTGGGATTGTGGGATGAGGATGTGGTCAATATGACTCATTGATATGAGAAGTCCCTCGCATATGTTGGGTCTTGTCATGTGGGGAAGGATTGGTGAATTGGGGGGAAGAGCATCCTGTAAGCCAAGAGATGCCTTCATTGTGCAATATCCATTGTGTCTAGGTGGGTATCCCCTGGGATTAGGCCATCAATCTGTATTGGGGTTATCCCAGCAGATGAAATCGCCTAACATGATGATATCTGGTAGGAGGGTGAGAGTAAAAATTTTTTCAAAATTTTTTTCTCCAGTTGCAGTGCACGGTGCGTAGATACATGCTAGCAAAATTATTTCATCTTGGCATGTGATTGTTGCTACCAGGACTCGACCGTGCAAGTGTGATGATGAATTTGTAATTTTAAATTTTTTGTTGTTTTGGACTATCACCCCACAGTGAGACGTCCATACTGATTGTGATGGTGCGACCCTGGTTGACCAGGATTCTTCTTCCCCTTGTAGGCAGTGGGTTTCTTGGATGGCCAAGATGTCTACAAGAGGTTTTTGCAGGAATGCCAGCTGGCTTGGGATGTATGAGCCCTGGCTCCCGCGAAGTTTAACGTCCCTATTGACACTGAGGTGCCCGTGGCGCCTCAGGAGCAGTAGGGAGGACCCTCTGGTCCTATCCCACCGCGGCTCATTTTTGGCCATGCTCCGCATCTGTACTCCAACTCTTTCACTGCCATTGTTGGTTCCCTTGATCTGACCCAATGATTCAATGGAATTGCGGTTTTTTGCATTTGCATCAACTTTTCCTGCACAGGTCTCATGTTGATTTGATGCGGGTTGTTGATTGGATTTTATATTTTTGAGGTTCAACTTTGTTGCATTGTGCACTGCATTTTCACTCAAAATGCGGTTGCATTGTTCCTCAATATGTGCATGACTGATGACGCTTTGTGGCTCAGTCTGGTTACTGTGAAAATTTTTGACCTGGGCATATTGTTCTGATTGGTTGATTCGATGAATATCCAAAATATCCTCCCATATTCGTCCATGGTTAATGGCGGATACCACGTGTGCCGCCGCTTCAGCCGCTGCTCTCTTGTGGGCTTTTTGTGCTGCTTTACACTGTTTACTTGTAACTGGGTTCACGATAGAGTATAGTCCATCTTCACCCCAGCGGAATGGGTGGTGGCCATCAGTCATTTTGGCGAAGTTTTCATTATCTTCGTCCATAGCTTCTTCACAAAAATCATTTTCCATTAAGCCCTCTTTTACAGGGCATGCATGTTCCTTGTGGCTCAGTGAGCCACAGTGGTTGCAAATGGGTGGTGCGCGTTCCAGTGTAACTCGGAATGCAGCCAACTGGCCCAATCTGAAAAGTAAAATTCTGCTTTGCGGGGAATTCTGGATAAATCCTCTTCCACTTCTGGGAAGGGGTTGATTACAGCGATAGCTTTGCCAGTGCACAAATTGGGCATTAAGCGAAATTGCTGTAATTTGAGTTGTTGGATTTCTCCATAGGCCCCAAAACCTTTGTGGAGCTACTCCTCAATTACCTTATGAGGAAGGTTGGTGAGGAGCGAGTCAAAGGAGATGAACAAAGTTTTTGCTTTGTTCCATCTGGTGCGCACGGTGCGCACAATTTTTTTGCCCTCAGGGAGGGCAATTTCCACGCAGATTTTTGCTGTGGCATCGGCTTCATTGGCTGTTTTGAAACCAATATCAATCCAGCTGCAGCCCATGTTGGTGGCTACGTACACCACGTGAGGGGAAAAGTGAGGGCTGTGCCTCACATGTTTTCTCCCACAGGGTCGGTGACTCATCCCCAAGGAAGAGTCTGATCCCATGCTCCACCTTTAGCAAAGTTTGGTTGAATTGAATGTACATGTATTGTGCGTGCTTTACAGTAAATACCATAAACCCAGACGGTGTCTGTATTTGCGATTTTTTTACAACTTGGGTTCCTGGTCCCCCTCCAGGGCGTTTCTTGCCCTTAGTTGCACCGTTAAGCGCACCACTTGCCACGACGCTCACCCATGTTGTATTATTTTTGTTATAAAAGTCGCCCATCTTTCCTGTGTGTGATTATCCAAATTTGCTGTTCAAATCGAATTGTAGTAACTAAAGTGATTGTTATGAGAAAGAAAAACTATGGCGGTATATAACTTGATCCAGGATAAATCTTGCTTGCTTGTAGCGTTCACTTTCGCCAGGGCCTTTATCCTGACCCATATAGTCAGATGGTCCATTGCAAATATTAATTATTTAACTTCCCCTGTGCTCATGGTTAATGTTCCATCACTTTGATAGACACTGTGTGCCAGGCAAATCCAGGGCGGACCAGTCAATATCTGATTGTGTTCTTGTGAGTCTTGTGCAACTGGCACTCCACACAGCAGGCCAGATGATCCACTACATTGTAGTTGATAGACTCCCAGTAGTACTGGAGAATGTGGTCAGGAATTTTTTCAGGCTTTATGCCTGACAACCTTATGAGCAGCTTTAATAATTGCCACTCGTTTCAACTGCCCTGGAAATTATAATCATTTTCTGTCAATCATTAAGAACTGGTCCATTCTTGGTCTCGGTGTTTTCCATCACTTTCCAAAGCTCACTAGGATCTCTCAGGGCTCATTCCTGATTTCTCCGTCGACCATCTTTTGGAACAGCTCATCCACTTATTGGTATACAACTTGAACCAACGGTAACTTAATAAGCCATCCTCATTCTGGTGAAAAGCTCCCAATTGGTGAACTATCTCATAGTAATAAGCCTGAAGCTTCAATGCCCATCAGGCCAATCGTCCTTCCAGTTACCTTAGATTATGCAGCCAATGCAGCAAAGAGTAGTCCGTCATCACGTTAAATGCTTTCCATGAGAATACACCCAAAAATGTTTACAGGTGTAAATTACTGAAAGGCATTCATGCTCAGTAATGGTGTAATTCCGTTCTACTGCTGATAGTTTCCAGCTTACATAAGCTACTAGATGATCATCCCTGAGCTCATCTACTTGACTCATGATTTACAATCGCTGTTAAAAAAGCAAAGTTTGTACTATAAATTCTTAATTAAAATTAGGATATTAATATTGGAGACTCTATCAGATACCGGTGTAATTCATTGAAGGAACTCTGGGCCATTTCATTCTAAATGAATCATTTATTCAGATCCTTCAGCTAATGAGATAGAGGCTCAGAGACCCTTGCAAAATCCAGTATAAATAACCAGTAGTATTTGACTATTTTAAGGTTCACTTGGACATCTTTAATACTTTATGGGATGGCCATTTGCTCTTTGGCCTCAATCTTCTAGTCTTGTGGCTGCAGTCCACTAGAGTTGATAAAAAGTCCCAGATATTTCAACTCTCTCCTGATGAAGTGAAACTTACTTGGCTTAATCTTCAGGCTAGCCATGGATAGTCTCTTGAAGTTTTCTTCCAAGTGGTGTAAATTCAGTAAAGGTCCTACTGAACACATTTATACCGTCCAAGTACACAAGATGCATGAAAACTTCAAGTCATTTAATATGGCGTCCGTGGCCCTCTGGATTGTCAGAGACGCATTAAAAAGACCTTGGGGAATCTATTTAGTTGATAAAGCCCCTGCGTGATGATGATTGCACAATTCTTCTTATTTTCCAAAGGAAAATTGATTTGTTAATATCCCAATACAATTCCATTGCAGAGAAATACTTCACATTTTCAACTGATCAATTACATAATTGATGCATGTAGTGGATAAAAAACCTTCTTTATTATTTTTTTCAGCTTCTGATAATTGATCACCACCCAATTAGAGCTGTTTTTCTTCTTCACAATCAGGATAAGGCTTGACCAGGGACTTGATAATGAAACTAGAATCCCATGCTTCACTAGTTTGCTGATTTCTTCTTCTACTACTGCCTCAGTGGCCTTCATCCATTGAATAGGTCTCATCCTTATTAGCAAGTTTTCCCTAGTCAACTTTATGGATGCCATTTGTCAGAAAATTACAAGTCCATTGTATAGAAAAGAGTGAATTGGAGGTAGATGCTGAAATAATCGGCTAAAGAACCCTGGCTGAGACTTTGTGGAACCCCACAAATTGGGGTAACACTATTTTCCAATACTTAATAGGCAAATAACACAAGATTGAACAGTCAGATTACTCCAACCACACAAGGGAACCTGGGGAGTCCCTCATTGGTTTCTCCCCATGCCATGTCCAAATCCCTTCGTACACCTAAGTGGGATCACCCCCTTTTATAGGCGTGGCGGAGGTCCACCAAGGGAAAATAACTTTAGCCAAAGGAAATTGGCTATAATTTATTAAATCAGTACCCAATGGGTACATATTGCCAAGAATTAACTCCCCATCAGTCATTCAGCCAAAGTGAAGCGAGTCTTCTGAGCTTTGATAGGCTGAATTTGCATATTTCCTTATTTAGAATGTGATAAGTTATTTCTAATTTATTCCCTTTGACCCTTAAGACAGTTTAAAGACTGATAGTCAGATATTGAGAGGGTCCGTTTTCTCTTACCCCCAGCGTTGCTTAATAAATTATAAAGAACCATAACTTTCTAGTCTTTTTAAAAAGCTTATTTTCTTTGTTATTTTAAGTGGGTCCAAACTTATAGTGTTGGATTCTACATAAATAAGCACCAAAGAAAATTCTCCTACGAGGAAAATTAACAAGTGATGCTCACTACAGGGGGCCCTATATACCACCAAAACCTGGTTAACAGTGACACTATTTTGGAACCAAGGTATTATGCTTTAAAGAACCAACTAGCCAGTGCTTTGGCGCGTCTCAAAAGGCTTAAGCAGAACACTCCACAAGGCCTTTATGGGCCCTCTCCTAATATTCTTAATCTCTGTTTAAATACAAGTTCACACCTGGTGAGGGCAGTATCGCCTCCTTTCTTCACGTTTACAAATCAGAAAAGGAAAGAGCGACTGACTATCAAAAACCAAGTTTATCCTTCCCTGCTTAAGTCGGATAGCTCAGAAATTATGGTTGCTCCCATGGCCACACTTACCACCTGGACGGAGTTTAAACAAGCGCTGATTGATGAGTTTAATTCAATGCAGAGTTTACAAAGGCAAAAATAGGCCTTTATGTGCCTTAGCCTGAAAGAGGGAGAATAGATCCCCTAATTTGTTGAGCGATTCTATAACAAAGATCAACCTCTGTTGATGGCTAAAATGCTTCCCTTAGATGATGCTTTTGCTGCTATCGTGGCTAGCTTGGCGTCTTATCCCTCTTTAGCAATGCATATCTCCGCAGCTAAGCACACCTTTCAAATGGCACGGGATATCAAAGAGGCAATATTGTAGTGGCTGACTTTTTTGAACCTAACCTTCCACAAAAAGCTCCAAAGCGGGAATTGTCTATGACCCCTTCAGCCTCTTCTATGGCTGTATCCCTCTGGAACCCCGCTTCTGCAGAGCTGCAGCGCCAAAATACTCCACCACCATGTGAGTATAGCCAGGAAATATTGGCAGTTATGGGGCAGAGCTCCCCTCCAGCTTCAGGTTCAAAAGCTCAAATGATGAAGTCAGTTATCAATTTTCCTGGTCCCCCTCTTGCTGAGAGGTCTAATAAGGTGAATAAAGTACCACATCTGGCTAAGTCGCTACCTCAATCACCCTCAGCTTCAACTCCAGCTACCCCTAGTTCAAAACCTTCCTTGATGGGGCAGCTCAAGATGGTCACTTCTCAGGAAAAAGTTAAAGCCATCATATTTCCAACGCCTACCCAAAAGTCGGTACAGCCACGATGCACCCTTTAAAGTCAAAAGGGTATATGAGAGTGACAAAGTCCTCCCCTGTGAGATTAAGCCAGTTTCTCAGCCCCCTCTTAGTAACTCGTTAAGGTGCATTGACAATCCTTTGATGATGAGTATGAAGGGGATGGTGATGAAGCAGGATATTAAGTTATGCGAGCCCTAATGGAAGTGCAGATTCCAGATAGGTTGAGGACTGAAAGAATTGATATAGCCATAATACCACGACGAACCTACCTTCAACAGTTGTTAATGTTCTCTGTGGTGGTTAATACCGCTAATGATGCTGACCAGCTTATTGAAACAGCGATCCGATCCACCCAGCAAGTTATACCCTCCAGTATATTAAAGACAAATACCCTGCAATGGCTGAACGCCTTTACTTCACTTTCAGTTTGAAGGAGGTTCTCGCCCTCCCCCTACTTTTGGTAACAAAAAAACTAAGGTTGAGGTTGTTATCAATAAGGTGAGCGTTCTAGCCATCCTTGATATGGGTGCTCCAGTGAACGTGGTCTCATCAAAGCTTAGTGATAAAAAAAGTTGGCACCTGACATGGAATGTTCACAAGAGCTTTGAACTGCAGGTCCTAAAAATACGCGAGCTATTGGAGCCTACTCTTCTCTATCCATACATATTGGGAAACTCCTACTTGCTTTCCCTGCGGTGGCTTTGGAAAATAACTCATACGACCTGCTCATTGGTACTCAATTCATGATTGAGTATGACGGAATCATTAATAAGAAACAGGGATTTTTCTCCCTTTTTAATTATGAAGTTCCACATGTCTTTACTAACTATGAGCCTAAGAAGAAATATATACATGCGTTATTGAGTATCCTTCATACACCATCACCCTTATTTATACCACTTCGTGCAAAAACACAAAAAAGCTGCCTGACTCCGTGGATGCTTCAGAGGGCATTCCATTATATGCTTCAGAGGAGGTAGTAGTCATAGCGGGTGAACAAAAGGTGATAGACACCAAGATTGCCATGAAAATCCCATGTACCTGCCTCCTGCACTTAAAAAGCATTGATGGAATAATCTCTTTAGAACCTCGGGTATTGCCAAGTATCCTAGACCCAACTTATCAGCGACCAATCGATCTCCTGTTGGGAAACCTCACTAACAAGGACATGGTCGTAAAGAAGCATTAGGAGATTATAAGAGGCCTGATGGTCCCTATTGAGGATATTAAACAAGTTCACTGTATTGGGTCTATGGCAGATATGGGCCTACCAGCTGATCAATAGTTATGTAGTTTGCCCACTGTTCAAATCTTGGATGGTATAGCCCCTGCAGAGCTTAATAAAGTACATTATTTACTGGATTCATATAGTGTCATTTTCTCCAAATCTGATACCGATTATGGGCACATGAAGGGTTGGACTCACACTATTGATGTTGGTGAAGCCAAGCCTATTTGATCCAAGCCCTACTGCAAATCAAAAGCTAAGGAACAACAAATGTGGATGGAGCTCAAACAATTGTTGGACGCTGGGTTGCTAATACCTTCACAAAGCCCTTGGTCGTCCCCTCTTCTACTTATAAAAAATGCAAATGGAAGTCATCAGGTAAGTTATGGACTACCATAAGAGAAATAACCTTACAAAGAAGGTACAGCTACCCAATCCCTGAATTTTTGACGCTCTGGCGCAACTCTCAGGGTCCAAGTTCTTCTCCGCTATGGACTTGGATAGTGGATACTGGCAGATGGACCTTTCTCCACAGACAAGGATTAGTGTTCCCTTATCTGTAGCAAAGGTCTTTTCCATCCCACTCAATTACCCCAGGGATTATGCAATGAGCCTGACATTTTTCAGCGGGCGATGGATATTATTCTTCGGGATCTCAAGCTCAGCTGTGTGATTGTCTACCTCAATGATATCACAGTATTTTTCAAGACCTTTAACGAGCACCTCACACATCTAAAAGAAGTGTTCCAACGCTCTCGGGCTTCTAACATCAAGCTAAAACCCTCTAAATGTACTTTCTTCCTAAAGAAGTTGGATTTTCTCAGGCACGCTATATCTCAAGATTGGATACAACCCCTTCAAGATAAGGTGGAAGCGATATTTAAGATGCCTGAGCCAAAATCCTTCGTGAAATACAGGTATATTTGGGTATGTTGGGATTACCATCAATTCATTTCCCAAGTCCGCCCAGCTTAGTAAGCTCCTCGTACATCTCTTGGCCAAAAAAACTACGTTCTATTGGGGTGCTGAACAAAAAGCCTCTTTTAAAGCCCTGAAAGCGCTATTACAAAAAGTCCTATCCTCCGTCACCCTGACTATGGCAAGCCTATCATGTTGTTCACAGATGCCTCTGGTTATGCCGTTGGAGCTATCTTGGCTCAGTTGGATAAAAAGGGGTCAATAATCCTGTGTCTTATATCAGTAAATTGCTTTAAATAACTGAGCGCAACTACAGCGTTACTGAAAAGGAGTGCATTGCCGTTTTACTTGCTGTAAAACTCTACCGCCCTTTTTTATATGGGGCTTTTTTTCAGTGATTAAAGAACAATTATCCTTGAAGTGGTTACAAAATATTAAGGACCTCACTGGGCGGTTGGCTCGCTGGGTTCTTAAGCTCAGCACTATGATATGACCATTTTTCATAGAGCTGAGACGAGCCATATGAACGTTGATGGGTTGATGCGGCTGCCTATCCAACACATTGACAATAGTGAAGCAGAGAGCTTGCATGACCTCCTTATGACACCTGATGCCTGGGCGGATGAAGATGAACCTATATATAATATGCTAGCTCAGTACTCCTGCAACACCAAGGTGGAAAATTAAAAGGTGTATAATAAGGTAGGAGTAAACTGGTTGCCCTATCTCCGGCCATCTGAGCGAGTACCTTGATCATGGAGTCTCACATTATCATGGGGCATGGCGGATTACGCAAAACATATGATTGGATTAAAGAGCGGTATTAATGGGAAGGCATCACGGAGACCATAGTGGAAGTCTTGAATGCCTGCCTGATCTGTAAAACAAAATCTAATTATAAAACCTGGTACCAGTATCAACCAACTACGCCCCAACAACCCTTCCAAATCATAAGTTTGGACGTGGTAGGTCCTCTCTCTCAACCTAAAAGGTGGCAATCGCTATATTTTGGTTGTGATTGATCATTTCATTAAATGTGTTAGAGCTATTGCTCTCCCATCTCAGACTGCTAAAGCTACGGCCACCTTCTTACACTAGTACATCTTCACCCAACATGGGTGCCTCAAGTCCCTATATGACAATGGGAAAATTTTACCTCACAAGTTGTAAAACTCCTCGCCACCTATTTGGGAGCACAACAACTCTTCTCAACCCTATAAACCATCTACAAATGGTGCCGTAGAAAGAGCTAATGGAACCTGGTTTTTATACTCCGCAAAATGGTTAGCTCCGACCCTCTACATTGGGTTCTTTACTTACCTAGTAACCTCATGGCTTACCAGATTAGCTACCATCACATCCTCAAGATGTCCCATTTCCGTGTGATGTATGGACGAGAATCTGGGGTACCAATCCTATTAGCCAAAGACATCTTTTCTGATATAATGGACCTAGAGAAGCCATAAAAATGGCCCAGCACATCATCCAACTACAAGCAGAGGCCATGATTAACTTTCCCAAGATACTCACTAAAGAAGGGCAAGCAGCTAATAAGCTTCGGGCTCCTCTCCATTCCTTCCAAGTATCTGAATTGGTGTTATATTATGACAACCGAATCACTTCTAGAAGTGGAAGCTTGGTTCTATTTAGAAAGTCGCATTTGTAGTCACATACAAATGAAGGGATCAGTATTCAATTATGTCCTTTGCTTCTTTCCTTACTAACTGAGTTCATGGGCAGTTCTTGCGATCTTATTCGCCTCCTACCACTCTTGAAGGGGGTAATATCAGATAATTACATGTCCGATGTATATAAAAGAGTGGTTTGGAGTAGATGCTGAAAAAATCGGCCAGAAAAACCCTGGTCAGTTCTTGATGAAACCCCACAAATTGGAATAACACTATTTCCTTTACTTCATAGGCAATTAACACAAGATTGAACAGTTAGATTACTCCAACCACACAAGGGAACCTGGGGAGTCACTCATTGGTTTCTCCCCATGCCATGTCCAAATCCCTTCGTACACCTAAGTGGGATCACCCCCTTTTATAGGCGTGGCGGAGTCCACCAAGGGAAAATAATTTTAGCCAAAGGAAATTGGCTATAATTTATTAAATCAGTACCCAATGGGTACATATTGCCAAGAATTAACTCCCCATAAGTCATTCAGCCAAAGTGAAGCGAGTTTTCTGAGCTTTGATAGGCTGAATTCGCATATTTCCTTATTTATTATGTGATAAGCCATTTTAAATTTATTCCCTTTGACCCTTGAGACATTTTAAAGAGTGTCCAGTCAGATATTGAGAGGGTCTGTTTTCTCTTACCCCCAACGTTGCCTAGTAAAATTATAAAAAACCATAACTTTCTAGTGTTTTTTAAAAGCTTATTTTTTGTTATTCTCAGTGGTTCAACCCCCTATTGTTGGATTTTACATAAATAAGAACCAGAAAGCTTCTCCCACGCGAAAAATCCAACATTGCTTGCACATCCCAAATTATGGTCATCTTGGCCAAATATTTCCTGATACTTTTTAAACAGTTTGAGCACCTCCTCCTGCTGTCTTTCTAACAGATCAATGGGTTGCTCTTGATTGACCAAAATATTGATGCTCTCATTCACCCCTGCTGATAATCCCATCTCATTGAAGGTCCCAAATCAATGAAATTTCTCAATTCCGTCATTGGGATCAGATGAATAAATGTGATGATCTTGCTCTTCTCAACCTTCATCAGGTTTTAACTAAAATTTTCCAGGAGAACTCAAATTTATCCTTGGCTTTGAATAGCTATTCCAGAAGCCACCCATGGCTCTACTCTAGACATATTCCAGTGGCTACCAACTTCTCCATATGACAGCTTTAGTATCTCCAACATCAATATCATGTTGACTATGTTCTGAGATCCTGGCAGTATGGTCCTCAAATTCTTGATTCTCAACGGAATTCCCTAATTTTCAGGAGTTACGCTGTATTTTCTTATTTTTTGAACAACAAATTGGTAGCAAATTGGGACAATTCTATCATATTTATATCTGATTGATAAAATTGTTTCTCCTGTTCAGTGTAGTTTCCCAATCTCTCTGATAAACTAGTGGTAACGTCTGACCTAATATGGTCAACATATTATCTTTGTAGTTATAGTTTACCTCCATACTTTCTTAGAAACTCAATCCAGATCAGAATATTGTAGTTTTGGTTGAACAAAACTTTTGCTGGGGCGGATACCACTATAGATCAAAATTGGAGTGGTAAAGCGCTATACGCTCCACAGGAGATGTTGTAATTGACCCAGCAGTCCAATATTCTTTCTTGTGCTCCAAATCAGGCGAGATTTTCATCTTATTCACCATCTTGGTTGTGACAATGTTGATAAGGGGATCCACTGTCAAGTACTACCCGCACTCATAATCAATTAACTGGTATGTCAATATATGTACACTCAGAGTATTGTAAGATCATATTTACTGAGTGTATAGTGGCATTATTTGCTGAATTAAGGGTGTTAATAATCTGCATTAATAGATAAAAAAGGATTCCTTAATTGCGCTAAGGGGATAGACAGGCTTGCCTTATATAATCTGACTATGGTCAGATCTTCCAGATTCTCCACAGATTGAATCTTGTCCGCTAGTTATCACACATATAGGCTAACAACCTCCTTGATTATTTTAGGGTCGATCCCATTTTCTCTGTATCTGGTTAATGCATTGACATCCAAATTTTCACTTGATAAAGTTGGTCCTGACATCGTCTTTGACAAACATATTACTAATGTCAGTTTCTTCATGAAAGATGTTGGGGGGAACAGGTTTAACCGCAGATCAAGACTGTTCCCCATTTAGGCCATGGGACCTTTTCCTGAATCCTGTGCAAGTCTAGCCTGTTAGTCTGGACTATGTTAATCTGCTCCTTTGGCTTCAGTGACAAACAGGGCATCTCCACATTGCCACAAAGCAGTTGAGCAAGAGGGCCCATGTGAGGGCCCATAGGCAAGAGAGGGCTGCTGTGGTGAGGTCCCGCATTCATTTGCTTGTTGAGTGATTTAGATATCCTTGGAACACTGTAAGAAGGATGCTCACACTGAGGAGGGCAGTTTGGCCTCCAGAGAGAGCATACAGAGAGGTGACAGCTCTGTCAAAATCTGAGGAATGGTCCATGTTGATTCACTCAAAATCCACAATTTTCCTTAAAATCTCAAATAAATGATTTTTGAAATTTCAAAAATTTATTTTCATTTTATCAGTTTTTATTGTATATATTAGAAGATGAAGTTGTCTTAAACACCTTTGCTTGGTTTGTTTTTATATTAGGGAATGGGGAATATGGGGAAATTGGACCCTGCAGAGTCTGCGGGCAGCGGACTATCTGTGGGCCTATTTTGAGAATCTCGGTCTCTGATATTCTCATCTAGGCCCGTTCTAGACTGTCTGTTGAGTACCCATGGCGTTACAGAAACTTTTTTGCATATATTTCTGTTTGTCAAGGACAAATCAGAGCTCATCTCAACCTTATCGCTAAAATTTCCATTTTTTTGGGATAATTTGGCTTGGCAGCACCTGATTCATTGGGCTGCCTTTCACAGTGGCTCTCAATAATTTTGACAAGCGGCAGATTCACCTTGGCAACTCCTGATTTGTTGAGCTGCCTGATGCCATCATTTCCTTTTCTGGAGTTATTCAGCTTGGCAGCTCCTGATTTGTCAAGCTACCAGATACTGACATTTCCTCTTTTAGTGTTATTTGGCATGGCAGCTCCTGATTCGCTGAGCTGCCTGATGCTGTGATTCATGCCGCTTCCCTTTTTGGCATAATTCAGCTTGGCAGCCCCTGATTCAATGGGCTTCTCTTTGCCCTCGCCAATTGCTACACATGACCTCAGAATTTGGGTTGGCGGCCTCTGATTGGCCCAGTTGACATTTATGTCAAATTTTGCCACCTTTGCCTCGAGGTTTTGTAGGTTTTTTGGCATCTGATTCATCAGAATGCCATTTCTGAGGGTCGTTACCCTCAAGCCCGGTGCTTTTATATATATTTAGTGCGACACTATTAGCCACGATCCCTGCCTTAGGGGAGTTGGGGCTATGTGGCGGTCAGGCAGCGCCTTGACCATCATATCACCCCCCTCAGAGGAGAGCCCCCTGCGCTCCCAGTACTTCTATACTTTCCAGGGATAGTTGGTGCAGTCGGTGGCTGTTTGCCAGGAGGATTCTTCTATTGGGTAGCTGACCCATTTCACCAAGTACCATCGCTTTTTGTGAGCAATCTTGGTGTCTAGAATCTCCTCCAACTCATATTCTGCCTCCATTGTGTTGTCCAACTGGACTGGCTCAAGTTTTGTTGGTATGGGTCCTTTGTACTTCCTAAGCTGCAAAACATGTAAAACTGGGTGTGCGCATGATCCTTTCAGGAATTCCAATTTGTACGCTACCTCATTCACCTGTTGGATGACCTTGTAAGGTCCCAGGTTGACTGGTCCGAACTTCCTACACTTTCCCAGGGGTGTGTAGTGCTTTGCATTTATTAATACATAGTCACCATCTTTGATAAAGTGGAGCCTCTAAGAGATGCGCATCCACCTTCCTCTTCTGAGCCTCCATTGCCTTCTCCAGGTTGGCTCTCAAAATCTCAAATTTTCCTTTATTCCAGCTGCTAAATTATCCGCCGCAGGGTTCGTTCCCCCTGCGTGTCCCTCCATCATCTGAGGGTGATACCCATGGTTTGCAAAAAAGGGCGACATACCAGTCGATGAATGCGCCAGGTTGTTGTATGCAAACTGTGCAATTCTCAGCCACTTGATCCAATGATCATGTCACGTGGTGAGGTAGCACCGTAGGTACTTTTCTAGGGTCTGGTTGACCCTCTCCGTCTGGCCATCCAACTGGGGGTGGTAGGCAGAGGAACGGCATGGTTTAACTTTTATATTTCCAGGAGGTGATCCCAGAATCTGGAGATGAACTGTGGGCCCCTGTCCAAGATGATCTCATCCGTGAGTCTGTGTTGAGAAAAGACCTCCCTTAAAAAGATTTTGGCCATGTCCTTCACCGTGACCTTAGAGGTGCAGGGGAAGAACTCAGCAGACCTTGTTAGTCAGTCCACCACCACCATGACCACATCATAGCCCTCTGATTTAGGGAGCCCGGTGATAAAATCCATGCTCATGGAGGTCCATGGCATTCGGGCGATCTGCAGTGGCTTGAGCTTCCCTATGGGTTTTTTTTGGGATGGCTTTGATTGGGCGCAGGTAAGGCAGCGCGCGGTATACCCTCTTACTGTTCCCACTAGGCCTGGCCAGGAGTAGTTTCGGCATATTAGCTAGATCATTTTTCCCACCCCTTGGTGTCCCGCCAGGGGGTGGTCATGGCATAGCTCCATTACCTCAGTTTAAAGCTTGAGCGTCGGGACCCATAGGTGGTCATGGTGCAGGATGAGGCCTCCCTCCTTCCTGAAAATCTTGTAGCCTTCGCTGGTGTCCCCTCCCTCTAGCTCTCTCCTGACCGTTTCTCCAGATTTAGTGTGTCATTGGGCTGTCCAAGTTCTCTCTTTTAGGTCAGCGCATTCCTCCTGTATCGATGCAAACAGCTGGGGAGTGAGTATCATGGCCGTGTTGAACTTGTCCAGCTCCTCCTTCACAAAAGTCATTTTTGGGTCTCAGATGAGTAGGTCTGGGAGTAGGTTGCTCTCCCCAGGCTTATATTCTATCTTGAAATCATACTGAAATAGCTCTAGGTGCCAGTGGGCTTGTCATTGGTTTATCCTATGGGGCTCTTGTAAAATTCCAAGGCTTTGGTCAGATTGGATTATGAACAGATGGCGCATGTACAGAAGATGATGCTGCCAATCATCAAGTGCCGCAACAAATGCCAGGAGTTCCTTGTCATAGACAGGGTAGTTGGTTTCCGCCGGTAGCATCTTTCTGCTGAAGTAGCATACTGGGTGGTCCAAACCATCCTCCCCTGTCTGCAGTAGGACTGCCCCAATGGCAAATTTTGACGCATATGTCTCTACAATAAACGGGCGATTGGCGTCTGGGTGCGCTAGGACTGGCGCTGTGAGGAGGGCCTCCTTGATGGCCTGGAACGTCTTCTCTTCTTCCTCCCCCCATTTGAAAGGGACTTGCTCAGTCAACTGGGTAAGCGGGGCGGCTGTTTCTGAGAGGTCCTTGGTGAATCTCCTCAGGAAATTCACCACCCCTAGAAAATTGCGCACACCTGTCCTGTCCGTTGGCGCTGCCCATTCCTTCACTGCCATCAGCTTGGCTGGGCAGATGGCTGTCCCCTTTTCAAATACAACGTTTCCTAGGAAAGACACTGAACCCTTGTAAAACTCGCATTTGGAGGGCTTTAGACGCAGGTTGGCCTTGTCCAGTGCACTGAGGACCCTCTTGACGTCCTCTTTGTGTGTCTCGCGAGACTTGGAAAACACCAATATGTCATCCATGTACGCGACGCAGCATCTCCTGATCAAGTCTCCCAGGGCATGGTCAATGGTCCTTTGGAAAACGGCAGGGGTGTTTGAGTCCAAACGGCATAAACTTGTATTCTTATACCCCTAGGTGGTACTTGAATGCCGTGTACTGTTGGTGCTCTGGTAAAACTAGCACTTGTTTAAAAGCGTCAACCAGGTCTAACTTAGAAAACGCCTGACTCCCAGCGATCATCTGTGAGATGCTCGCCATCAGCAGGATGGGGTAGGGGTCCATTTCCATTATAGCGTTTAGGCGGCGGTAATCCACACAGGGGCGTTGCTCGCCGTTGGACTTGGGGACTAGGAGGATGGGAGACACCACAGGAGACTTCGAAGGCACTTATATCCCTCGCTCCAACATATCCTTCATGTATAGGTCTAGGGCTTCCTTTGCTCTGGGGTTCAGGGGGTACACCAGGCTTCCTTTTGGGAGCTCAGCATCCCCTTTAAACTTGAATGAGAATGCAAAGGGGCCCTGTGGATCGCAGGGGGCGGCGACGATCTTCTGAAACAGGTGCTCATAGTCTCTGAATTCCTCTGATATCTGTTCCCTCTCCGTCCCTAAGTGCACAGAGTTCACACCAGGCTTGCTTCTGCCAGAGGTAAAGAATTCTAATGACAAGGGCTCTTACTCCTTGGGTTGAAGCATCACCTGGACCTTCTCCAGATCAAAGTGTGGGGAGTACTTATGTCACCATTTAATGCCCAGAACGATGGGGTGGGGCAGGTTCTGGATGGCACAAAAGTCTTCCCAGAAATGGTGGATTCCATGTTGGAGTGTGATCTTAGCCTAATCTTTTAGCATTCTGATGTCTTTGAGGTGTCCGCAAGAGTCAAAGTACCCTTTTCTCGCATTTTTACTCCCAATTTCTTGGCTAGCTCTCAGTCCATGTAGTTTTCTTTGGCCCCGGTATTTACTAAAGCCCACAGTTTCTCTACCTTGGCCCCTTTCTCTTTCTTCTTTCGCTTCAAAGTAAACAGAATAAACAGGTAGGAGGAACTGAATCCTTTATTGAGCAAAGAGATGCGGGCAGTGGTTGGGTGAAAGTTGTAAGTGGGGCCGTCTGAGCCGCTGGGAGCAGTGGGTGCAGGAGCTGCATGGCGTGGGGCATTCTCCCCGGGGTCCCTCTGCTCCTGTTGCCCCATATGGCTTGATATGGGCTCTGACTCCGCGCGTCGTCCGCGGAATCTACTGTGATTCCCAGGCACATGAGCCCTGGCCTGGGCCAAGGCTATCTGGTTTTCTATCTGGGAAGCAACAGTGACCTCTTCTTCCAAGGTTGCGCCCAGGAGGGTGGCGGCCATATCTGTGAGGATGTCTGGGCGAAGGTTCTGTCTGAACATATGTGCAAGCTGGGAAGGAGACACTTTGGCGGCTTTGACTAGGGGCTGGAACAACTGAGCGTACTCCTTGATGGCCATTTTCCCTTGGCTGAGGGCCAAGAGCGCAGACCAGGTGGCATCATGAGACTCGTTTGGGGTGGAAGCCCTTTTCCACAAGGTGGAGGCAGTCCTCCAGAGAAGCGGGAAGGGCCGGTTGAGTCTCCAATAGGTCAGTAAGCCAGATTGATAGGCTCTTTGGTAGGTCCGCTATCACCTGGGCAATCTGGAGGGATGCGGCTGTTGTACCCCCAGAGGCCGCTGTAAGGTGGGCCTGTAATATAACGCGGGAGAAGGTACCATGCATAACACTCAACTCCTCAGAGGTTAATGCTTGTCTAAACTTGGACGTGACGTTAACGTGTTGGACATAAGTGATTAAATCCCTTGGGATGGGAGGAGACAAGCGGCTTCCCTCAGCAGGAATAGAATGGAGAAGATGACTATCAGGAGAGTGGTAGTGTGCTCATACCAGGCAGGTAGGGCTCTTCCATGTGGTCCCCCCATCCCATAAAAGGGAGATGAGGTTGAATGAACTTCATCTAATGTGATGAACAGGGTTTCTCCACATTGCCACAAAGCAGTTGAGCAAGAGGGCCCATGTGAGGGCCCATAGGCAAGAGAGGGCCGCTGTGGTGAGGTCCCACATTCGTTGGCTTGTTGAGCAATTTAGATATCCTTGGAACACTGTAAGGATGATGCTCACACTGAGGAGGGCAGTTTGGCCTCCAGAGAGAGCATACAGAGAGATGACAGCTCTGTCAAAATCTGAGGAATGGTCCATGTTGATTCACTCAAAATTCACAATTTTTCTTAAAATCTCAAATAAATGATTTCTAAATTTCAAAACTTTATTTTCATTTTATCAGTTTTTATTGTATATATTAGAAGATAAAGCTGTCTTAAACACCTTTGCTTGGTTTTTTTTTATATTAGGGAATGGGGAATATGGGGAAATTGGACCCCGCGGAGTCCATGGGTGGCGGACTATCCATGGGCCTATTTTGAGAATCTCTGTCTCCAATATTCTCATCTAGGCCATTCTAGACTGTCCATCAAGTACCTGTGGTGTTACGGAAACTTTTTTGCATATATTTCCATTTGTCAAGGATGAATCAGGGCTCATCTCAACCTTATTGCTAAAATTCCCATTTTTGGGATAATACGGCCTGGCAGCCCCTGATTCTCTGGGCTGCCCTTCACAGTGGCTCTCAATAATTTTGATAGGTGATGGATTCAGCTTGGCGGCTTCTGATTTGTTGAGCTGCCTGATGCCATCATTTCCTTTTCTGGAGTTATTTGGCTTGGCAGCTCTAATTTGTTGAGCTGCCAGATGCTGAAATTTCTCTTTTAGTGTTATTTAGCATGGCAGCTCCTGATTCGTTGAGCTGCCTGATGCTGTGATTCATGCCACTTCTATTTTTGGCATAATTTGGCTTGGCAGCCCCTGATTTGCTGGGCTGCTCTTTGCTCCCGCCATTTGCTACATATGGGACCTCAGAATTTGGGTTGGCAGCCTCTGATTGGCCCAGTTGACATTTATGTCAACTTTTGCCGCCTTTGCCTCGAGGTTTTGTAGTTTTTGTGGCATCTGATTCATCAGAATGCCATTTCTGAGGATCATTGCCCTCGAGCCTGATGCTTTTATATATATCTAGTGCGACACTATTAGCCACGATCCCCACCTTAGGGGGTCAGGGCTATGCGGCAGTCAGACAGCGCCTTGACCATCACAGCTTCTTTCATTGAGCAGCAAAGTGTCCCTTTCCTCCACACTGATAACTGTGCTTGTTTTTCTTGTCTGCTGCTTGGAATTATCAGGCTTATTTCTGAGCACAGTTTGCATATTTGACTCCTTAGAGCTTTCAGTCCCCTTTGTAGGATTTGAATTTCGAACTGGGCTCTGAAGCTTCTATAAGGACATTGAATGTTGTTCCTAATATCTTCAAATGATCCACCATTTGTGAGGTAGCAATCTCAGTTGCAAACATGGATGACATTATTTGATGTATATCAAAACTGGGCTGAAGGGCTGCTTGCAACATGATCTGTAAATCAGAATTGTCCAGTACTTTTACTCTGACCAAAATCTTGAATTCTTGGTAGATCAATTGCCAAACTCGCTAAGGACTCATTTTCTAGATTTGGATTCCCATAGATTCCTATCTGCGCTTTGACATATGTATGGGTCTTCCAAATTCTTTCATTATGGCAGCCTTGGCCTCTGAGTATGACCAGCTGTCCCTCTAGAGGTTGTAGCACCAAATTCTGCCCGTTAGTGTATAAACAGATCATCACCATAAAATTTTTTAGTGATCTCTGTACCCAAACATTATCATGTCAAACAATCATGAAAAAAGGCGTTATCCCAATGTAATGTGGGTAATTTTGGCGTCGCTCTATATTCCTCTGAAGTTATTTCTAGCCACCAATCTTAGTTTAGCTATTTGATTGACATGAGGAATAATTTTTGGGGCGTCTCTAAAATGGCTGTAAATGCGGTCAGCTTAATTATGGAATAGTTTGCTTCCCAACTGGAGCTCTTGGGGTCCTTTCTTCGGTATCAGTCACCACATAGAGCTCACATTCGCATCTATGAGTCTTCAACTCTTCGAATTGCTTCATTAGACACTCTAACTTTGCACTAAATGAATGCAATTGAACGCATCTGCTTCACGTTCTATTTCAAGAATAGACCTTCTTGAACTAGAACTTCTTCTTTCTTCTTTAGTGACATTACTTTAACTAGCAACTCATTGCTTAAATTAAAGCCATCTTCAGCTCCTTACTCAATCTTGGTAACTCTCTCCTCCAAAGCAGTAAATTCTTAATTAATGGCAGAATTCAAGGAGCTGTTATTGACATTGCCAAATCAGTCCAAAGTTTTTTAACTAGTCCTTGTATGACATCTTATACTGGTGTATCATACTCAACTACCCCCTGTAGTGAGCATTAATAGCTAAAAATTGGGAGTTGGCTACTCTTCTCATGCGTACCAAATGTTACAATCCTGGGATCTTCTCCATTTAAAAAGTTCCTAAATTTCAACTGCACATTTTTGATATGTGCACTATTTGTGTTGTATGATAGTATTTTATAGTTGATTAATAATAGTATGAAAACTATTATCTGATATCGAATAAATAACCCATTATGATTCAATGCTAGACCTGTACTTCTCCACAAAAACTGTTGATGTTGAATGTAGGGACTTCTTCCCTTATCCGCCTAACTTAATCCACTCTCAGATCCATAAGTTTACAGCCTTCCATCTCGTGACACGGAGTCTGCAGTAATTCCCATCTAAGTTCAGTTTTTCCTTTAGGGATCCTCAATCCTTAAACTTTTACAACAAAAGAGTCCTAAAGATTGCATACAGCAGTTATTCATGAAGATATATAGAACTCGAACAATAATAGGTTCTAATAAAAACTTGACTCTTTTTCAACGTGTTATTTAATGTGAACTATCAGGGAATTTATATAGGAAATTTGGCACCCAACTCCTAATTTGGCCTCTCAGCCATAGAAATGCTGCTGTTGCTGTTAAACTTATCTTTGATGTCTCACCATCAATGGTCTTCTCCCTCTTGTTAAGATTCCTTCATCAAACATTCTCAAGACCTAAAATCAACGGATTCAGAAAACGTGTAATTTTTCCACTTGACCCAGAGAACTAACCATATTTGATGAGCAATCTGCATAGTTAATGGTACATGGTACCCATTATGGCAGGTCGAAAACCAACTGATTGATTCTCTAATTGCAGGTGGAATAACTCGCTTCACAACTTGCTTATTAAATTTCCAATTGGTTGGTGATGAAACCAGACCAATCCCAATTGGTACATTCGATAGTTAATCAATGATCAAGAATCAGATGTCTCCATTTTGTCAGAAACTCTCCCAATGAGATCTTAAGCATTCACCTAGATTGATCACCAATGGATCTAAACCTGGCGAATTACCTAGAAATCCCCTGAACATTATTAACCCAAAATGCAGGGTCAACCAATATCCAATTCACTTGCCATCAGAAATTATCCACTAGCGATCCAAAGGTAATCTAGGAGACTGGAAAGGTGTATAAAAATCCCAATAACAGGCTGATTACTGTACTTCCTTCTGGAGAAAGAGGAACATAACATCTTGCCAGATCGCCTGTGATGGAGGTAATCTTTCAAGTGATGGGTAAAAAACCCTTATTGACTGCACACAATGTATGAAGACTGAGAAACATTGGGGTGCTCAGCAGTCCATTACACCTTTCTCTGGTATTTTCACACATTGGCGCGAGACTGTGGTTGTAACAGAGGATGGTGTGTGTACTTCCAAATGTCCTTCTTGGCTTCCAGAGAGTAAGTGATGTCCAGCTGTCAAGGTAGTCCAAACAGGCAATGAGGGGGGATATTGGGTACCAGATTGTTCAAAACGACTTGCAAATGGACTTTTTGATTAAATTGGGGAGTAGATTGACCCTCTGAGCGGTGTGACCACTGATTCTGATTTGCCACTCGGCGCTCTACATATAGAGGAGAACAAGTTTGAAGTGGGGCGGCGTCCCATGCAAGCCTGCAGCAGAGGGATGAAAGACCAGATAGTTAAGCGGAGAATGGGGGTGGTTAAGATTGCTGAGGCAAAGAACGCGGGCAAAATTGAAGCAGGCAGCGCGTGACCAGTGCTGATCTGAGAGTGTGGGGTTGGTGACAGCAGCGATCCAGATGCCAAGTATTTTGGTGTTATGGGCCTTAAAGTTTAGCAGGCCCATACCACCACTATGGCGAGGGCAAACATGACATCCAGTAACACTGGGGGAGAGCGGCCCAACCAATGCCACCATTGTAGGAGGGCTATAAAGAGGCGAAGAAAGGGGGAAATGCGATTTCATGGGCCACAAACCAGAATTTTGACAGGAGCATAAAGTTGGAAAGCACAACCCTGCCTGTGATGGTAGTCTGGTGGGCTCTAAGGGAGGCGATGCGCTTCATGACATTGTCTAGTATGTGGTGCACCATTACCAATCAGGCTAACCCTCCCACCTCCAGCCACACATCTAAATGGTGCACATACTAGCAGTGAGCCTTGACATGAAATGGAGTACAAGTGGGGTGGTATGGGTTCCTGGGGCAAGTGAACCAGAGAGCTAGCTGCCAAAGCAGTCTGACTAAGGGGTGCTGGTGACCATCGGTCTTGGCCTCAGCTGAGGAGAATGATATCAGTTTTGAGGCATTAAGGGCGGCGTTACTGACCCTGGATTAATCCTGGATTGTGCCTCCAACGCTCGTGCATTATGGTTTTCAGAAGCCCCCACCACACAATCATCTGCGAATGCCATCATTTTAACATGTGCTTGGCCTTGCACATGGACACCTGCAAGGTGGGCATTCACATTGCGTAAAGGTGGGTCAAGGCTGAAGTTGTATAAGGGGGGGCTTAGAGTCCCCTTGAAGGAGACCTCTTCGAGGGTGAACCACTTCAGTGAGGAAGTCAGGGCCACGCACAGCCATTGTGGCAGACTCCATGAGCAGCATCACCCAATTAATGAACCAATGGGGGAGGTGAATTTGGGAAATCAGGATTTGTTGTAATCACAGTTGACCCTATCATAGGCTTTTTGCTGGTATAAAAAATACAAGTGCTCCAGAAGCTGTGGATTGACAGACATTGGCTACGGTGTGAATGTTATCACATATTGGCCGCTTGGGAATAAAACTGAACTGCTCAGAGGAGATTACTTCAGAAGCAACTTCCCCTAGGTGGTTGGCCATAATATTAGTGAACTTCATAGTATCTGTATTAGTAAGTGATATGGGGTGCCAGTTTGGCAAGTCCAGCTTATCCCCTTCTTGTACAGCGTTATCATATAGGCCTCCTGGACCTCAGGAAAATAGGCGCGTTTCAAAAAGAAATTTTTCATTGAGGCAAGCATTATTGAGAAGAAATATTAAAACATCTTTTGTAGAACTCATATAGAATCCCATCTGGACCTGGGCACTTCCTATGCGGTGCACCTCAAATGGAATACTAGAGTTCATACCAAGTAATTGTATTCATTATATCCAAGTATTGGGAAAAAATGAGATATGTGCACTGTTATATTTTTGGGTGATACCGTTAGAATATGCTGTATGATCACACAGGTCAAACCCACTGAACAACGGACAGACAATATGGGGATTGTCATCCTCTGAACACACTGAAAAATATAATAAAATAGGAGCAATTGCCTCAAAGACACTTATATTTATTTTAATATGTAACAACAACGCTTAGCCGTTCTGCTTTCTAAGAACTATTAACAACCTACAATCTCAGTTGCCCCATCTCACTTATATATTAGTGACTTTAGATGATACCATTCTCTTAGCTTAAACTACCCTATTTCACAAAATCTCATTGCTTTTGGGATGGTAATCTTCAATTCTCTATTGTTTTAGATCAAGGCTATCCAAATAATATCTGCTGAATGTTCCACCTTATCGCCTCATTTATATGCGATCAAATAATAACCCATTATAACATAATATCGCCTAATCTAAAGGCGCTTAGATACTCATAATTAACATCATAGTTAGCAGATTATCGCAAATCTGCCGTAGCTCTTCAGGGCTTATCATCAAGTCATATCAGAATCTTAACATTACCGCCTCGCCCTTGACTGGACAATTTTTTTCCCTATTGTTTTTACACTTATAGGAACTTTGCGTGCATGAAATTAATGATTCAACCACTATTAGTCTTTGATAGTGTAGGCATCAATGCCCATTTTCTTTTTATTTCAAATAAACCCAGACATTATCCAGCTTGTGTTTCCGCCCAAATCCATGCTGATTGTGGAAGAATTCTATCTTTCTTCTCAGAACTGAGCTAACCCACTTTGCCAAACTTGATTGGCAGCCTGATTCTTAATCTTTATGGCCAAGCTGAAAGAGTACGATTTTCTTATTTTTAATTTGATAATTGTATTGGCTAAATTTGTCAAGTAACAGTGGGGATTCATTCAGTTGGTATCTTCTACACATGAATAGAGCAATTCTGGAAGAGTGAGGTGTTGTTCGTGTAATAGTTGAAAGGGGCTCTTCCCTGTGGTGGTATGATAGATGATATTGTAAGCAAAGATGGTAGTAGAAAGGAGGGAACTCCAATCATAGGGTCTATCAGTTACCAGCTTTCTGAGGATGCTCACCAGGGTCCCATAAACCCGTAAAACCAATACGTTGGCTCAGGGTGATTTGGGGGCATCAGAGCTTCGCAGAAGCCCATTAGCTCAGACATCTTGGGAAGGATGTGTGAGGTGAAGTTGTTTCCATTATCAGTAAGAAAGGAATGAGGACAGCCATGTCGGTGAAAAATAAATTCCTTTATGAACTTGGCCACTGTGACTGCCCAAAATCCTGTAAAAGCCACACTTCAACTCACATGATAAAGTTATTGATACCCACCAGAATGTACTTGCACAGGCTAGCACTTGTTGGCAGAGGGCCAACGACATCAAGTGAAACTGTATACCAAGCAAAAAGTGGTTTAACTAAATGTTATGAGGTCTTCTGGCGGAAAGGATTTTCCACTTGGCACTGGTGGCAACAGGAAATGGTTTTGAGCATGCCAAAGTTCATGCTTTTCAAGTAATACCAAGAGCGCAACAGTTTCATGGCCTTGCGCACACTACCATGTACAACTGCCTTATTGCACTCATAATAATACCAGGCTGTGCTGAGGGTCATGGAAAGTTCACCATAGAATCGCTGATCCAGTTGTAAAGTTCCCCATTCCATTGAAAGGTATTCATTTGCATCTCATTTAACGTTTTTATCACTTGAGGAAGTTTTTCTTTCTACTTTCCGCTGAGCATCTTGTCATACATCACATCTATGAGATCCTCTGTCATAGCAATGGTTTGCAATCTAGATAAGCAGCCAGCGTTCTGATGTTTTGCTCCCAAATGGTGGAGGATCTTAAAGTCATAAGCCTGCAGTTTGAGGCCCATCAGGCTAGACGCCCTTCAGGCTCCTTGAGGTTCTGCAATCATTGTAACGACGCATGATCCATTATGACTTTAAACTTTGCCCCATGCAAGTAAACCCTATAATGTTTAAATGCATAGATCACCGTTAAGCACTCTCACTTTGTCACAGTATATTTACGCTCATGGCACTTCAGGATTTGACTGCAGTATTTAATATGATGCTCCTCTCCCTCATTGTTTTTCTGAGAAAGGACAGCCCCCACAGCGGAAAAAGACGCTTCCATCTGAACTATAAATTCTTTATCAAAGTTTCGATGACGTGGCACCAGTCTACTGATCAGCACCATCAAAAGTGTGTCAAAAGAGTATTGATGGCTTTCTGTCCATTCAAACATAGCATCCTTTTTCAGCAACTTGAATAGCGGCCCACAATACAGCTGAAGTTAGGGATGAAGCGCCAGTAGAAGCTGACCATTCCCAATAATACCTGTATGCAAAGTTTACTATTGGGTGTATCATTTTTTTGATGACCTCCACTTTGGCTGGCTGTGGCTTCAGCCCCTTGGAGTCTACCACAAACTCCAGGTACTTAAGCTGGTCCTTGAAGAAGTTACATCTTCAATGCTTTATATTGATGTTTGACTCAGCAATCTGGTGGAATACTGCTTCTAGTTCAAGGTTCTCAGGAAAGGTTTAAGAGAAAACATTGATATCATCGAGGTATATGAGGACACTTGATAGTTTCAGGTCAACAAGATAGTTTTAATGGCTTGTTGGACGTAGCTGGGGAGTTACACATTCCTTGTGGCATATGGGTTGGTTAAAACAGTCCTTTGGATGTGATTATGGCGCATTTCTCCTGTTCCACCTCGGGCAACTCAAATTTTTTAGTAACCTGATATCAAGTCCATCACTGAAAAGTAATGAGCTCCCCTAACCAAAACAAAGCATTTGTCAATCTGTGGTAAGGGGTCAAGTTCATTTTTGTAAAAAAAGCTTCTGGTAGTCTTTTACTACTCAGTTGGTGTCATCCTTCTTTTTTACAATCAGAATGGGTGAAACCCATGGACTCTTGAACAGTTTGAGCATCCCTTGCTCCAGCAACTTACCATTTTTTAAGTGACTACATCCTCAGCTTCCCTCAGTTGGCGGATTGGCTGATACCTGAAGGGAGGATGGTCCATAGTATCTAATCAATTGACCACCCCCCAAGCACACCCTAAATTGTGGTCAACAACGGTAAAAATCTCTTTATTTTTCTGAAATAAAGCTATCGCTTGGTCTTTTTGTTCTTTTGATAGCCCTTTTAATTTCTACCACAGTACCACTGTTATTACGCCAGCCTGTGAACCAACTGGTAGAAAAATCTATCCAACGGACTGAAATTGTGAACATGAAGGATCTCCTCAATTGAGGTCAAGTGTTGACATGCCACTATTTGGTGTTGGCAGATTTGCTTTGGTTTGTTCTGTAGATTTTCTAATAAATCCTTGCTCTTAATGGCCTGGGAGTATAATCCCTGGAGCCACATGGACTCAAGATGCGTTTGCTGATAAGGGCAGATAAACTTTCCATAATGCCCAGCTTGCACTTTCACCTCTAACTCAGTGTTCACTATGACTTGGTGTCCAGAAGTAATAGATATATGACCAGTAGCTTGGAGAGAGAGCCCTTAGTATTTGTAGAACTGCTGAAGAAAGGCCAAGTCTTGCTCTTTAATTAATGATAGAGAACTGTTTTCACTCCATCACTATATACCAGGTTATTATGGCCCATGTGCACCAGATTCTTTACCACTTCACTAAAGGTTAAGTAAATTGAGTTCCGCTGCTCCAAATTTCGAAGGTCTCCTCTGTCATATCAGCGACAGCCCCATAATTTCACATAAAAGCGGTTCCAACTAGAAGGTCATAGTTACCATTGAGTAACACTATCACCAGAGCTACAATGACAATGGACCCAAACTGCAAAGGTAACGTAATGTACGCTCCTCAGAGACCGTGCTTTCCGCTCCAGCAGCCCTGTACACCATTTAATGATCCACATCAGGCTTTAATGTCAACTTCGCCATCAACTTAGTAGAAATTATGTTGACCAGAGCGCCTGTATCTATTATAGCGCGAACTCTATTTTTTGCTACAAAAATATCAGAGTATGTGCACTCAGAATAATAAGAATATTGGCTTTTTTAATATGTGGACATTGATGGGATCACTTTTCCAAAGTAAACTCATAATCCCCACACCAACTTTGGGTAATTTTTTTCGATGGCATCTAGTGGAAGGACGACGTTTACTACTTTCAGGGCTGGCGCATCTGCAACTGGATCCAGCTTATCCAAAGGTTCTTGATTGAACAGTTGGCAGGCGAACGCACTCAGTTGCTCCTGAGGTCCTTCTCTGCCGCGGCTTTGGCTTGCGCTTGTGTCAGTACGTTCACTCCTCCAACTGGTCGCTGGTATAAAATCTTGTCATTGTATTGAGGGACTTCTGCTGGATATACTACACTGATTCTGTTGGGACGTTTGGGGTTGGGATATCAGAGGCAGAGAGTCCCATCTCTACTCCTCTCCATCTTTTCCCTGGTTGTATTGATCCTGTTGCACATAGTGAACATGAAGGTTAGGGCAACTCTGTGCCAGGTGGCTAGGACCACACACATAAAATTAAACCCTTAAGAACTATATACTTGGTTCTCATAAGAGCGTCCAGTCTGATTTTTTTTGGCTTTTGGCTTAACCAGGGCCAGGCGGGTAAGATGATTGCTGACATTTGGCGTAATTAGGTCCAGGTCAGTAGTTGGGTTTCTGACGATTTTTAAATGGGGCTGGGACAGAAGTCAAACGTTTGGGAGTAATTTGGATGAGGATGAGGCGCAGAATTGTAGTATGGCTGAGGGCTGCTAGGCGGAATGTGAGTGGGATAAGCGTATTTCCCTTGAATAAGAGGGTCTGGCGGTGGCGGTATGCTTCTGCTCCATATTGGGTGGAAGGAAGTTATCAGATATAAGGCACAAGATTTAAATAATTTTAAGCAGGGGAACGTCATTTTATAAAATGGAGAATGGCATTGTGAAGCTCATGGTATGGCTTTACCACGGAGGTCTTTGTGATGCACACATAGGCTTCTGCTAAATAACCTACCCCAATCATCATGTGAGCTTTTGCCATAAATCGGTCAGCAAACTCTGTGAGGGTCTCATTATGGTGGAACCCAATAGTCAAGAACTCCGCCTTTCGCTGCAGCCTTTTTGAGGTACCCCCAAACAGTCTCAGCATAGTGTCCTTCACTTCTTGGTAGGTAATGGCTGTTTTGAAAGTAGAAGGTGACTTGGTCAGCTTTCAACATCTAGAGCAGATATCAACAGTTTATCTTTATGACAATCCAATGCACCTTACACTAAAAACTCAAAACGGTTAAAGAAGCAATGTATATTCCCATTACAATCAAGCGGAGGCAACTTGTTAATTCTCAGCATTTGTGGCTCAATTCCGCTGGGTTGGTTTTGCACAGGGTGTGAGCCACTGAGCAACCAAATCGTATGATATGAAAATTGCCAACTTATAATAAAACTTTTGATAAAAAAAATTATGGAGCTATTGCCCCTTATTACGACTTTTATTTTACTATAAATCGCTGACTTATCTGCGTGCTCCTCTTCCTTTAAAAACCTCCTTCCTTGTAGCTTCCATCAGACTCTTTATACCTTGGTTCCTCAGCCAGATGCGTCCTCTGCTTGGTACTCTTCTATTCTGCTTTTCTTTTTGACTTACTTTTATTGTATCGAATCTTGGCATGCATCCTCTCAATTTGCTGAATGCCCCATTTCAATGCGCTTAAACTACCAGTACCAGTTTGATTCTAGCAGATTCCATACATTCTGCCATATTGACTTAGGGCTTATTGTCCAGTCATATTGGAATCGTGACATTACCCCTCCTTGACTGGATGATAGGTTCCTACTGTTTGTATACTCAAAGGAACTTCGTGTGGACTTGGTTGATAACCTGACCCCCAGCGGGTTCCTTAATGGTGTAGACATCTATGCCAGTCTTCTCGATAATCTCAAATGGGCCAACCCAAATGTTGGAGAGCTTATTTTTTCATCTGAATCTATGCTTATTGTGGAATCAAACTTAATCCCCTACAGAAAACAATGGAAGACCACTCCATTGCTTCTGGTCAGCTGCCTAGTCGCGGATTTTCTTTGGTAGACTGGTGGAGTAGGCTTACATTTGCAACTTGATCAAAGTATCCATTAGTTGATTCAGATATCGCTGAAGATTCACCCCACCAGTGTCCTCTACACACGAATAAAACAAGGCAGGCGGAGCCGGATGTCAATCATACAGCAATTGAAATGGGTTCTTACCAGTGGCCAAATGATAGCTGATATTGTAAGCGAACACAGCAGTAGGTAGAAGGGCACTCCATTCTGAGGGCCGATCCATTATTAATTTGCGGATTATATTCACTAGGGTTCCATTGACGCGCTCCACCATCCCATTGGATTCTGGATGATAGGGGGTGGTCAAAACCCCGCGAATCGCCATCAACTCATTTAACTTCAGCAGAATAAGCAAAGTGAAGTTGGTTCCATTGTCCGTCAGAATGAACTGCGGGCAGCCATGCCGCTGTATTATACACTCCATAATGAACTTGTCAGTGGTGACCGCGCCCAAGTCGCTAATAGCCCTAGCCTCCACCCATCGAGTCAAATGATTGATAGTGACAATCATATACTTGGATCAATTGGCACTATTTGGCAGAGGTCCCACTATATCAATGGAAATGGTGTGCCAAGCGAACTGGGGTTTCACTAGTTGGTAGGTGGTTTTCATGTGGAAAGGTTTTTCTACTTGACACAGATGATAACAACTAATTGTTTCCAATACATCATAATGCATGCTCTCCCAGTAGTATTGGGATCACAACATCTCCAGTGCTTTCCGCAACCCTCCATGGCCTACAGCCTGATGAGCATCCATAATTATTGCAGGTCGGGGTGAAGGCTTAGGGAAACTCAACGTCTGGTCGCCAATCCACTTATATAGTTCTCCTTCATGTAGAAAGGTATCCGCCCTAAGTCCATCTAGTACCTTGATCACATGTGGTGGCTCATCCTGGTATTTATTTACCACCATCTTCTCATACATTATATTGGCTAGATCCGCTGTGATTGTGACTGTCAGCAGCCTAGAGAGATAATCCTCGTTTTGGTGTTTCGCTCAGTTGATACAAAGTTTCAAAATCTTATGCTTGCAGCTTCAACGCCCAACATGCGAGCCGTCCCTCCAGTTCACAAAGATTCTGTAGCCAGCACAAGGAAGTGTGATACGTCACTAATTGAAATCTCACACCATATAGATATACTCAAAACTGTTTATAAGCGTAAATTACTGCTAAAAATTCTCACTAAGTAACGGTGTAGTTCCATTCGTGACAGTTCAAACTTCAACTACAGAAGGCAACAGGATGCTCCACGCCATCATCGTCCTTCTGAGATAATACTGCCCCTTTAGCAGAGAGCAAGGCATCCATTTGTACTATAAACGGCTTATCAAAGTTGGGGTATTGCAAAATGGGTGCGCTTGCTAACGCGGTACACAATACAACGAAAGCGTTCTGGCATCATTCCAACCAATTGAAAGAAGCATTTTTCTTTAATAACTCGAAAAGCGGGGCCCCAATGCAGCTGAAATTGGGAATGAATTGTCAGTAATACCCAACCATTCCTAGAACACTTATTTGTCCCGCTTACTCACTGGGCGAGTCATCTTGCTTATTACTTCCACTTTAGCTGGCTGCGATTTTAAGCCCATGTGAATCCATGACAAACCTGAGGTATTCTAATTGCTCCATAAAGAAATGGCACTTTCGAGGCTTAATTTTGATATTAGCAGTGGTGAGGCGCTGAAACACTTGCTCCAAGTGGTTTAGGTGCTCTGTAAATGTCCGCGAAAACACATTGATGTCATCAAGGTAAAATAAGACGCAGGACAGCCTTAAATCACCTAAAATTGTATCCATGGCACGCTGGAACATAGCCAGAGCGTTACACAACCCTTGCGGCATGTGCATCGGCTGGAACAATCCTCTCAAGGTGATGATCACACATTTCTCCCATTCCATTAATGGCAATTTGATCTGCCAATACCCCAAGATCAGATCCATGGTGAAAAAATAGTTCGCCCCACCTAATCGGTCTAATGCATCATCATTCTGCAGAAGAGGGTAAAAATCCTTCTTTGTTACGTTATTGAGTTTATGATAGTCAATAACCACTTAGTTCATGTCATCCTTGTTTTGAAGATGAGTACAGGTGATGCCCATGGACTATTCAATGGCCCTAGCATACCTTGCTCAATAAGTTTATCTACTTCATTGGAGACAACCTCTTCCGCTGCTTTTGAACATCTAATAGGTCGTGAATGAATGGGAGGGTGATCCCCCATGTCTATCCAATGTACCATCCCTTGAGCGCACCCCAGGTCATGATCATCATCAGCGAAAATATCCTGATAATTTTCAAATAAGGTCATAGCCTTATCTTGTTGTTCCACTGATAATCCCATGAGCACTTCCCGCAGAACCACGGTCAGTACACCAAATGAGGAGCGAGCTGGTAGTCCAAGATCTTCCCATGAGCCAAAGTCATGAATATGACGAACTTCTCTAATAGGGATGAAGTGTAGGTAAGCCACCACTTGGTGCCGCCTGAATGTTATTGTCTCCTTCTGTAAGTTTGTGAGAAGCACCTTTCACCTCCCCATTTCCAGGAAACAATAAACCTGGGGCCACGTGTGGTTCAAGCCACGAGTGCTGATGAGGTTCCAGGATTTCTCCATAAAGCCCCTTAGGGACTTCAATTTTGAGCCCAGTCCCTATTATGCCCTGGCGTCCAGATGGTAAGTTTAAAGGGCGCGTTGCTCAAAGCGGAATTCCTTTATACTCATATATCTGGTTGGGGAGGATCTTGATCCAACGATTCAGTTGCTGGTAGCGAAGAGAGATTACTCCATCACTGTACACTAGATTGATCTAACTGGAGTGGACTGGATCCATTGGGATTCCACCAGAGGAAAAATATACTGGAATTCGTTGACCGAATATTGTAAGGGTTTCTTTCGCCATATCTATTACAATGCCAAATTTCCTCATGAAAGCTGCGCCAATTAACATATCATTGTGGTTATTTGGCAAAACCACCGCTAGAGCAGACACCTGGACTGACCCAGATCGTAGAGGCAACGCGTTATGTGCTCCTTCCAACACAGTGCTGTGCGTTCCCGCTGTCCCATATACTATGCAATGGTCCACATCCGGTTTCAACATAAGTTTAGCCACCAACCAAGTGGAGACTATGTTCACAGGTGTTCCCATGTATATGATAGTGCGGATTTTCGTGTTTTGAAAGAATATGTCACAATAAATACATTCGGAGTAAGAAGAATTGGTGTGTATTGCTTGTACGTTCAAGGGCTTTGTGCTACTCAAAAAATAAGAAATTCCCTTGCCAACTTGAGGATACTCACTAGCAATTTTTTCCACCAGAATGGCTAAGGTAACCCCTACTAAAGGATGACGTTCAGTGAAGGATCCGGTTTGCTAATGCCAGTCTGTTCCAGGATCTGCTACGCATATGTCTTCTGCACGTCATGGCAAAACTTGAACTTATGGGGTGAGCCTTTACTCATGGAAGCGGAAGCAGGGGTATCAAATGAAAGCTGCTGGTATAACACATTATCCAATTAAGGGTTAATTTCTACCTGACAAGTTGTTTGGGGGTTGTTGGGGACAAGTGATATGGACTTAGTGGAGTTAGAGCGCCCCATCTCTACTCCGCTAGAACTTTTCCCTTCTCAATTATCCTAGTTGACATTGCATACACATGTGGTTGACTAGGGAAATTGGGTGCATAATGCCCTCTTTGTCCATACTGGAAGCAAGTGTTCATAAAAGGTGCGCATCTATAGTTTGGGGCAGAAGACCCAGGTTATTAATTGCTGGTAAGGTTCCAAGGTTGCAACCAAACTGGGGAAGTGTACCTGGTCCGGAAAGGGTATATTGACTCATGTGAAGGATGACTACATTCCAGCGGCTGATAGTCTAGTCGCTGCAACCTATATCCCGCAAGGGTTAAATTGGGAGCAACAGCAATTTCTCAGGCTATGTTGGGGGTGCTTTTTATGGCGGAGAGCCACCATAAAGCGTTCACAATCTGAATATGTCTGGTATCCCCATCCAACACATGGGACATAGCGTTATATAGTTCCCAATATGGTTTGACAGCTGCTGTCATCACTATACTTACATCCTCAGTGGTTAAGATTTTGGCCCCAAGCAGAACGTGTGCTTCTGCCAAAAACTGCTCAGCAAATTCTGACAGAGTTTTGTTTTGGTCAAACTGTATAATCATAAAGTCAGCTTTTTGTTGACACATCTTGGTAGCACCCCCAAACAGTCAGATGATAATCACTTTTTCTCTTGCATAAGATACTGAGCTTTTGGGAAGATAGCAGGTCACCTGATCAGCGCTTTCCACATCCAAAGCAGACAGCAACAATTTCACTTTTTGTCAATCTGTAGCTCCTTCCACAGAGAATTCAAACCACTTAAAGTAACCATGTAGGTTCCCGTCATGACTGAAAGGAGGTTTTTCTCAATATGAACAAATTCGCTTTGCTCTGGATTCCTGCTGCAAAGGGCAGGCGAACTGTTGTCAGAACGACTATGGGAACCATTCCTTGATACATTATCACACAGGCGGCTGGGTGGACTTGAACTCGGCAAAAAGGAATCAGGAGAGATGTTTTCACATGAGCGGTTCATTGTACTGCCCGATGGATATTCAATTTGTTGATCCATAACATCCTTCCCCTGATTTTTCACTAACTACCCCATTCCCCCCAGCTCCGGTATGCTCCACAAATTGTTCGCTGATCAACTGTTTCAGCGTTTCATATTGTTGTTGCAATTTCTGGCGGACTACCCTTTCTTTGTTTAGTTGCTTTTCACAGCTTATAATCGTGAAAGAACCTCTTTGATTACATAATGTGAGCAGGGTTGCTGTCAGAATGGAGGAGGACTCCTCATTGTAGAGTAATAGGCTTTCTGGTTATTTTCAACTGTAGTTGCTTAGTGGGCCCCCTGTAGTGAGCACCACTGTTTTTATTGGCGTTTGTGGCTTGATTCCGCCGAGTTGGTTTCACACAGGGTATGCGCCACTGAGCAACCAAATCGGATGATATGAGGATTGCTGACTTATATTAAAACTTTTAATAAAATAAGTATGGAGCTATCACCCCTTATTATGACTTTTATTTTACTATAAATAGCAGACTTATCTGCGCGCTCCTCTTCCTGTAAAAGCCTCCTTCCTTGTATCTTCCATCAGACTTTTTATACCTCAGTTCCTCAGCTGGATGCATCCTCAGCTTGGTTCTCTTCTATCCTGCTTTTCTTTTTGACTTACATTTATTTGTATCCAATCTCAGCATAAATCCTCTCAATTCACCAAATGCCCCATTTCAATGTGCTTAAATTAACAGTACCGGTTCAATTACAACGGATTTCATACATTCTGTCATATTGACTTAAGGCTTATCATCCAGTCATATTGGAATCATGACACAATTTCTCAATATCGACCTCCTCATCCCACTCATAGGCGAGAAATTTGAGACGTACTGAGGAATAGGTTGAGACCCATAGGCAATCTCTCATTGAGGAGATGGTCCGGTGGAGGTCGGTATTTCTGCTTCTTTGGAGGTACAATGGCCCTCTGCGGTGGGCAGCATGGCCATCACTTGAGGAAAGTGGCTTTCTGATTCATAACCATATCCAGAGCTGCCTTCCTAAATATAATAGCTACTGCTGGCGTCATTTCTTTGTCATATCGTTCATCACAAGCAGCTCCTTGTCCTTCTTCATCTTCCCAATGAGAGGGCTGGGTAGTACCAGACAATTTCCACTCTGCGCAATGCAGTCTTTTGGTGGTATACTCTAAACAATAAGAGAATTGCTTGTTTTGTTGTCCCTAATTTGCATTTGACTAAACGTGATGTCAAGCAGGTGCATAATGAAGTCCGCTCTTGAAGAAGTTCATGGTGTTTCTTGAGGACCACTACTAAAGTGAGTTTAAGTTCCTCATATTCATTTGGTGCAGTGATTGTGAAGATTCCCCCTAAAAGCTAGCCTGATGTCACATGGCCGGTAACTGGAGATTTTAATTTTAGTGGTTGATTAATGGGCCCCCTGTAGTGAGCACCACTGTTATATTTTAGGCGATATCATTAGGATACATCGTAAGGGTCACACTTGTAAAATGCAATGAACAATGGAAAGATGCTTTGGGGATTGCCATTCCTCTGAACACATTGAAAATATAATATAATAGGAGCAATTGCACAATAACACTTTTATTTATTTTTTAAAAATACAGCGACTCTTTTCTGTTCCACTCTCTCTAAACTATTAACAACCTACTCTCTCAATAGCACCCATCTAGCTTATATATATGTGACTTCAGATAATACCATTCTCTTAAATTAAACTATTCTGTTCCACCAAGTCTCATTGGCTTTGAGATGGTACTTTTTAATTCTCTATTGCTAGTTTGAGGCAATCCAAATATCTTTCAGGTGTCAACATCGCCCTATTGCCTCATTTATAGGCTATCAAAACTCTGATATGACTAGACAATAAGCTGAAATAGCTATGGCGGATTGGGAAGAATCTGCCGACCATGATATTAGCTAAGATTATTTGAGTGCCTGGACTTGAGGCAATATTGGGTTATAACAGGTTATTATTGAATTGCCTTAGAAAGGCAATAATGCAATGTCAACATTTGAAAATTATAGTTTATATTGCCTCAAATAAGGGTGATAGAGAGTTGAAGAATACCAAGCTAAAATCAAGGAGAATCGGCAGAATAGAATAACTTAAGCTATGAGAATGGTATTGCTTGAAGTCGCTGGTATATAAGTGAGATGGGCGATTGAAAGGAGTAGTTAGTTAGTAGTAGAGAGGGAGCAGAACAGCAAAGTGTCACTGTATTTATGATAATAAATAAAAGTATTGTCAGGACGATTTCTCCTATTTTTTTTATTTTTTCAGTCTGTTTGGAGGACTGACGATCCCCACATCATCTGTCCATTGTTCAGTGGATTCTCCCTGTGGAACCCTTATGGCGGTTCCCAATGATACCGCACAAAATTATAAAAGTGGTGCTCACTACAGGGGGCCATTGATTAACCACTAAAAACTCAAAATCTCCAGTCACTGGCTATGTCTCATAAAGCCTGCGTAGCTGAGGAATCTTCACAAAACTCTGCACCAGCTGATTATGAGAAAATCAACTACTTTAAATGAAGTTCTCAGTAAGCAGGATGAACTTCTTCAAAATTGTAATGCCGTTTTATACCAGCTCAATGGCATGTTTAGACAAAATGAAAATTCTGGGAGAACAAAACAAGGAACTTGCCAATCGTTTGGATGACACCATTGAATGACTATGATATGTTGACCAGAAATTGACCAATACCTCCGGGCCCACTCATTGGGGAGAGAAAGGATGACAAGGGGGCACAATATGAGGAGTAATATGATGCTGTTCAGAGCTACTACACTCAGGATGGTAGCTCTGGATATTAGTATGAGTCTGAGCGCCAATTCTCTCAAGTGATGGTGGTGCTACCCATGGCAGAAGGCCATGCTAGCCCCAAAGCAGTGGACATAACTTCCGCTGGACCAGCTTCTCGTTAAGAATCTCTTTTGGATCTTGACAAATTCCTCAGTATGCCCCAAAAGTCGTGGACAGGATGAGGAGGTCAATATCAAGAAACTGTCTCCATTTGATTGTAATGGGAACATCCATGGCTTTTTCAAATGGTTTGAATTTTCAGTGGAAGGCGCATCCGATTGATGGAAAGCCAAACTGTTGATACCTGACTTGGATGTTGGGAGTGCCAATCATGTCACATGTTGCCTCCCAAACAGCTCTGTTATCTACTGGGATGTAAAGGATACCATGCTTCACCTGTTTAGGGGGCACCTCAAAGTTGTCACAGTGGAAGGCAGAATTCTTAACGATTGTATTCCACTGTACAAGACTCTCATGGAGTTGCTGATTGATTTTCAGAGGAAGCTCACGTGCTGATTGGGGCAGGATAATTAGTGGAAGCTAATGTGTGAATCATAATGAACTCCACGGTAAAGTCATACTTAGAGTTTCAAAATGTCATTTTGCCAATCCTGGATGACGACGTTCCCCTGCTCAAAATTGTACAGTTTTTGCATCACATATCCCCTAACTTTCCACCGCCAATATGGAATGGAAAACTATCGCCTTTTCTATACCCTCTTATTCAGGAGAGTACACTCGTCCAACCCAAGTTTTGCCTTGCAACCCTCAGCCTTTTTATAATCCCATGCCTCATCGTCAGCCAAATTATTATCAACAGTTCAACTACCGCCCTGGGGCCAGTTACAAAAATCATCAGCAACCTAACTACTGATGAGGACCTAGTTACGCTGAATGCCAGCAATCATCTTACTGACCTGTCCCTGGTTACTCCAAACGTCCCCAAACTTTTTCAACATGGACCCTACTATGAAAATCAAGGACGGTGGTCTTATGAGCTTAGTTGATATGAATGTGGTCGCCCTGACCACTTGGCATGAAGACGCCCTAACTGTCATGTGCATTACGTGCATAACAAGATTAATACTACCAGGGAAAAGGTGGAGCGGAGTAGAGATGGGACCCTCTACATCCATGATCTCAACACCAAACATCCCCTGAATCAATAGTAGTATATCCCACGGAAGTCCCTCAGTACAATGACAGAATTTTATACCAGAAGCCAATTGGAGAAGTGAAACTACTAACACGAGCTGAAGCCAGGGCCATGGAGGATGAAGGATCTTTAGAGCAACCAAAGCCATACACCTGCCAAATGCTTGATCAAGCTTCTCCAGACAAGCTGGATTCTGCCACAGATGCGCCAACTCTGAAAGGAGTAAACGTTGCCCTTCCAGTAGGCGCCATTGTTAAAAAATACCCAAATTTGGTGAGGGGATAATGAGTCCAAAGTAAAAGATCCTGTAAATGTCCACATATTAGACAGTCAATATTCTTCTTATTCTAAGTGTACATACTGTGATATTTTTGTAGCAAAAAATAGAGTTCGCGCTATAATAGATATAAGCTTTCCAGTCAACATTGCTTATACTAAGTAGATGCCTGCAGGAATCCAGCTTATAAGTGCTCGCTGGTGCTTAAGCCGCTAGTGCCCATAAAGTTTTGTTAAAATTTATAAAAATACACTAATAAAAACTAGGGTTTTGTATAGTTTTTATTTGTAGTGCAGGGTAAAAAAGAAAAGTGATCCTTTTTAATATCTGACTGCTCAGTATTTAAACTGCATAAAAATTCAGGGGAAATTTAGAGATAGGTTTGGAATAGCTTAGACACATTTTAAATTAGGTATTATGGCATACTATCTTATCAGATCTTGAAAAATTTTAAGTTAGTTGTTGGCGAAACAACAGATGGCATGGGGTTTTGAGGAATTTACTCAAGAGGTAATGTTTTGATGTATTTTTTCCAATCACCGCTTGCTAAAATACTTTCACCTTAAGGGACCTCCGCCACACCTATAAGAGGTGGTGGTCCCCAATTAGGTGCTTGGAAGGATCTGGTTGAAGCAGGGGGAGTGCCTTCTGATGGTTGCCCCACGTTCTGATGTGTGATCATTGTAAATCCAACTGTTCAAACTTATGTTTAGCCAAGCAGGTTATAAAATGGTGTTACTACGATTAACATGGTTCCACCGAGATTTGGCCAGGGTCTTTTGGCTGATATCCTTTATATCATCATCATCATCCTCATTATTAAAACCACTCTTATTAACATTGTATCATTGTAAATGGTCGACATTTCCCCTTTTCAGCTGTATATGACCAAAAAATCTTCTTATTTTTCATCTGTGGGAAATTATCTGACATCACCTTCCTCAAGAATGTTGGGGGGAGAATAGGGTCATAGGAAATGGCCATGTACACGATTAATGGTAATACCAGTAGCTAGGATATGATAGAGTACTCGTTTTCTCTCTTGTAAGTGATGGTGAAGGGACCTTCCCAAATTGATCCAAGCTTACTGCTTCTAGGAGTGATGAGGTTATGGTAGTACAATACAATGTCAGAGACTTAAAAAGTAGTAGGGAGTTTGAACTCATTGGCAGACTTCACTTCTTTTGTCACTTTTTTGCTAAATTGGTAATAGCTTCAGATTGGAGTTGGATAATGTGCTAAGCCAACCTTCTCATGACTTTCTCAAATTCCTCAACTCTAGAAGAATATACATATTTAACTAAGAGGGAAGATATGCCTGGTTCCCACCCATACAAGACATGGAATGGAGAGATTTTTAGAAATCAGGTGATAGCTAATCTGATATATTATAAGAGCATAGGTAGATATTGATCACAGTGAAGAGGATCTGAGGAGGCCATTTTTTGAAAAACGGAAACCAAGGTTCCATTTTCTCTTTCCACAGTCCCATTAGTAAAGAGTTTATATGGAGCTGAGAAAAGTTGCTGTGCTCCCATAAATGTGGCCAGGATTTTGACTACTTTGGAGGTGAAATTCTTACCATTATCACAGAGTAGTACTTGGCTCAGCCGTGACATGTGAAAATGTGTTGATGTAAAAAGGTGGCGGTGGCTTTGGCCATTCTGTAAGAAAGTGCCATGACTTCAACCCACTTAGTGAAGTGGTCAATAGCCACTAGGATAAATCTGTTTCCACTAGTAGACTGAGGAAGGGGACCAATTACATCCAAACTGATGGTGTGGAACGGTTGTTGAGGGGCAGTTGGTTGGTACTAGTTTCTAATATTAAAACCAGATTTCTTATTACAAGTAAGGCTTGCTTTTAAGACGTCAACAATAGATTCCATCATACCATCCCAATAGTAACGATTATTAATCCACTCATAAGTTTTCTTTGCCCCTCCATGAATTATGGTGGAGTGAGCTTCTAGGATAGCAGGTATGCATTCCAAGGGCTAAAAGTAAGGCAGCCATTTTTGTCCTCACCTGCTTATACAACTTTCAGTTCTCCACTTTGGTGTTATGGGAGTGCCGTGCTAACATCTTCTGAACAGGCTCATCCTCATCCTCTCATTTATTGAGGGTCATTAAGAGGTCATGTAACCTCTCTGCCTCACTACTATCCAAGTTAATGACTGGCAGTCGAGTCAACCCATCAACATTTAAGTGAAGTCCCAGAATGGTGTTCAATCTTAGTGTCATAATGCTGAAGCTTTAGAGCCCAGCGAGCTATCAGCCAGTAGGATCCTTCATATTCTGTAACCACTTCAACGAAGCGTGGTAAGTAAATACAGTGAAGGTGGTCCCATATAGGTATGGGCGGTAGTGTTTCACAGCTAACAAAAAGGCAAGGCACTCCTTTTCTGTTAGCTGTAGTTGTGTTCCGCCTTTGACAGCATCTTAATAAATTAGGATACGGGATGATCTACACCGTTTTATTCCAATCAGCTAATATAGTCCCAACAGCGTAGTCTGAGGCATCAGTAAACAAGATAAACGGTTTATTATAATCTGGGTGCCGTAGGATATGACGTTTTTGTAGCAGTTGCTCCATTATCTTAAAAGCGGCCTTATGTTCAGCACCCCAATAAAAAGGGGTATTCTTGGTTAATAGCCGGACAAGGGGCTCACTGAGTTGGGCGAACTTAGGGATGAACTGATGGTATTACACCATCATCCCTAGAAATACATGAATTTCACGTGGTTTTTTAGGGGGCAGCATTTTTGAGATGGATTCAACCTTGTCCTGCATGGCTAAATTCCTTCTTGGGAAATGGAATGGCCAAGGAAATCCAATTTCCTTTGGAAGAAGGTACAATTTGAGACTCTCTTTCCGCTCAGAATACCTTTCTGAGCAAGTTATATGGAAAAAGTAAATATTGATCGCCCACCATAGTTTCACTCCAATGTCCTTGGATTCCCCATTGGCTGCCCCAGTGTGGGCAGCGGTGAAACTCATCCGCCATTTTCCATCTGACAGGAAAATGTGCTCAGACTGGCTTTCCCAGTCATACCAAACCCCTGGGACGATTTGTTCCTCCCAAGGATCTCGGCGCCCACCTCACTCAAACATAATTGGCTCCCCGTTGCCCCCTGGTGCTCCCTCAGAGCAACATGCAATTTGGTTTTAGGGTCGAGTTAGGGAAGCTTTTCCACTACCACAACTAAGTCATTATTGAAATGGCTCCAGCGGTGATGCGTCCCGCCACTTTTTATTAACTTTCACCCCTATAAGGGGTATTTTGATTTCAGATTCACCTGTGAAGCCAATGCTGCCACTGCGGCAACTGTGTCCTGGTTTTCCAGGGTACCCCTATCCCAACAACTTGGACCTGGCTCCCAGCAGACACCACTTTGGTGGTTCAGTTTTCTTGTTTACCCACCCTGCTTCCCCCTGAGGTGCTTCAACAGGAGCTGATGAAAGTTTTGGCAGCCTATGGCTCCAACCCCATATTGCAATTTGTGGTCCCAAAAGGGGCCACATGCCTCGCTGGGCCTCAGGTGTATGCCATGATCAGCCTGAATCAAACAAAATTGCCCCATTTTCCCCCTTTCTCTGTTATTCCCTCTGCCCCGACCACCCATTCTGGGCCCGCAATAAGGGCGGACGGACTATCTGTACATTCTGTTTTGATTTTGATCACTCAAAATGCAAGTGCCCTTCCCTGGTTGCTTCTGACAGTGCTGATTTTTGTCTTCCATCCTCCAATACACCACCCACCCCATGCCAACTTTGGTATGGGGTATGATCATGCCTCCCTCACCCCAAATCCTGATGCTGCAGCTGCACCTGCAGCCACCAATCAGCATTCTCCTCGCCCCAGTGCCACAAATGCTCCCTCCAATCAAGCGCTGGCTTGGACCCCAGTTTGACCCAATACTTCCTCCAATAAATCAATCAAACCTCAACCATACGCCGATTCCCCAATTCAATTCGACCAGAACTCATGGGAGTTATTAGCTGAAATTGATGAATCAGAAAAATCTCATTGACAAACCATCTCTGCAAATAGAGCGGTTCTATAATGCATTTTTGGGACGCCAAATACCCCCTCATTTATATGTCCTAAAGCCAAATGCCAAATCATTCTACATTGACCACCAGCTTGCAGTAGAAGCAGCTGCCACACCAGATTGTCATCCCCTCTCACAAAGCTGCCGCAAAATCAGTGGCGATGCTCACAGGAGGTATTACTCCCTCTGTTATCCCCTTAAATCTCACCCCAAAAAGTAAGATTACAATAAATCTATTGCACAAAGATGTCAACAATGCTATCCAGAACGTGGAAACTGTAGCAGGGAATCCTAAAGCTAAGGTTACCCGAACCAATAATGCCACGTTTGTTAAACTACCAGACGCACACATTAAAGCCAAAAAAGCTTTAACCAATTATCACTGCCATTTTATAACTGGCAATTTCTCAGAAATATCAATCATTAGTGATATTAAACGACATACTGCCAATGCCTTGAAGTCCTTGTTATCCACCTTGATTAGTACTCTCTCTGGGATGAGGAAGCTGCTGCCAAAGATGAGCCCCCCAATCACCCCTCCCCTTCCACCATGGAGGGATAAGCGGTCTTCGCTGCCCACCTGGTTGGTTGATTTGTTTGGTGTGTTTCATTCAATCCAATCATTAGGGCGTTTTGTTTGAATCAATTTTTATGTTAGATTTAGTTTTAGTCTTTAGTTCAGTAATGTCCATCCCCTGTTCAGCTTACCTTGTTTAAATAAAAGGTACACTTTGAGGGCTTCAACTTAATACTAGACTCACATAACAGTTGAAACACTCCTTCAAGTGATCAAAATATTCGTTAAAGGTCTTTGAGAACACCGTGATGTCATAAATGTAAACGATGACACAAGTTAACTTAATTCCTTTAAGATGTGATCCATCACACGCTGGAAAGAGGCAGGTGCGTTGCACAACCCTTGGGGTAATCGTGTCAGTTGGAAGAGGCCTTCGCTACAAAGAAGAGTGCATTTCTCCTGATCTTGAGGAGAAAGTATATTTGCCAATAGCCACTGGCCAAGTCCATGGCGGAGAAGAATTTAGAGCCAGAGAGGTGGGCCAGGGCGTCATCAAAGCCAGGGATAGGTTACCTATCCTTCTTTATAAGTTTATTTAATCTGAAGTAGTCCATGACTATCTGATGACATCTGTTTCTCTTTTTAATTAGCAATAGGGGTGAAGATCAGGGGCTTTGGGAAGGAACAAGTAACCCCGCGTTGAATAATTGCTGGAGCTCCGTCCTAATTTGTTGTTCCTCCACCTTTGACTTACGAGAAGGTTTGGACCTAATAGGGTGGGCATCACACACATCAATGGAGTGGCACCAGCCCTTCATATGGCCATAGTTAGTATCCAATTTGGAGAATATGTCACTATATTCGTTGAGCAAGGTATAGACTTTTTCCAACTCCTTTGAGGTTAGCTTATCTGAATTTGAACCTTGGGCAAGGTATAAACTAGGCTGTCCCTGAGTAAGCCCAAATCCTCCATAGAGCCAACGGATTATATTGTTTCAATGTCCTCCACTGGTAGTAGGAAGCCTCTGCCAATCTCCTGGCGATTTCATATAACCATGTCTTTGCCGGTGAAGTTAACCCAGTAGAATGGTAATAGGCCTCTGGTAGGCTGGGTCTAATATACCAGGCAATACACGAGGCTCCAAGAGACTAACGTCCTCAATACTTACAAGGTTCAACAAGCAATGGTGTGAGATATGGAGAGTGATCTTCGTGTCAACCACTCTTTAATCACCAGGCTCAATCAAGACCTCATCTGCAGCGTAGAAAGGGATACCATCCCAGCATACAATGAATTGGGAAATTTCTTTGTGTTTCGCCCAGAAGTGGAATAAGGCAAAGTTATAGCTGCAAAGGGGTATTCGACCAAGCAAAGAGTATCCATGCATGATGGGTTCTTTATTTGATAAGACTAACGGGACTTCTTAGGTTGAGTAACGAGAGGAAACCTTGCTTCATGTTGATTATTCCCTCGTACTCTATCATAAACTGAGTGCCAATGAGCATATCATATGCATTGTTGTCTAAAGCCATAGCGGGGGCTGATAAAATAAGTTTTCCAATTCAAATGGGAAGGTAAGAGTACACCCAGAATTTATGGGTATTATTTGGGCCAGAAGTTCCAAATTATTGCGTGTACTACAAGTCAGGTGCTAGCTTTATCTTCTTGATAAGCTTTGTGGAGATCACAGTAACTGGGGAGCTAGTGTCCAGGAAAGCCAGTTCAGACCTTTTGAATGACCACTTCAACCTTAATGAGCGTTCCTCCAAAGTTGGTTGACAAAGCTAAAACCTCCTTGAGCCGAAAGGTGGAGGTTAACTTTTTAGCAGTCTCAGGGTATTTACCCATATATGATTTTATGGGATGAACCCGCTGAAGAGGGCGTATCAAGCCAGCTAAAAATTGTTCACCATTGCTGCAGTGTCAATAACTTTTGGACACCCTAGAATCTAACTGAGGTACGTTACCTCAGGTATGGTGGTCTTGTTTATTCCTCCTGCGTTCAAATGATCAGGCACTTCTACTTCTGTGGGGGCAAAATATGTAGTAACCAGTGTCATTGTAACCCCCTCAGATTCCTCATTAAAGGTATTCTCAACAATGGGCAAGGCCGCGATGGAGGTAGGTAAGATGGCCACAGAAGATTGAGTAGCTTTAAGGGCCGCATTTATCAGCTTGGCTGGAAGGGGAGGCACAGAGGCTTTAGTGCGCTTGTGCGAGAAAATGGTATTAGCTACATTACAGGGCTCTGAATCATAAGAAGGATTTCTATCTTTTTAAGTCGCATTGGGGAAGCAGGTTACGCAGGGAAGATAGGCACAGGTGGGATCACTCCTAGATGTACAACAGTGGAAACTCCTCTATTGTTAGAACTGAAGGGTTTAACTCAGCTTCATCTATTGCGGCACATACATGGAATTCGACCACATCTAACAAAGCTTCCTTGATGTCTTGATGGTATTAAAGTAGCATGTCACAGAGATGATATGCCCAGCTAGAGAGGGCTGAGAAGCTAAATCAGTTAACAGGGCGGCGATAGCATCATCAAGGGTGAGCATGTTAAAGGTTGATAACCTTTGCGCAGCAAGGTAAAAGCGTTCAGCAATGGCAATGGGTGATTCACCCTCATACATGATAAGGCGCATAAAGGCCTGTTTTCCCTGTTAGACTATTCTTTGATCTGAAAACAGCTAAAAGATCATCCTTCACCTCTGGCCAGTTTTCAAAAGTTTCAGATAAGGAACTATCATCTCTTGCGCTAGGCGGCTTGAATAAGGAAGGATGTGTTGAGCTTTTTGCTTGTCCGTTGTGCCATCCATGGTAGCTTTGTAAACTTACAAAAAAGTAGCAATATTCCTTCTCATGGATGTACTTGTCTTTAAAACATGGTTTTAGTGGGCGCTGCTCAAGTTCATTGAGTCAGGATAGAGCGCTTGTTAGTTGCTTTTCCAGAGCAACTAAACGTGATTCCATGTGAAGAGGAAAAGTGGGAGGGTAACATATGGGTGAAACCTTCATTTTGACAATTTTTTCAGTGTACAGGTGTCCCCTGTAGAGAGCACCAATTTGTAGGAATCCAGCTTATAGGTGCTCGCTGGTGCTTACGCTGCTGGATCCCACAAAGTTTCGTTAAAATTTATTAAATATACACTAATAAAAACTTGGGTTTTTATGGTTTTTATTTGTAGTGCGGGGTAAAAAAGAAAAAAGTGTTCATGTTCAATATCCAACTGATCATATTTTTACTGCATTGAAAGTCAGGGGGGAATTTGGAGATAGGTTTAGAATAGCTTAGACGCACTTCAAATTAAGAAGTATGGTATACTATCCTATCAGATCTTGGGAATTTTTGAGTTAATTGTTGCTGAAACAACAAATGGGATGGGGTTTTAGGGCATAATGTAATCATGTGGTAATGTTTTGATGTATTTTAACCAATCACCGCTTGCTAAAATATTTTCACCTTAGGGGACCTCCGCCACTCCTATAAGAGGGGTGGTCCATAAGTAGGTGCTTGGAAGGGCCTGGTTGTGGATGGGGGCGTGCCTTCTGATGGTCGCCCCACTTTCCAACATGTGGTCGGAGTAAATCTGACTGCTCAAATTTATGTTTATTGCCTATGCAGGTTTCAAAATGGTGTTACCTCAATTAACAGGGTTTCATTGAGATTTGATCAGGGTCTTTTGGCCTATATCCTCAATATAATTATTTCCTCATTATTAAAATTACACTTATTACCATTGTATAATTGTAAATGACTGACATTTCCCCTTTTCAGCTTAATTTGACCCAAAACATTCTTATTTTTCAGCTGTGAGGACAAATGTCTGACAATGGCAAAGTTGGCTTTAAAACCTGATGTGGACCATTGAATGGTGTATGGGACTGCTAGAGCAGAAAGCACTGTCTCTGAGGGAGCATACAGTGTTCTTTCCTTTGCAGTATGGGTCCTTTTGTCATTGTAGCTCCGAAATTGTGCTACCAAATGAAAATCACGATTTTTGAATGGAACTGTTTCCCTATGACATTTTGGGGATGTCGTTGATATGATAGAGAAGGCCCTTACCATTTTGGGACAGAAGATCCCAATTTACTTTATATCTATAGTAGTGCTGAAGGATCCGGTGCACATGGGCAACATCAACCTTACATATATGTTGAGATGATGCCAGTTTGATAACATCAACTGAAAGTTAATACTTGGCCCCTTCCAAGCAGATATACAAATACCAAGGGCTACCTCTCCGAGTTTCAGGGCCTAAAGCTATTCCTTCTGGACACCAAATAATAGTGAACACTGAGTTAGAAGTGGAAATGCCTGCTGGGCTTTTGGGGGAGGTCCCTGGGCCCTATCATTAATCCCATCCTGAGCCTCATGTGGCTCCAGGGATTATACTCCCAGGGCATGGAAGAAATCAAGGTTTTGTTAGCAAATCACCAGAGTGAACCAATGAAAATCTACCAACACCAAATAGTGGCGTATTTATACTTGACTCCAATCAAGGAGGTCCTTCAGGTTCACGAATTTGGTTTGTTCAATAGATTTGGTCTAACCGTCAAGTTGCTTCCTGTCATAATGACAGCGGTACTGCGGGAGAATTTAATAGGGTTATCAGAAGAACAAAAAGACCAAGCAATAGCTTTACTTCAGAAGTATAAGGTGCTTTTTGCCTTTGACAACCATGACTTAGGGTGTGCTTGGGGGTGGTCCACCAATTGGACACTGGAGATCATCCCCCCATAAGGTCTTGGCTGATCAGAGAATCGAGGGCAGCAGAAGACATTGTCACTGTGGAAATTGATAAGTTGCTGGAGCAAGGTATTCTTGAGCCATCCAATATGCTGTGTGCTTTGCCCGTTCTGATTGTAAAAAAGAAGGACGGCACCAACTGCATAGTAATAGATTATCAGGAGCTCAATAGTATTACAAAAAAAAACTTGAACCCCCTATGCCATGGATTAATAATGCTTTGGATCAGTTAGGAGGAGATTGTTACTTCTCAGCAATGAACTTGATATCAGGTACTGCCAAATCGAGTTATCCATGGTGGAACAGGAAAAATGCGCTGTAATCACATCAAAAAGCCTTTTTTAACTGACCCAGATGCCTCATGGGCTGTGTAACGCCCTGACTACGTTCTAACGAGCCATGGACACTATCCTCTGTGACCTTAAGCTGTCATGAATCTGTGTGTACCTTGACGATACCAATGTTTTCTCCCAAACATTTTTAAAGCACATCAAGCATCTAGAAGCAGTATTTCGTTGGCTTTCTGAGGCGAACATCAAAATTAAGCCTCAAAAATGTAAATTTTCAAAGATCAGTTGGTATACCTGGGGTTTGTGGTAGACTTTCTGAGGGCTGAAATCACAGCCAGCTAAGGTTGAGGCCATCCACAAAATGACTACACTTAATACAATAAGTGACATACAGGTATTTTTGGGAATGGTCATTTACTACTGGCGCTTCATCCCTAACTTTATCTGTATTGAAGGCCGCTATTTTAGTTATTAAAAAAGGATGCTGCGTTTGAATGGATGAAACGTCGTCAATATGCCTTCAATACAATTCATATGACACTGATTAGTGCACCAGTGCTATGCTATGCAAACTTAAATAGGGAGTTTATTGTTTAGATGGATGCGTCCCTTTCTGCTGTTAGGGTGGTACTTTCTCAGAAAGATGATGAGGGAGAGGAGCACCCTGTTGTGTACTGCAGTTGAAATCTAAACTTCCATGAGCGTAATTATACCATGAACGAGTGGGAGTGCTTAGCGGTGATCTAAATAATTTAGCAATCTAAAGTCTACTTGCACGGGGTAAAGTTTATAGTCGTAAAGGATCACGTGTTGTTACGTTGGTTGCAAAACCTCAAAGAGCCTGAAGGGCGTTTAGCTCGATGGGCTCTTAAGCTGAAGGCTATGGATTCGAGATCCTCCACTGCCTAGGAGTAAAGCATCAGAACGCTGACTGTTTATCTCTTTGCTGACCGTTGCCATGATGGTAGATCTCAGTGATGTGATGTATTATAAGATGCTCAGCGGGAAATACAACGACGAACCATACTAAGTATCAGAGCATTAAATGAGATGCAAACGAATACATTCTAATGAAATTGGGAACTGTACAAACAGATTGGCGATTCTACAGTGAATTTTCCTTGACCCTCAGCATGGCCTGATATTATTATAAGCGCCTATAAGGCAATCAGGCATGGTGGCATTCGCAAGACAATGGAGTTGTTGTGCTCTCATTACTAAAAAAACATGAACTTCAATGTGCTCAAAGCCATTTCCTGTTGCCACCAGTGCCAAGTGGAGAAGCCATTCCACTGGAAGACCTTGTAACAGTTAGAGAAACCACATTTTTCTTGGCATACGATTTCCCTTGATGTTGGTGGCCCACTGCCAACAAGAGCCAGCTGGTGTAAGTACATTCTGGTGGCTATCAACCACTTGACCATGCGGATTGAAGCGCGGGCAATTCAAGATCTGGGTGCGGTCACAGTGGCCAAGTTCATAATGAAATGTATTACCTAGTGACATGGATGCCCTCAGTTCATTCTTATCAATAACAGAACCAAATTCACCTCACACATCCTACCCAAATTAAACGAGCTTATGGGCATCCGTAGGGTTGTGATGACTCCATATCACCCTGAGTCCAACAGAATGGTCAAACGGGTTAATAGGACCTTGGCGAACATACTATGGGAATTAGTAATGGATTGACCTTCTGATTGGAGTTCCCTCCTTTCCACCACTGTGTTTGCCTATAATATTAGCTATCATTCCACCACAGGGAAGAGCCCCTTTCAACTACTATACAGAACCCCTATCTCTTCCAGAATTGCTTTATTTTTGTGTAGAAGACACCAGCGGAATGGAACCCCACTGCTATTTGACTAACCTTGCGAACACATTGATTAAATTGCAAACTGAAGCATATTCCTCAGTTTAGCCAATAAAATCAAAAATCAGGCTACCAATCAGGTACGTCATAGCAGGTTAGCTCAGCTCAAAGAGGGAAATATGGTTTTCTTCTATGATCAACATGGGTTTGGGCAGAAACACAAGTTTGCCAGTAATTGGATTGGTTCATTTGAAGATGTAGAGAAAACCAGGGTCAACGCCTATACCATCAAGGACCCCGCAAGCAGTTGGATCATTAACCAAGTGCATGCAAAGTTCCTCTGTCCATATAAGCAATAGGAGCCTTATATCCAGTCAAGGATGGTAATGTCAAGATTCTGATATGACTGGACGATAATCCTGAAATAGATATGGCAGATTGGGAAGAATCCACTGATCATGATATTAGTTACGTTTATACAAGTGCCTTGAGTTGAGGCGGTATTGGGTTATAACGGGTTGTTATTGGATTGCCTCCAAATAAAGTGATAAGGTAATATCACTATCAGTGATAATATAGTTTAGATCACCTCAAATCAGGGCTATGGAGAGTTGAAGAATAACAGTCCAAAACCAAGGAGAATCTGTGGATTAGAATGACCTAAGCTATGAGAATGTGTTATTTGAAGTCTCTGGTATATAATTGAGATGGGCGATTAGAAGAAGTAGTTAGTTAGTAGTAGAGAGAGCAGAACAGCAAAGAGTCGCTGTATTTATAAGCATAAATAAAAGTGTTGTTGGGGAGATTGCACCTATTTTTTTATAATTTCAGTCTGTTAGGAGGACTGATGATCCTCAAATCATCTGTCCGTTAATCAGTGGGCTCAATTTATGCAACCCTTGTGGCGTATCCCAATGATACCGCCCAAAAGTATAACATAGCCGTTCCAATAATAACCTGTTATAACCTGATACTCATCTTAAGGCACTTAATACTAATAAATAGCATAATGGTCAGCGTATTCTCCTATACCACCATAGTTCTTCAGGACTTAGTATCCAGTCATATCAGAATCTCATCATGCACCTTCGAGAAACTCATCAATTGCAGCAGGTTTGACAGGTTTAGACTCATACAACTTAAAGTAAAAGTTTCAAACTTTGACTGCCACTTCCATTTGGAGTGTCAGCGATGGAGTTGTCCAGATGCCTCACCTGTGTGCAGGCCAAGCTCTATCACTGTGCAAAAAATTTGCAAAAAAATTAGGTGGAGCACTTCCACCCGCCATTATGTTTTTTGCCATGAACTGGACACAAACGCGAAGTTTGTCTTACCAGTGTGCTGAGACAAGCAGACACTTCTGCCCACTTATGACCCCAAGCTGGGCTGTACCCAGCAGTGGGGACATTAGACTCCAGATGGTCCACTTCCACTAGCATGTGCTTAATGACTGCTGAGGCAGCCCAAGGGTGATGCAATGAGATGTGGCGCGCCTGAAGGATGGTGTTTGCTTTTAAGGCTGACCAGGTAGATCGTAGGTCAGCACAGAACAGTGTGGCGAACTCTAAAAAGAAAGTTTTGGTGTCCACCCATGCTTAAAACATGGGCAACATGGTCTCAGCAGTCAAAGTTTGCACCACTATGGCGCCTATGCTAGGCTTGATAAAGTGAAGGAGGTTGACAACATCCTGTGGTCGGAGAGATTAATTTTTGTTATTATTTAATGTGAAATCTGAGGGTGAAATTTCAATTGAGCACGAATAAGGTCAATGCAGGACATTAACCTCAGCTGACCATTGTGCACATGGGGATGGGACATGTTGGTTAGCAATGGTGCATGCTTGGGGAGGGTATCAAAATACACCAAGGTAGCTTTTAAAAAGTGGAGTTTTCTTGACCCTATGGGGAGTAGGCGTTGAAGGACAGCAGTTGGTGGCCAGGTTGGCCCAGCAGTTCAAGTCGCCCACTACAAAGGAGCAGGTGGAAATTGGAGGGAAGTTATGGCCTAGAGGAACTCCAAGTGAGCCTGTGCACAGGTTGAGGCTTATATATTAATTATAGCATGCAATTCATTGTCCCATGAAAAGGACATTACCAGCACATGACCTTCGAAATACAATTTTGAGATATAGATTTAAAACTATGGGACTCATGTACAAGCACCTCACAGTGCAGCAACTAAAAAGAATGGAAGGGAGGAGCATGTTTGCCATGTGTCCTCAGCACCATGTGGACAGTTGGATTCCTGAACTGCCAGTATATCCACTGGTAAATTATTTTAAAAAAAACTCAGTTTCTGAGCCTGAGACGGTGAGGCCTTGAGTCCAGAAAATATTCAACATCTCTATTGTGAAGGAGACCCCATCACACTTTAGGTGCAACTGGAAGAGCCCCTTGCCCTTCCTTCGCCTCTCTTTCAAGGTGCTCCTTGTCAGCTTTATGTGTGTTAGATAAAACTGAGTCATAATTATCCTTAGGGACAACATTGGTTTTTTTAGATTTTTCGTTTTTGAGTTTTGACTTCTGCCAAGTTTACATATTGAGGTGAACCTGCGGTGCAGAATCATGGGTCAATTCAAACTCAGGGAGGGTTGGGTTTGGAGAATAGGTTTTGATCAGTGTGTATTAACTTTCTGCAGGTGAATATGACTCAAACAGCTGGTCCACGAGTTGGTAGGCCCAATTTGATTGGTGAGAAAATTCTCAAGCTACTTCAACTGCAAATGACTTGATGTTGGCTTGGGTCTGAGCCAGCGGGATCATATACTATGCCAAGGACGTTGCCTTGGCTGCTGCTCTATGGGCTTGTTTGACATTTTTGCGCTCTTGTGGGGACACAGTTTTTATCTGTATATAGCACCCCTGCGCACCCCATGGGAAGACGACATCAGAGTCAATGTCAGGTTTTTAATGGGAGCGGCACTTCCCGTTGCATCTGGGAGAATCTCTTGCAGAGTGGTGACCTCTCTAGAAGGGCAGGTGTGTGCCTTATGGCCAAAAGCATGAGAATAGGTGCAGATAGGGGGTGCGCTATCCACCATAATGTGGAATGGGCAGGAGTTTTGATCATCAATGTTGAGAATTTCAATGTGTGAAATTGGGTCTAGTCTTCCAGCAATGACCATGGATGGGGTGATAACTGCAATTGCTTTGCCCATGCTAAGCTCTAGCATAAGCATGAAATGCTATATTTCAAAAGAGTGTACTTCACTGTAACTTTCTGGTCTGTCTGAGAAATACCGTTCTAGTACTCTACGTCTCACTGTTGTGGGAGAAAGTCAAAAATGACAAAAATTTGTTTGATTTAGTCCAATTAGTGCACTTCAGTTTTGACCACCCATTGACCATCTGGGAGGTTGGCCACCACATGCACCTGTGCAGCTTCATCCGCTGCTTGCACAGTTTCAAACCCAAGGTCTAAGCAAACACAGGTCATAGAATTAGGTGCTATGTACATGATGGTCGGAAACTGTTTGTGTACATCACCACAGAACTTCACCCAAAGTACAACAAATTAATATTAAAAAAACTCGAAGCCCATGCTCCACTGACAACAGAGGCTGGAAATGCGGAGTTTTGATGTATTGGTTGCATTTTTCTTGCCAAGATAAAATCTCTGGTGAGATACTCACTACTGCTTTCTTAGTTTTGTCTTGGCCACCAATGTTGCTAGGGCGTTTCCTAACTTGGACGCTGCAAAAACTGACCCTGTGTCCTTCACGGTGCTAGCCCAACCTCTACCTGACATTGGGTGCACACTAATCTCCTTGTAGAAATTCTCAAACTTACCATCTTGAATTGAATCAGTTGCAATAAGTGATTGCAATGAGAAAAATAAGCTTTTTTCTTGATCAATTATATTAGCTAATAGATGGATAAAGCTTTGATTTTTCACTATAAATTGCCTTGCCTTGTAGCTAGCCTATAGTTAGCTGTCAAAAGTATATTGAATTACTATTGGTAGTTCTGCCTTGTCATCTTCATTTACTAGTAATTGCAACAGAAGACTATATCTCTAATCTCTGAAAGTGCAACTTTTTTCTTTTTTAATTTACTGAAGACAAGGGTGGTTAGCCTGGCAGGTAAAACTGCTTCCACCCTAGTGCAGGTTTCGAGTTTGAAACCTGTACTGGCTAGAAAAAACTTGGTGTGGTATATTTGTCTTAATGTCAACCCACCTCAAAATTTTTTTAATTTTCTGAAGACCTTGGCTTGAGGCTTTTTCTAATATCCTCTATTATTTTATACTGGTGTTAATTTTTTATTTGCCCCCATGATGGCGTAAAATATCCTGTAATAAAGTCCTTATATTAACTATGGTAATCTGACAGTTTAAGTTGCAATTCACTTTTTGCTACTATTATAGAAAATTTTTAAAACCATGCTTTGAATTCCCTTCCTAATTTAGATAATGTGTCTTTATTTTACCATTTCTAAGTGCATAGTAGCATGATTTTCACTAAAAAGAACTCTAGTAGAGAGAAGAGTATATAAGCGGAATTGTCATCTGTAGGGAGATTTTTCTTGTGTATCCTGCTTCAGCCTACACAAGGACTACTGTAGCGAGCCACTTACCTAAGTGGCCTTATTGGAGACTATGGTGCGCTTCTTTGTGATTTTCACTAAAAACCCTATTTCAATAATAAGGGTTTTTTGTTTTTTTATAAAAAGTTAATGTCCTTAAACAGTACCTTGTATTTTTATGCGTTAAAAAACTGTGCGCCTTCAATCTAACCCGATGTGCAATCAAAAATCTTAAATTTACATACATTTTTGATTATAATTACAAGCAGTAAGCAAACATAAGCGGTTGGAGTATTGGGAACATTGTCCTAAGTTTATTGGTTAGATTTGTTAGCAACTCTGACATGGTTAAAAATAATTGGGATATAAAATTTTTGGGGCATGTCAGGACTTCCTTAACAGATGATTCAATTAAACCTCATGTCTTAATAAATGTCTTACATGAAATTAACATTTACCCTAGTTCAATGACAACCTAATATCTATGCGGTATATTAGTTGACCTTAGTTACTATATAGGCATGTCATCCTGTCCATCTACCACAGGAGAGGTATCCACACCTGCAAACCCTCGCACAGTATTTGATCTTATCAATCATATCCTCATTCTCTAAGAGCAAGCCAAGCTTTGATCTCTAACTTGGCATCTTGATAGGTCTTAGATAACAGTGTGACCCTAAGTTAGAATAAGGATTAGACCCACCAGCATAATATACAATGGCAGAGTATTTGCGGAGCAACTGGGCCACATGGAGGAGGTCATAGCTTTGGTTATCTAGGACGACTGCTGAGGTATTTAGTGCCTGCTTGCAAAAATGGATAGGTAATGAGGAGTAGGCTTCAATGGATTGAGTGCATTGTGGTTTCACCAAGTCAAGCCCCATATAGTGAGTAATTCAAGAGCTATTTTATTGTGCTTCATCAATTTTAAGAGATGATATTCATAGGGGAGCCACTGTTAATAATGGCGTAACCAGGAACCTTATGAACTTAAAAAGCAACCCATGTTACCAAGCTATTATATTGAGAGGGAAAGGTGAGAAAAATAGTAGATTCATTAGAAGAAGAGTAAACAGTAACACTTTTTTTAATATCAAGTAGCACCAATTTATCTCCCCTAAGTAAAGAGGCATCAGAATCGGCTTGTGTTGCTAAAAGTTTTTCTTCAGTATATGGGTTCATCTTGGAACGCCTTTCCTTAATTCTAACTGTACTTTTCCAGCCTTCTCAGAAAGTCTTTTTCAACAGTTCTTGGCGTTATAGCATAATCTAATACGATAAGTGCTTGAAGTTGCAGATTTTTCTGGTTCAGGACATCGTGAATATGAAGTCAGCTGGGGGAGGCCAAGGTAGAGGTCTTCTGACTCAATGTGGAAGCTGGAATCTCTTAAAGGGCTTCTTTATTTTCATTAAATGAAAGTTATATTAATCTTGCACCCAATCATATGCAATTGAACCTCATGAAAAGATCCCAATGCAGAGAACAGTGCGGTTTTAGCGTTGTCCAGCGTGATATGGTTTGTGTTAACCAAAGGCTGTGCTTGAGCATATAAACAACTGGAAAACTCCCTAAAACTTTCTCCTTTTGTTTAAGTAGAAAGCCATGAACTCCTGTTTTTAATTTTTAAAGGTTTATAAATTGCTAAATACCAATTTTTGGGCAGTGTGGACTTGATCCCAGGTTTGCCTATCTTCTAGATGATAATCTATAAGCTCACGGGCCATGCTGTTTTAGAAGAGTGCTTATTCTTCACTTTTGATAGATTGTGGCTTCCTCAATCATCTTCTCATAAGAATACAAAAAAAAGTGATACTATCTATACTCATTGTGAATCTTTTCTTAAACTAGGTATGTAAATTGGTCACAATAGGGGTATAGAGAGTATTGATGGCAGGGACAGGTGCTGGCTTAGAAATATCGGTTTCTGAATAGTCTGTAGGGTCTGTTGATCCAATAGTTGGTTCAATATTTCCAGTACTCTTTAACTTCTCCCCACTGGCAGTTTAGATAGTCGATGGAGACCTTTAAGCTTTTATTCTTCTTAAGAGCTTTCATTCTAGCACGTTCAAGTAGAAGTTGGTTTTCACAATTATTTAGTGGTTCTCGACCCATGACAAGTTTATTTAAGTTTACTGATAAAATTTTTATGAGATTAGCAAGCGAGCTAAGATTTTCCATCTTATCTGACATGACCTTGAAAAATTATGGCTAAAAGGACCCCATTAAGGCAGATCTTGTACCCTTGAGCTACATTTCTTAGCTAATCTTATAGTTAAATAATTGCAGCTTTGATTTCATGCTTCCACAAATTGTCTGGATCATCAGGAGTTACAATCATTGTACCAGATGGCCTTGGGGTACGCGGGGACCTTCTGGTCCTTCTGGTCCTCTAAGTCCCTAAAGCCCTTCAAGCCGCTCTATTAAGGAATCTACTACACAAGGCTGATTCTTGGTAATTTTGTTGTAGCATATGAAGATAAGCACAATCTGGTCAAGATGGTGACTCCAGGAGAATTTGAGGTGAAACATATTTTGGCAAAGCTAATCTAAAGGTAACTAGAAATCCCATCATTCAGAATAAAAAGTTAGCTTTAAACTTCACTAATCAATCAGAATGTCCACAATAGCCTCCAAGGTGCCGCAAAAATGAGGAGGCTGTATTGTAGAAATCTACAATTTTTGACTGTATGATTTAAGTAAGTCCCAGCTGTTGATCTTTTCATGATAATTTAGCCCTACTACTTGTAGAATACAATGTATGTTCAGATGGACAAAGTTCTTGGCGGTATCATTTGACTCCATAGTCAAGTGCTCCTGATGGAATTTGAACCAAGGAATATAAGTCTTGTAATTCAGAATGTACAGATGTGGCCCAGGAATGACTGGAATGTCCTCCCACAGAGTATATACCATTCAGCAAATACTAGAAGACTTCGCAAATGTTATCATGCTGAAGTTGATACTGAGTCTGTTTATTTGAGAGTAGGGTGAAGTAAATAGTGCCAAAATATCAAGCTTTCAGGCTGCTAAGAAGTCACCTCATATTGAGAAATGTTATTCATTCAGGTTACACTTCTTATCCAATATACAGATCAGTTTCTTAGTTTAAATGTTCGCCATTTTTATGATAGACGTTTACACTGCTCAGTTCAGAGGGCATATGTAGTGAGCACCAATTCTGTTAACTTATCAGTTATCTTTCTATAAGCTGAGATCCTAATGGTGCTCAAAGCAGTTAAATTAGAGAGCAGTTTGGAAGAAAAAGAAGGCGAGTTAATTTGACTCCTCTATATCATTAAAAGGATTTGATATCTATAGGATGATTTGAAACGCGTCATCAAGAAGGTCTCTATGGTTCTTTATGATCAGGATCTTTCAAGTCATCCTTGCTTGACTGCACAGTTGAGGCCTTCATTGTTCTCCATTGGCGATAACCTCATGACCACATTTGTCTGGAGTTGTCCATTTTGTTGTTCAGGGAGCTGAGGCCTATCAGAAGGAGTCTTTATTGGTTCCTGCGCACGTAATGACTCTAATTAGACTTTCAAATAATCCTTTGATAGCAGCTCGTGTTGGAAGGTTTGATAGCTTCATTTTGTTGTCAATTTTGGGAGATCCCTTGATTTACTTATTGTTTTGAATCTGACAATCATCTCCTTTATTATACAAGGATTTGATCTAGTTGCTGGAAATAACTCATGCCGCCCAGATTAAGCATTCATATTGATTTTGGGACTTCTTTTTATAAATCTTTTTGTTAGTCCATTTTTCATAGATTTCTTTGTTGGACCTACTTTAATAGACCTGGCCGTTGATTTTTTATTTAAACAATTTTTTTTGAATTATTAGAATTCTATGTAAAAAATTTTCTTTAAAACTTTTTTTGGTTTTTACTAGCACTTCCTTAACCCTTAAAGTGAAATTTTCCAGTTGTTATATTCATGGCTATATCCACAACAATAATCCGTCAAAAATTTTATTGAAGCTAGAAGATATGTTTCAAGCTGATATCTTACCCAAGGATTATTAGCCCACTGTTGATATGGTTTATCTCAGATCGTCACAACTTAATATGTACTTAATGAATATGGCTTGATAGCCTATATATAGAACCAAGTGAGAACTATTTGTCCAACCAAATCTTCTGGAATCTGCATTTAGTATCTACTATCCTATAAAGTGTATAAAACTGATATTACTTTTTATCTTAATTTGTTGTTGAATATATGCCATCCCAGTACAACTTTATCATGATATATCATTTTTCTAGATTAATACTATTAAATTATGAGTGATGCACTTATTTCTCCACCTCCAGTAGCATTGACTCTAAAGCCAAACAAACCACACAGCCCTCATATTCTCCCGATATACAAAAGTACAAAATAGAATATTGAACTCACTCTTCTTGATATTACCAAAGCTGTATTTCTGAACTTTAATCTCTATCTCCATGGTTAATGGCCTCCTATATCTCACCTAACTGGCATCCATCACATACTGTTCAAGTTTAGCCAAGACCTAAGTAGTTTTTTGAAAGTGGATTATCAATTCACTCTGGGCTGTGAAAAATTTGGCGGTCTAAAATGGAAAGGATCTAAATAAGTAAGTTGTCAATACCGATACAGGTTGAGTAGTTATTCTATAAATCACCTAGAATTGGTATTTATAATCCCAGATTAAGTAGTTGTCAAGCTTATCAATTGAGCTATTTGTGTTTATATTATCATTACCCAGGATTTTGCACTAAATTTTAGCTTCATGTTACAATTAACGTTGAATATACAACTAATCTACAGTGCTGATAAATACATATTGATTATGAAAAATTAAGCTCTATAATAGATTTTACCACTTAATTTCTCCGGTATTCAACGTAGCAAATTTTGCATATTTAGTATAGGCTTTGTAGGCAGACGATTCTCTTATTAGTGATAAAGTAACTATAATTATTTACATACATGTATGTAGACACTAAGGATATACTATAAGTAACGTAATTTGGTATGTTAAAGTATCTAATATTGAAAGTTAAGGTTTGAGTACAATATGTTTACTTTGAGGTTAACCTAAAGACAAATAAAAACATCAATAAAGATGATTAAAAGGAAGACAAAGGTATATAACCCCTGTTATACTCCATACATCGCATTCAAGTCTGTCAGGTACTACTTAAACCTCATTCCTACTTTCTATTGCAGTTTCAAATTGATGTGAAATTCCAATAAAGTCATATGCCCCTAACCAGATTTTTTACATTTGAGTACAATATGTAAATACATTATATAAGAAATTAAGGTTTAATCTAGGTTTAATTTATGATTTCTAGATATATAGTTATCATCTGAGTATGATATAGAACTAAAGCCTATATCTTTTTAGTTAAAAAATGGGGTGTAAACCTTGATACTGGGATACATGTACCATTGTGGTTTTAATGCACTATTATTTTCAAGTCATATAAACTATAATATTTATATAATGTCCTTTATGAGATATCTCTTTTTTATCTATTTTATAGCTTATAATGGATATAAATTCTATAATGTACTATATAATCATTAAATTTTCAAGTTCTTTAAATAGTCTACTATATGTCTGTTTAAAAAATTTATCTTCTTTAGTACCTGTTTTAATATAATCTATTTAAGGTAAGCTGACCAAGGGGAAGGACACTAATAGCTAAAAAGCTAACCAATGCCAAATGAATTTATTGAACCATCCAAAATGAGTAAATCAGAATACAAAAGAATCAAAAAAAATCAAACAACCAGGTGAGAATGCTGTGAGCTACTAATATGACCATGGAAGAAGGGGAGGGGGTTTGGGAGGCATCTTGTTGGCATAGAAATAATCACGCCTGACTCAGGTGTAGGCAAAAAGGTAATCTAGATCATACATGGACTGAGGTTTAGAAGTTGTAATGGGAGGGCTTATTGTTTCAAACTAACCTGTGAAGATGTCTTAGATCTCATCTGCAAGGTGATGTTAATCTGGTTATAGACATCAGGATACTCTAGAAACTTCTTTTTTTAGAAATGTATTTTTGCTCCTGGCCAGAACAATGCTTTACCAGCTACATTTTTTGAGAGCAACTGATGAGGTCTTTGAAGTTTGTTGATTTCGCTTTTTGATCTTCTTGGGGAATTGGGGGATGTAATATGGAGTATGTTACTGAATTATGCCAAATGATTTCAAAGCTGCAGATCGGAGTTACCAACTATTGATTAAGGCAATTATGGCCAGGCCAATTTAAAGGTCAATTAGGAATGGCTTATAATTATTTTAAGAATTTAAAGCTCAAGTTTGGTCTTTGTATAAAAACTAATGTTTATATATTTAGTAAGTTAGTTTCATCAGATGAGGTTGAAATAACATTACCCAACTCAGTAACCTCATACAATAATTTTCATATATTTTGGGTAAAATAAAAGGGGGTGTCATCATAATTTGTATTTGGATGATTGGTTGAGTTGAGGCATGGGTTTAAATGGGGATCAAAACAACCTTATGATTGGTTAGATTTAAATCAGGATATTGAGTGTGATTGGCGTACTGGTTGTTGGAACATTTATCAGTTGGACCCGATGAAGATGTTGCTGAGTAGGGAAAGCATATATCTCAGTTAAATGAAGGTGGCATGGTGGCAAGATTTGGGATAGTGATAGGGTTCGTGGTCTGTTGAAAAGACTTTTTAGAGTGGTTTAACTCAAAGCAGAGGGGACAAATTTGTCAACCATAGTCAACATGAGCCTAGAAGAAGTGGTCTGGTGCTGCAATAATATGAGCACATGAGGGAATCTATTAGGCATTAGAAGGGTGGTGGGGGAGATGGTGGCTTTGGAGCAGGGTGCCGTAAGGCGCTCCACACCACATGTGATATTGAAATGAAGATTGAGGTTGGTGCCTGTTTAGTTATTGTTTTTTTTAGAAACACAGGTCCTTCAAAGACTGTAACATTATTAGTTTCTGTTACCCCAGTGTATTCACCTAGCAGGCTATTGAGTCCCTAGGACAAAATCACTTGGTAGTTTCGCTAATCATAGACAAATCTATGTTAAATTAACTGGCTAATCAATTTTTTTCTAGGTTAAAACTTTAACAAAAACAGCGATCCCATTATCTATCAACTCTGGGTTACTTATAAAATTTAATTTAGGTTTGTTGTTGCATGAAATATGGTGTTTTATGGGAAGGAACCGGTGCTATTTAAAGAATTAGTTTGTGCTCAACAGGTTCTAATTGGCTCAACTGACTTGGATGATTCCTTACTGGAAAAATCTTTAGTCATTACCTCGATGGATTCAGGAGAGGTTGAAACTTCATTGGCTCATTTGGGATTTGGGGCTAGTAGCGTTTTCAGTAAATTCCGCTGCAATAGTTTACCTTAGGCGAATTTTAAGGTATATGTAGTTTGATTTGAGTATGATCTTTCGCAACTTCATTAATCCCAACAACGCCATAGGACAAAAGTCTCAACGCCGAGTATACATACAAAATTTGTGGCAGGAGTTCTGAATGGAGGTTTGCAAATGACACTATCAGCATGATGCCATTGAGGAGGCGAGTAAAAATAATTGCACATAATTATTTTTCATATTAATGGAGTTTCTGACGCTCAATAGCATCCTCCTCAAAACAAAATTGATGTCAATATAGCCCTTTAAAGGGTGAAGGTTGATAAAGCCATCTGAAGCTAAAGCATCAGTGGCAAGAATAATTATTTCTTTATTGGATTAGCGGAATAAATGATCATAGTCAAGTCAAAGGTAAAAGTGAATGTTCAATTAAGGTGAGTGAGAGGGTGGTTGCAAGTCAGGTGGTTGCAAGCAAGATGGAAATATAAGTTTTGGTGGGGGAATAGCGTCCAGTTATATTTTAGTAGACTATATGAACCAGTCCAAACGCATTTTCTGGCATGGTAAAGATGCTGATGGGAGTTTTTCCGCTTCACATATTGATGCAGCAGGTAGTGAGGCTGAAGACATTATTGGAATGGTGGCGTGGCTGTCAGAGCTGTTAAAATATTTGTAATACAAGTGGGTAGTAACCAGAAGGGGTAACATGGCTTTTTTGTATTAGGGTTTATTTTTATAAAGTCTTAGCTAAAATTTTTAATATGTTTGATATTGGGACTTCCTAATCGTATTAATTAGGGATGAGGAAGTTTTGAGGAAGTATATATATAAGGTAGATCAAAATTAGAGACAAATATAATACTAATTATATGATATCATTTTTTCCTCTTAATCAATTTATATTATAATGTACAATCTTTGTATGATAAGATTTAGTTTATCACATAGTAGAGATATATCCTATAAAAGCTATTTTAAAAAAGGATAACAAAATTTTGTTTAAAGTTCATTTTCTATATCTATGTTTTATATTTAATAAAATAATAAATGTGCTGTGCGCAAGAAATCACCATTTTTGTTTATAATGTTACATGAGAATTATAAAACTAAGAAAAAGATAAGGGTAATTCATTGATGCTGATCACCTCTAAAATATTAGGCCTTTTAATAGTAAGGTACATATAGTACTATAATATTAAAAACTTTTAAATATACTAAGTTTCTGCTAGTAAAGGGAAAAGTGGCTAGACTCACAATATAGTAAGTTAAGATTTTATATTTTAAATTATACAGATCGTCTTATCTACTTATGCTTTAACTTATGATATGAAAACACAGGTCGTCTACTTTAGTAATTGGAATTACTCCTTACCTCTTCTTGATTAATAATGAAATTATAGATATGATACAGTCTCAATTTTAGTGTTACTCGGCAATATTCTAATTATCAAGAAAATATGTTTCCAATGGTTGGTTTTATACTAGCTTTCTAGCATATATATTGTAACAAGATTTAGCTTCATACTTTTATTATAAATTATATTTCTAACTTGGTTTACATTCATCCTCAAATAAGTAATTTGGTTTAATTCATATGTAATTTATGAGTGTAAATTTTGACGTGAAACATTCCTTAAATCACACCAAACATACGGGTAACTAAACTGAAATTTGTACAATAACAAAATTTTTTTATATCATAATGCTTTAATAACTTTAACTTATAGTATCCAAGATGTAAGTGTGGTGTGATTTCTTAACTTATATTTGGTTAGCTCGCTGATATTACTTTGAGTTAGCATCATGGGCGAGCGGGTTGGTGGGGAGGGGGCACAGCACTGATTGGCAAAAGTTGGCGCTCTAACTCTTTATTTTTTAGTACTAGGTGGTCCCCTCCTGAAGGGGCTTCACCAAATTTTATCAAAATACGCCTGAGCTCCTAAGAGCTTGAAGCGGTAAATAGATGGGTGGATGGATTGAAAATGGTAGGGGGTAATTGTCAGAGCCAAGCATCAAATTGTATGGATCTGATGGTTTTTGTTGATGTGGAAGAGATTTTTAAAGCCATTCTGAAGTGCACTTGAAAATGAGTAGAAGTGTGCGTTAATATCAACAGCTGAGGGTCAAATGTGGCGTGGAGGTATGAATTCTGGATAATCCATATCAGTATGCTAAATGCCCGGATATGGAAAGATTTGGGCAATCAAAGAGCAAGTGGTCAAACATAATGCCCTGAACTGGATGCCCAATCCAAAGTTCTTCTCAGAGAGTCTGCAGATTTTTGTCCAAAAAGGCTTTGAAGGGCAGATGAAGAAGTGGTTAAGGGTGGGTGTCAACTGGCTCAGCGCATTTTAGGCAGCTCATATGTTGGAAGGTTGAACCAGTTTAATCCCCTGTCCTGTATTAGCAGTTTATAACTTACCACAGTGCATTTATATTTTTTGCAAAAAGAATTGAATGGCTGACGTCCCACCAGAGCACCTTGTTATTTCATTTGATGGTGGAAAGTAGAAATTTGAGGAGGTTAGGATGAATTAGAGGTCTTTCCAGAGGGTTGAGGTGGAGGCAAAAATTTTTCATTGTGGACTAGGGGTGTGTCAGTGGGGTCTGATGCCAGGGCCTTTCATTTTGTATGGGAAGGCGTAGTACATGTATGCCCCACCTTGATTGAGGGTCAGGAGTGCCTAGTTCCAGAAAACTTGAGGACAGTTTGAGGTTGTGGCCAGGTGGTTTGTTAGCCATTCTCTGACCGCTGTTGGCAAGGTTTAAGGAAGTCAGATAGAGGTCGCTAATGACTGGCGCAGAACTGGAGCCTATGGTGGCTTTAGTGTCACGTCATATCATATATTGGGCTTGAGGAAACTGATGAGTATTAAAGTGGCATGGGTCCTCATGTCCAAAAGTTCCCGGACACCTTTACTGTGGGGTAGGGAAATCATAGTCAGAGCAAAAGGTGAGTAGTTGATTACCATATCCAGCAGTATAGTATCACGTTCATCTATAAGTAAAACTGTCCTTGAAGGGGCGGACGTGAGTGAGGGACTAAACCATTGATATAAAAAGCATATTTGCCATCAGTTCCTGTCCCTCGGGGTGTGTTATGCTGGCAGTTCCAGCTAGCTATGCAGGAATCCATTGCTTCCTGTATATGGTCCTCACTGACTTTGATTACAACACCTTGGTGTGTGGTGAGGTCACCTAGTGATGACAGGTGTCACGGGTGGGCTCTAGTCCAAAATGGGGAGTAAATAGGGATACTGATTTGTACTATAGTTGTTTTGGGGTGTTAGCTTTTGCATTTGACGCCTTGGAGTAGCATGTGAGGTCAAACGTTAGGCAAAAATCCTTTTTACATTTAACCGCCACCACCATGTCATTGGCGAAGGCTATGGCGCAGGTGGGAGATTTTCCAGGAACTTGGATACCCTCAAGTTGTTTGTGTACTAGGGAAAAAGGGGGTCCAAGGCCATTTTAAACTGTATTAGGCTCAACGGGTCCCTTTGATGGAGACCTTGTTTGACCATAATTGAAACCAGAAAGCCCATTGGGGCCAGTACTCTGGTTTTTGCCTGGTCGTAGAGCGCAAGATTTACCTCCTAGTATATGATGGGATATTAAAATGGATTAGAGAGGCGTTGTGGTAACACCATTTACATGGTCTTATTCTTTTTCCATATCAAGGGGTGCCATAAGACCATGAGTTTGGGGTGAATTGGCTGACAGAGTTGAGATTAGCTCCTTATAGGTATTCCCAGCTATCTTCCTGGGATGATTTTGAACTGACTTGAGGAGGGGCGCCACCCACTTTATCTTGTGGTTCACTAGGAGTTTGGCAAAAAGTTTATGGCCAGTGGTCAATAAAAATCAGACGCTTGTTCAAGAAGTCCTCCAGGATCGCTTTTTATAGATGAGGGTCTTAATTGAACCTCTTGAATCGGAAAGTACTCCCCCTTCTGTCATTAGGGTCAAGAAAAGGGGCTGGAGGGACTTTTTGACTGTTATTGTATCTTCTAGGTACACTTTGAATGGGACACCATCTGGGATAGGGGCTTAGGCGTAGGGCGTCAAGTAGAAATTTAATTACATAGTTTTATTTGAGTGGTGAAAGTAGTTCCTCGTCCGGTAAGAGGTTGAATGGTGGTACTGGAGTCCATATGACGCTTTTGAAAACAGCCTCTGGGTTCACCCAGGAAGCCTGGGTAGTGTTGGTTAGTAATAAGAAACTTGGTGGTGATTTCTCTTTGTTCATGGCTAATTTGTTCCCCATCTCTAGGGTTGCTTTCTCCTGAGCTATTTTATAGGCTTTTGTTTTTGGTAAAGGAAGTAGGTGGGGGCGTTCTCATTATGTTTAGTAATGTAATGATGTAAAATTTTTCACTCATATTACTAGGTTATAAGCTTAAGACTATACGCCTCCTGGGCAGCTTCCCACGCTTCCAACCATTGAGGGAAGTGTAGGTTTGCAGTTTATTTCCAGATAACTAATTCAGACTTTGGCTTGTTGACCTTGCATTAGCTGCATTCATCTGGTGTTGGATATAATGATTGACCACATTATCCATCTCACTTGCTTAAAGAAAAAGATAGTTGATAAAGCAACTGATTGTTCAGCAATGGTTGCTGACTAAATTATCAATCACAAGTTAAAAAGGATATAATCTGACAGTTGGTTTTGATTAATATTTTGTTGGGGATCATCCCTGACTAAATTATTAGTCGTAATAAATCAAAGGACCTAATATGATGATGGGATCTGATTACTATTTCATTTGGGATCATCCCTGACAAAAAAGTAGTTGAATTCATCAAAGGATATAATCTGACGATTGTTTTTATTGATATTTGTCAGGCATCATGCCCAACAATGTTAATTAGGCAATTTGATGAGGGCATGATTGCTGATAGTCGGATTGCTATACTGAGTCAATTCAGAAAAAGCATTTAACAATTAGGGTTGCTTTAACGAAGCTACTGAAATGACTAACGTTTGTTTTTGTGGTAGCTAGTAGTAGAATCAGGTAACACAGCCCCCATACCATTTGTGTATGGCTTTTAACACATGGGGATGGTTGCTGATCCATAAAAGGTTACACGGCTGAGGATTAATTAAGATGAAGAATTTCTCTATCATCAGAAGCTTAACCCAAGGGTTATAAGTTTTGGGGGACTAATCAGTTGATTTTAAAGAATTATCTGAAAAGTTGTCCGCCTTCTGCCTATAAAAACCCCTAGCATTTTCTAATAAAAAACAGTATTCAACTGAAATATATCCATATTTATTATAAATTAAAAACTGAAGGGAACTAAGGTCCCTAGTTGTTTTCCCAATTACAAATTCAGAGTGGATTCGTTGCCACCTAATTTTAAAGACTCAGCCTACTAGTTGTCATTATACAACTAGTGTTTGTAATACTACTCAACAACCAACATGTGCAGTAAACTTACCAAAAAGTTTACACTTGGTGCTCACTATAGGGGGTGTAGTTGAGTCTTGTCAAAAAGTACCACCATGTCATCGGTGCAGGGAGAGATTCAGTGAGAATGGACTGATCTGGAGAGTGTGAATCAGACCACTCTAATGTCGGCGGCTCAGGATGATTTATCATGAATGGAGAATTGCGTTTTCAAGGTGGAAGAAGATGTCAACCTTGTCTCAGAAGTTAATAATGAATTATGTGGAAAAACATCTGAGTTAGCAACAACATTCCAAAGTGGAGAAGGAGCTACTCCTGCTCAAAGTAGCACTTCAAGCTGAGGCTGGAAAAAATTGGATATTACAGGAAAAACATAATCAGCTCCAGAAACAAGTACAAGAATGGGAAAAACATCAGTGTATTTGTATTCATGTGGAAATGTATATTGGGGATCAGAACCTATAAGAAGATGAAAGTAATATAGGGAGCATTGAGCCTACTCAAAATATGCCAAATGCCTATGCCGCCATCTTGGCAATGACCCCTGACAACACACCAACTGGCGCTAGAATGGCTAGCCGCACTACTTGTCCTACAACTGAGCATGTGGAAACTGAGGAATCTTGGCCCACCCCAAAATTGCCACCCTTTCATTGTGATAATACCCCAGCTTTCTTCAGATTGTTTGAAATTACCATGTCTGGTTGCAGTGATCGCCAAAAAGCTGTTACTGTTGTCAATTGTTTAGATATCACTTGTCTAAACTTGGTATTAACCCATTTGAGAGGGGAAAATTGGTCCTATAATGAGGCAAAAAATGCAATTATGAAGTAATTTGGAAGCCCTGAACAAATGGCTAACCGAAAGCAGGAGTTCATGGGAATACAATTCTGAAAAAATAAAACCTTAGGAGAAATTGCTGACCGTTTTTATGAAGAAGCACAAATCCTGATGGGAGCTAGTAAGCTGAGCGATTTTGATGCTTGCATTGCTATGAAGGCAGCACTCTGATCCTATTGGGATTTACATCGAATCATGTCATCAACCTTCACCAGTAGTAACACTACTTCTCAAATGGTGGAGCACCTGAAAGAATTGACTTCCACTTTTGATGCACCAAATTGAAGTGTAAAACAACAACAGACTTTTAATTTAAATTTGACAAAACTTCCTGAGCCCAAAAAGTGGTTTTCCAATCGAATTAAGAAAAATCCTAAAGGTCCAAAATGGTCTAGTAATGCCCCGTGCATTACTTATAGCAGGTGTAGAAATACTGGACACTTTGCTGCCCAGTGCTGGACTAAGAAACCAAAAAAATCAGGTGAACTTTATTCAAGAAGACAATACCTATGAGGTGTCAGGAAAATGCCCTGCAGTCTAGATGAGGAACAATCTAGATCTGCAAATTGCCCAGTTCCCCCAGACAAGTTTGATGAAATTGATACCTATGACCTGTTCGTAGATGAACCTGTTCATGATTCTCCCCAGCGGAGCACAGGCCAGAATATCCACGCTATAACTTGATCAAAAGCAAATGCAATTAATCCTGAAACTATATCAGAAGTTGCTCAACCTTACGCTTGTCAACTGTTAAAAGGCCCAAAATGCTGGCGACCAAGATGAATTTCTAAAGACGACGTTGGAAGATGTTAACGTTTTAATTCCTATCACTACCATCAAGGATTCATTTCCTGATATATCAGCCCAAATTATTCACACTTTGGATTTGGCAAACGATGCCACTATACATTCAGTAAACAACATTTCCCACTATTCTGAGTGTAATTATGCTGACATTTTGGTTAAACGAGTAGAAGTAAGGGCTATTATCAATAGTGGTGCACCAATCAATATTGTGTCTACCAAATTGGTAAAACGTCTAAAGATTTTGCCGGATATAGCACATTAAAGGCAGTATGGTACTGCTAAGCCCAACCCTACTACCTCTTGTGGGGCTTATAGTGCCTTACCTCTTTATTTTGGATTTCTTGTGTCTGAGCCAGCAATTGTTCTACCTAATCAAAATTATGATATTCTCATTGGCACTGACTTCATATGGAAGTATGGAGTAAAATGTGACTATAAGGCGAATACTATGACAATCTTAAGCCAGACACTACCATTGATCTATTATTGGAAGGGGGATGCCCCCCTCACTCAGAGAGATAACTTTATAAACGTGATATATAAGGATGGCATCCTTCCCATAGGTTTTAAACTAGTTGGGAAGAAGATCCACCCTTTACCAAAACGCTTGAATGAAAACTGAGGGATCCCAATTTGAGTAAAAAAGGAATTAATCCTACCGCCTGGGATGCAGACAGTGGTCAATACTGGACTGACTCTGAAATTTCTGAGCAATTATATATAGAAATTGAGGCTCCCTGGCGAAGATCAAGAATTGAACTTTGTGTAGCTCCAGGAATCCTAATTCCTGGTCATGGTGAAATTCATATTCTATTAGCCAATCTGGGAAAAACGCCAATGATAATCAGCGAAATCAAGTAGCTGCATTCTCCCAGTTTATCCCTACAACAGAGATCCATTCCTTCCACGAATTTGGGGATTTAAATGAAATGTGATTACCCAATTTGGCTAGATGCATTCATACATTAATCTCTCAGGAACAATTATCAGGATTAACCAAAGATCGGTTAAATGAAGTATTGGATTTATTCAAATGATTCAAGCTATATTTGCCCAAAATGAACACAATCTTAGGTGCACAGAAAACTCACTCCATCAAATTGACACTGGGGAAGCTGGCCCAATTAGAATAAGACCTATTTGAAGGTCCTGAGCAGCTGAGGCAGTTGTTGCTGAATAAATAGAAAAGTTGTTGGAGCACGGAGTTCTTGTGCCTTCATCCAGCCCATGGGCTAGTCCAATATTAATTATCAAAAAATGATGGGTCAAATTGGGTTGTAATTGGCTATTGCCATTATAAAATCACAAAAAAGACTCTTACCACTTGCTGCGAATTGATGAAGCGTTAGATCAGTTAGGTGGGGCTAAATTATTTTAAGCAATGACCTCATCTTGGGGTATTGGCAGATTGATATGTCACCTGAGGACCAGGAGAAGTGTGTCATAATAACGACACAAGGGCTTCACCAACCTACGTGGATGCCCCAAGGCTTATGTAATGACCCTGCAACTTTTCAATGGGCTATGAGTACCATCTTATGTGACCTTAAATTGTTCTGTGTTCTAGTCTATCTAGATCACATCAATGTATTTAGTTGAACATTCACCGAGCACTTACAACACTTAGAGGAAGTATTCAAGAAATTAGCTGCCGCCAATCTTGAAATCAAGCCCTGAAAGTGTCACTTCTTTAAGGAACAGCAAGAATGTTTGGGCTTCATTATAAATTTGGATGGATTACGACCTCAAAAACAAAAAATCAATGCTATTGAGTGGATGCCATTGCTGAAAAGTGTTTGTTATACAAGTCTTTTTAGTAATAGTCAGTTAATATCACCATTTTATTAAGGACTTTTCAAAAATAGCAGATCCATTATTCATTCTACTTAAGGACTGAAAAAAGGGTTCAAACGGAATGAAATGGCCCAAGGAGCATTTGATGAATCACAGCAATACTTGATGACCAGCCAGATACTCAAATATCCAAACTTTGACTGACAGTTTATTATACAATCAGATGCATCACTGCATGGTGATAGGTGCCATACTTAGTCAAGTGGATGAAAAAGGTGAAGAACACCCAATGGCATATGTCAGCCAAACCTTAACCAAGGCCAAAAGGAATTATACAGTCTGTTAGATTTTGATGGTTGATTCAAAAATAAACCCTTTGAGAAAACCATCAATGCTGATAGATTAATCGCATTGATGGATCCTTTGATCCTCCCAATTCATCTGCATAATCTGATAAATCAGATTCACCTCATAACCGCTCTAATTGCATCTGAGATACCCAATTATCGTAGCTAATAATAGCTATAATATAATCATATTATGGCCAATTATGGGTCCACTTGGGTGCAAAGTGGTCTCATGACATTAATTAAATTGCAACTCCTAAATTAGTGCATTAATCTTAATGCACTAAGGCAGAAGTTGGGTTCAATTAATGAAATTAATAATTAAGCACTTAAACATAGATGTCCCAATTATGGGTGTACTTAATGATATTGAGAGGCCTGCTGATGTCCTGAATTGAGGGTGCGTCATTTTTTATGATCATATATGTTTTATTCCCCATTTATTGTTAGACTTCAAGTTATGATGTAGCTCTAATCAAAAAATTTTGATGTTGAGTTCAAAACCCAAAGTTGTCCCAATTATGAGAGTAAAATTGCCTTCAATTGGGATGAAATGATTGTTATTTTTAGTCAATTCATGGGCTGAATTGACTTGGGTTATTTCATAATTATTGCCATGACCAGCAGAGGATTGGTATAATATGAATGAACTCATCTAATAGATGAGTTTGGCCAGGAGATGCCTGAGAGGTATATAATACCAGCGCCTGGCCAATTAATAAAACATCAATTAATCATCATTTACCATTTTATTGATTTATTAATAACTACTGTCGCTCAGTTTATTAATTATTGTTATCCATCTGTCATCTGCCTAGTATTTGTATCTGTTGCCATTATGTCTATACTAGATAGTTGTGTATGATTATTCTTCTAAAGAGAAGTACATAGTTGCCTGCTGGAGAAGTAGTCCCGATTATAGAGGAATAATTTCCTAATTTTGTATGAAGACAGATGGTCTTGTATATGTTAGTGCCAGTAAACTTGAAAACGGTGAGCATACCAGAGTTACTTGGCTATTATTGAGGATTATTGGAGAACCTACTTCCCAATTATGAGCAGGAGTTTCATTTGAAAAGCGAGCTTATATCCTCAATTTCATTGTTAAGTTATTTTAGCTTGCACCATTGGCTGAAAACTTAACACAGTCACTGAGTGAAAATGTCTTGCATTAATCTACGCTTTCAAGCAATTTTGTGTTTATATTCATGGGATGCATTTCAAGGTTGTAGCTGATCATGCATCTCTCCATTGGTAGCATAACCTAAAAGAACCTGAGGGAAGACTAGCTCAATGGGCCTTGAAATTTCAGGCATACGACTATAAAATTGAACATTGCGCTGGGGATAAAAACCAAAATTCTAATGTATTATCCCTACTACTGGCAATTCTTGTTGTACAAGATTGTGCTGATGACTTATTTGAAAGAATGGTTAAAGGAGAGTTGGAGGATGAGCACCAGAAGTTCAAATAACATTACAAAAAGCTATGGAGGGAACATAACAAAAGAATGGAAAGTTATCTAAAATAGTGAATGATAAAAGGCTTCTGTTCCCAAAACCATCCAAATGAATGGAAATAAATCACACCGCTCACAAAGTTGTTGGTCATGGTGGCTTCAAGAAAACTATGGAGCATATTAACCAATATTACTATTAGGAATCATTAAACTATGATACAGCAGATTTCCTTTCATGTTGTACGGAGTGTCAGCTCCACAAGCCACACAAAAATGTGGATGGATATCAGTTAGTGCGACCAGGATTCACCTGGAATACAGTATCAATTGATGTCATGTGACCTCTAATTACTAGTACTAGAGGAATGCGATATATCATAGTTGCAATTGATCACCTGATCTGATGGATTGAAACCAAGACTATGGTATGGGTCAATGCAATGAATACTGCCAAATTTATTCTGGATCAATTGATATATCAGCATGGCTGTCCTCAAGTGATCCTGAATGATAATGGAACGAATTTTACCTCATTTGACATACCCCAATTGAATGAATTGATGAGAATCAAGGGGGTCGTATCAGTCCCATATTGGTCAGAGACAAATGGACTAGTTGAGAGAGTGAGCGCTACCTTAGCTGCTATGTTACAAAAGTTGATTGCAGGAAAAACGTCTACTTGGGCTTCATACTTAAGTTCAGTGACATTCGCCTATAATATCAGTTATCATTTCTCAAAATGGGAAAACACCCTTTGAATTGCTATACAGAAGAAAAGCTGCCTTACCATCAATTCTATACTCAGCATTGGAATTAACTTTGGGATGAGTCAGAACCAATATTTAAATTGATTAGCCAACATTATGATTAATTTACAATCCCAAGCGTTCACTGAAACCCTTCAGAAAAGGATCCAGGCTAAAATGTATGATAGTAAAAAACAATCACCCATAAATAGATTTGAAATTGGGGATAAAGTATCCTATTGTGATACGCATGGATTTGGCCAAAGAAATAGGTTGGATGCTTTTATGGATAGGTCCCTTTGAAGTAATTTTCAGGTCAGCAATGGATGCCTATATGATCAAAAATATCCTCAACGGTCATATAGTTAACTGAGTTTATAGCAAGTATTTAAAAAATTGTCACTAAAAAGAATATATATATATAAGAAAAAAAAATTAAACACCAGTAAAAACATAAAAAAGGAAAACAATTCATTAATAATGAAAAAATATAAAAAAATGATGAAATTTTAATTACTCATACTCACAATAATCAGACAGAATTCCCTACTATTGTCAGCAGGGCCAGCTCAGGTTGCAACTAGGTCAATCAAAATTAGTCCCAAGGCGCTAAAGTATATCATCTAAAAATAAAGAAGATCTGCTCTGATCGCAAATGGAGAGCCCAACCTGGGGGAGTACAGGTTTTCTAGGCTATGGCTGGTGTTGAGGACAGATAGTCCTGGTATGGCATGAGGCCATATGATTATGCTCAACAGAGGCAGAAGCAAGAAGGTGACCTCTGAACTAATGAGATAGTTAATTAAAGTAGATGGACCTCTAAACAAGGCTTGTTAGTTAAGTTTTGAGAAGAAGCAAGTACTTCTAAAAACTGTCTCTCTGGGTAATCTGGTCAAGCGGGACGATGTGTTGAAAACTTGATTGACCACCTTATCCATCTTGCTTCCCAATAAGAAAATTGATGGTTGTTAAAGCAACCAATTTTTTGGCAATGATTGCCAACTTAATTTTTTAATCATAAATAGAAAAGGATATAATCTGACAGTTGGTTTTGATTAAGTTTTGTCAGGGATCATCCCTGAATAAATTATTAGTCATAATTAATCAAAGTACTTAATCCAATGATGAGATCTGATTACTATTTCATCAGGGATCATCCCTGACTAAATTAGTAGTTGAATTCATCAAAGGATATAATCTGACGTTTTATTTTGATTAATATTTTGTCGGACATCATGTCCAATAATGTCAATTATGCAATTCAATGAGGGCATGATTGCTGATAGTTGGATTGCTATATTTATTGTTACAGTAGAGGCCCAAAAATGAATAAGGTCAATTTAACGAAGTTACTGAAACATTTAACGCTTGTTTTGGTGGTAGCTAGTAGTAGTAATCAGGTAACACGGCCCCCATACCAACTGTGTATGGCTTCTAACACATGGGGATGGTTGCCAATCCATAAAAGGTTACACTGCTGGGGATTAATTAAGATGAAGAATTTCTCTATCATCATAAGCTAATCCAGGGGTTAGAAGTTTTGGGGGACTAATCATTTGATTTTCAAAGAATTATCTGAAAAGTTGTCCGCCTTCTGCCTATAAAAAACCCTAGCATTTTCTAATAAAAAACAAAATTCAACTGAAAAATATTTAATTTACTTCTAATTTATAGACTGAAGGGAACAAAGGTCCCTAGTTGTTTTTCTCAATTACAAATACCAGAGTGGATTTGTTGCCACCTATTTTGAAGACTCAACCTACTAGTTGTCATCATATAACTAGTGTTTGTAATATTACTCAACAACCAACCTGTTCAGTAAATTTACCAAAAAGTTTACATCTGGGCTTTTGCGCAATCATAGGAAGCCCTCAATAATATCTGACTTTTTCTCAGCCCAATTATCTTGAGGGTATGCAAATTAGATGAGGTGGTGGATACAAGCTTATGGATGGCTGTAATCAGTTTTTATCTCATTAAAGGGCTATTCATGATCATTAGGACAATCCTAGTCCAAAAACATTGCTATGAAAATGAGGGTGGTCGTGAGATCCACCATAAGGAATCTAGGGTTGCTACAGATGTTACCATGATTTGATGGAGTGGAGACTAAACAAACATTATAACGCGGTGTAAGGCCATATTAATTTACTATGCAGACCTAAACTTCCACTTTTTTGTACAAGAATGAGTTATAAACCAAGGCTAGACGCAGAGGGGTGAGAGCATTGGTAAATTAGCTGAACTGGAGGAAGTCCTGGAGTCATGTGGTGCGCTTCCAATTATGTCTGGCAGTGGGGAGGGTGTTACAGATGCGACTCAACATGGTGTTGAAATCACACAGCAGCATCAAATTGTGGGGATGTTAGATGCCGATGAGTTCTTCTAGTAGTCTGTTCTGTTACTAGCCTGTGTTCATCAGGTAGATATTCATAGAGTAGAATTAGAATTCAAAGTGGACAACTTGGACAAGATTAGGCAGCCATCTAAGAGTTTCTTAAAAAGGATGGTCTTTCACCTGGAATTAAGGATAACAAGGGATTTAAATTCATAAAAAATTAACAATAAATTGTTAATTTAATGCTTCTTTTGTGTGGGGGGACGTGGGACTCTTTTACAAGTTTTATATTCATTACATTAGAAATCTACTATTATGTCAGGCCAACAGTATGAAGACTGTCGACCCTTGCTGTTTCATCTTCACATAATACCTTTTAATACAAGTATTAATTGCAACTTCACATACTCAGTAGACCAACAACTTTAACTTGGGCTAATTAGCCCCCCAGGAGGCACACATCAACCCCTATAACCCAATTTGATGAGATCTCCCTTGGGATTAAACCCCATTAGTCCCTCATTGTGGTGGCTAGCTGGGAAAGTCCACGCATGGTTTCTTTGTAGATCCAGGTATGGGAGTTGGTAGCTGTCAGAAAATCGACTATGGGCTCTGCTAGTTGGCAGGCTAACCAGTATGAAGACTGGTCAGCCCTTGCCATTTCACCTTAGGTGTCAGGGCTAGCGGCGGCGGCTAACCCCTTGGCATGTCACCCATGCCATTTGGGGATCCCCTTTAACCTAAACTCCAACCAACGAAATGAATAATAAACTTATAACAAAAGGTAGAATAGGCAAAGGGAGATATTTATTGAGAAGGAAGAGCCAGGTGTTTATACTATTTAAAAAAGGGCTACTGCGCCCATTGCTGACCTATTGGCTCTTCCGCTGGTTCTTCCAGCCAACCACTTCTCTTCTTCTTACACTTCTTCTACACTATTCTTCTTCACTGGCGTTGACCCTCTCACTCCATCCTTCCCGATGTCTAAATTAGCTTTGGTTCATCCTCATCTTTAAGTCACCGGTGAATTATATAAATAAATAATCTAATTAAATATCAAATTTGGATTCAACCTTTAAATTGATAATAATGTGCCAAAACAACTTCAGTTGCTCACTTTGACTCAGAATATCTTGGCATCTTACCAACATTTATCCTTGTCTAATCTTGATAAGAAATGAGGCACCAGAAACAACCTCAGCCGCCTCAAACTCATAATTGTCAGATCTACTGAAATTGGATAATCAGGAAGTGAATATTTGAAGCGATACATCAGCTTTCTGCCAGAAATCCCACAACAGATCATGAATGGCCATTGGCATTGACAACTGTTTTTGCTGACTGATTGGATCACCCTCGCTATTAGTTGCTGGTGATCCTGCTACTAATTTGGGGCCACTGATTGGCCCCACTCAAACCTAAATACTAAACTCGGTGGAATACTAATTTTGGCTCAACCCAAATTGGGGAGCAACTAACTAGCAATCGCATTATATTGCACGAAATTCAGTCAATAAACCATTCTGCCAAGATTAAATATATTATTTCAAATAACGCTTAATCATTGGAGAGTCCCTCTGGTTAAAATTCTGACAGTAGCGAAGACCACTCCTAGGTGTACTGACTTGACACCTATCTTGGGGATCTTCAGCCCATCCTTACAGAAATAGTATTATGTTCCAAAAAATGTAGGCAATATAAAGTTCATAATTAAGAAATACTTTACGGGTATTGATACTTAGGAGAATTCATGGAAAGCAAATGCCTTCCTATCAAAAAACATCATCACTTATTGACTGCAAACAACCCTTACTAAAATTCTGGCTTTATTGCCAGCAACCATACCTCAAAATTTCTCAGCATTGATTGCCATTTTAGTTAATTTGATTTATCCTTGGCGTCAATTAAATGTAACTTCTAATAAATACTTAATCTAATTAAAATTGAATAACCTCACCCTTAATCCCTGGTAATTTCTGAACTAGAGGTGACTAAATGGCAATTGGATGTCTGCATATCAAAAAACTCAGGTTTGATTGCTAGAAATATGATTATTCTCAGCGTTATTCACAATCAATCTAAGAAATTAAATCATATAAATTTTCCTCTGCATCAGTCACTGGTAATACTAATAACTTTGACCTGATTATCCTTGGCGTCAGCTATAATTAATCCCAAACTCTTAGGAATTGAATGGCAAATATATGCCTCAACTATCAAAAACCTTTGGCATCAATTGCCAGCTTCATTTGTTGGTTACTCTCAGCATTAATTTTCACTATATCTTAGTAAAATGATTATAAACTCTAGTTGACTATCCTTGCTATCCATTTCCAGTAATCAGAATACTAATTGCTATCAGGGACTGTCTCCAAACTCTTCATAAATGGCTGATACCTTGAAATAGCTCAACCCGATTGAATGGGGAGCATATTTCTGAACATAGTACTATATTAAATCATGGAAATAGCTCATCTTGTGTATCTAAGATAAAAAATGGAAGCTCATAATAACTTATAATTATAAATACCAAAATTAGAAAAAATAATATATTCCTGACTAGTCTGGACCTTAGATTAAATAAGTAAGGGAAAGAATCCATCAGGTTAAAATCTCAAGAGGCTCTTTGATAGCTGCGATATTCATGCATGTCGACCTAAAGTTGTAGAATAGGTGGGATCTCCACTTGTAATCCCACTATCCATTGGCATTAATGACTTAGGGTTAGGGTTCCCCAGTAAGCCTCATAGGTTGCCCCCTCCATATACTGGGGGTTCCCAGTACTTATACCTGCATCTGTGAGCAGCGTCTAAAGTCTCAGCGCTTGACTCTCAGTGATAATTTGAGTGGAGCAGCGAGGTAGAGTGGAGTTGTTCTAAGTGAGGGGAGTTGAGGATCCAGTGAGCCAACTTAGTATGCCTCACTGCAATTTTGATGGGAAGGGCCCATCAGAAGCTCCCCAGGCTCCTTCAATTGGGATCTGTACAAGCTGTCCAAGTCTATTTCTAGCTCCTCCATTACTAAGAAGGACGTCTAAGATGTAATATAATTGGTTGATGGGGCCCAATAGGTTGAGAGGCCTGCCTCAAGCAGGGGTGCTCCAGGTATACTCCAGTGGTGGGGAGAATTTAATGTCTGAGCGTTATGGGTAGCTCCACCTAGGTTAAGTTGGGGGAAATTTTCTGGGTGTTATCTGCCAGGTTACTATCCACCAGATTTGGTGAAGGGTTAGAAGGCTTGCACTTTTTTTGTGCTGGTAATGGGGCTTAGAATATAGGGCTCCCTACTGGGAGAGGGGCTACAGATTTAGAGGGATATTGTTGCATGGTCACTTGCACATTCTCGATTGCTTTAAGGAGGAAAGTTGGAGAAAGCTCCTCTATTAGAAACCAATGTGTTTGCTGAGGGATTGCTGATGCTTCCACGCAAGATCTCTTCCATCCCACGTAAGAGCTAGATGTAAGTTGTCAAGGATGTTTTGAACGTGGTGCAATTGTTGTAGAAATGACTATGGCGTTGCACCATAAGTAACGGGGCCATTTTTGATCAGGATCTACAATGAAAATCTCAGAGCACAGTCTGATGACAGTGACATGCGATATGATCTCTATGTTATGGGCTACCATGGTTTATAAATAAATTATGCTTTTGCAACATGATCCCGTTGAGTCAGAGTGTAGTACGCTGGCACACCAAAGCCCACTGATAGGAAGGAGCCAAATTACATTGCCCTCGATGTAGAGAAATCTTCAATGTTTGTTGGTCTTATGTGGTCAGTAGATTTAAAAAGGTAACCAAGGAGATCTTAAGGTTTGACCTGGTTTGGGTGATTCATAGGAATCCATACATATTTCTTGGTGTTAATGCAGTGCTGTCTGCATCTCCTAAATTTGAAGCCCACATTGATGTAGTGGCCTTCCATTACTTCATAAATGGTGGTTTCAGCATGAAGGCCCTAGCTATCACTCCAAAATAGCTAAATTAGTCCTGTAATATATTTTTATGGGTTGTGGCCATGATATATGCAAATTTATGATCTAGAGTGGAGTGAGGGAGAACTCTTTGTGCACTTGTTTTGGCCCACCACTTCTTTATTTTATTTAACTGAGGCAAGCTGACCAGGGGACAGGCATTACTGAAAGAAAGAAATGACATGAAACCTGAACAGGGTCAACTCCATCAGAAGAAAGTTTTTCCACCTCCAGATCGGGACTCAAATTTTTCTGGTTATGTAATGGGTAAGGTTTTCGTGTTGTTAACCTACTAACCGCCAATAGCTTCCTTTGGCTGGCACCCCAATCGAGGTGCAAAGGGCAGGAATCAAACCTGAAACCTTCAGGTTGGTAGCCATATGCCCTTACAAACTCGCCTTCCACCCCCAGCCCACCACTTCTTTAATTTTTCCAAAATAGCAGCTTTAAGAGGTGTTAGAATTTTAACCAGGTGCTATTACTCACATATTAACGAAATTAGTATAATAAATTGAGAATGATTGAAAATTAATTTGCTAATTGTATTTCTTTATTTAATGATAATAACCCAATTTGTGCTCCCCATTTGGAATGGATTGAGCTGTCTTGATCCGCAGGATCAAGAAAGTATCTGGCATCATCCCTGATAGTAAATTGGTGGGTCTCAACACCAGCAACTGAGGCTGAGGACGTTAAGATGATTTATATTATCAATTAAGATGACTAATTGCTTAAATTCAATGTCAAAAAATATTGGGAAATGATCCTAATAGAGTTCATTCAATTTCAACACCGGCGATATATGCCAAGGATGTTAAACTAATTAATACTAATTGCTTAGGTTCAGCAAGCTTTTATCCCAGCACCAACTCCATGTGAGAGTGATTGTGGGATTTCCAGCATAAAGTCAAATCTCATAGTACCTTCAAATCATGCCAAGGATGCTAAACCATTTAATATTAATTAAATAAAGTCATATAGCATTTTAAATTTGTGAGAGTATTGGGAAGACTCTTTAATAGTTTTTTGGTTTAATTTGACACTATTGACTTATGCTGAAGATGTCAATATATTTAATTAATTCAGATTTTGATAAATCAGGAGATAATTGCCAGTAGAGTGATGACAAATGCTAAGTGATAATCGCCAGTGAGAGTGCTGACAAATGCTAAGCATGGAGAATCACCAGTGAGAGTGTTGATGAATTCTAATTAAGGAGAATCGCCAGTGAGAGTGCTGATGATTCTGGCAATGAATGCCAATGACGTGAATAGGCAAGAAGTGCCTATAAATTGTTGTATTTTTCTCTTAATTATATTCTAAACTTTAAATCAAATCTTCATTTTATTTAATTAATTGTAGATACCTACCTCTGCCAGTTTAAAAATGGATGTAGTTAAGCTTAGCTATTGGAGGAGGAACGGAAGATACCCAGAGTTAGGTGCTGGGTGAACACAACTGGAGTGGTTGGCACAAGCAACTCCCAACCTGGATTTACATATCAACCGTGGGAACTAGCCCAATTAAAGGAACCTGTGACAGACAATTAGGGATCAGCCATGAGGTGGAGGAGCAAGGGGTCAGGCTGCCCAGGATGGGGGTGAACCACCAGTGCCCACTAAGAGGGGCTAATCTGCTAAGTGAAGTTAGTGTCCAGCTGGATTGGGGAGTTGCCTGCAGCCCTGTAAGGAAAGGTCACCAATGATGGTAAAAAAGCAAAGGCCAGCAGTCTTCATACTGTTTGGCCTGGCACACTAAAGGAGTCACCTATTGTTGAGAATGAAAAACTTGCAACAAGAGGTTTGACAAAGAGTGGAGCTGGTGACAATTGTTTCTGTCAGGCCAGTGGCATTTTTGAAACTTTTTTCTTGGTTTGTGTGCCACCGCAGTCTAAGTTTGGGGGGTGCTGCAGGCAGAGTTGTCAGGTTAACAAGGGTTTATACCTCGTTGGGGCTGGCCCCCAGAACCACTTGGGCTAATGCCATACTCAGAAGCGGCGGATCTGCCTTGAGCTTCCCAGTCATACCATTCCAGTCTCCTGCCATAGATCCTCAAGTTGTGAACGTTGGGTTGTCAAATTACTCTTCAAGTCATAAGTTCTTTTGATAGTTTTGCTCATCATTTAACTAATCAAAGGTAATATTGATTGCTCAAGCGTTCAGATTTTTCCTCCTGGGAGGGTCTTGCCAATTGGCTCACTCCTTGATTTTCTCAGCGTAATTATGTTTTCTTTGATGTGGCTTGTACAGTCATCTGACCTAGCATATACATTTGTATCCACTGAGCCTTGACAGTCAGATATGATAAACTGGTGGATGGTTGAACCATATCACTACCAAAGGTAGATTCAATGAATATGGTAATTTATGCCACTGGTACTGATTCAGTGGTTGAAACTTTTGACGAAAATATTTTACTTAAAGTTTTAAATTCACTTGAGACGACCAATCCTAAAATAAGTATGGGGATTAGCATCTCAGTCTAATAAAAGTATTAGGAGATCATCGTAGATAACCAATTCTAATCTAGATCAACAATTGACTTCTTTAAGTCATTGGCCTCATCTGACTGAAGGTACTAAGCATTATGAAGAGGCTGAGTATTCTTAGGGGGTAAAGCCCTCAATAAGTAAGTCGATCCCATCTAATAGGTATCTTATAAACTCTGGCAATCCTAGATATATTAATAATCAGCAATATAGGTCTTCAGAAAAAAAGATCTTACCACGTTTGAAGCATGAAGATCCTTACAAAGACCTCTTAAAACCATTCCTATAAATATCTCTAAATTTTAACTTCTAAAGTTCCCAATTATTTTGTCCTAAAAGCTATATTTTGGCCCTTTGACGAAGATCATTATTCCTGTTGGAATTCATTGTTGCAACAAAACTATCAACTTCGTTGCCCTAATTCAACATTTGCTAGAGCCACGAAACTAATAATTTTGTAGCCTTTTAGCGCCTTCATATTTAATTTTCTTGCGAAACTCCAATACTAGTGCTCCCAGCCAGGTCTGCTTTCAAGCTACCTGGTGAAAACATATTTTAATTAAGATGAATACTTCTAGTGAAGATAGTTTCTCATCAGAGGAGTCGATGAGTATCATGCAATGGGTACATACTAACAGTCAGGAGATGCCTTCTGCCAATATTAGTGAACTTCATTTTCAAGCTTCTATGGATTTGGCCATTGAGGTCCCTGAACATACCAATTATCAATTTCAACCTGCAGATGTGGATGAAACAGTTAAAGGCTTAATATGGGGGTCTATTCATCCTGGTGCGCGACCTAACCAAGAACAAGCATCTAAGGTTTCATCAAACATGATGTAATTATTTATTAGAGCTATCTTACAACATTTTGAAGTTGTTTGGCCAGAACGGAGCAGTATCTCAGTCAGTACGTGCATCCTGCCATTCATCACTTATTCATATTTTGGGGTTACATCATCTTGAGATTCAACGCCAGTTGACTATGGCTCAACAGTCTCAATCTCAGCTATCCTCTTTCTATTAGACCGCTTCTAACTTTGGTCAAATATTTGTGAGGCCATAGTTGATAATAGAAGAGAATTAATGAACTGCACAAACAACTTGTTTTAATTGACAATAAAGTTGTGAGTTATTTTTAAGAAGTATTCCAACTAGTTACTGAAGTTGCTAAACCTGCTTAACAACAAATACTACCCTGAAGATGAGTTTACTATTCAACTGGAACATTTATGAAACCAATATGAGGATCACTTTGCTGAACTAGATGGGCTACTTCAACAACTCATCCAAGTCATGTATAATAATTGAGAAGGTATAACCAGTCCTATAGGTCTTCCTGAGCCTCCGGGACCTCCTAGCTCTCCCTCTGCAATACTGGGACCTACTGGTGAATGTGGTCCCCCGGGCCTGTAGGTCTTGAAGGTTCTTAAGGACCCCCGGGACCCCCTGGTCCCCCCTGCCCTACAATTTCGTTTTCTTACTCTGAAGCTCAGAATCAATTGGTAACAAGAGTTCAATATTTAAAAAAAACAAACATGGGACATAGCTCAGGGATGTTTTTTATCATTGGAAGGCCACCTGACTTACTTTATTTATTTGTTAACCAAATTTATTGGATGGAGTTGACAATGCTCATTGTCTATGCAACACTAATCAATCTATTCAAGAAACTCAGTTTGCGATGTTAACAGCCTCCATTCATTGCTTAACTGCTAAACACGGAGTACTTGAGAAAAAACAAGAGGAAATGCTATCAGCAATTTATATTTTAAATCAATCTTCTTCAAATAACCATATTGCTCATTGGATCCAAAACTTACAGGATGATCTAAAAACTTAAGTCAACAAGTTGAGTGAGTTCCTACTCAATTCCATATCCCTGAGTCCAACCTCTCCAAAATTGATCTTACTGGTATTGGGCGTTCATCTATTAAGCAGTGAACTTAACACTTTCAAACCTACCTTTAATGATAAGTATGAGCAAGGTGAAGGTAGTATTTAATCTTTTATATCTGTTTATGAGCGAGCTATGAAAGGAGAGTCTGTAAAACTAAACAATTCAGCATATTATTTCTTGTTTAAGTCAATTTGCTCATAAAATCATGGTCCCTCATCTTAAGGTATGCCATACTTAATGTTGAGAATCTATATGACTGGATGACAAGCCACCATCTATGACCATGAGGATCATTGGAGGAATTCTACTGAAGGATTAATGGACAGAATCCACCGAGTATGTTTCAGAGCTATAAGTGATTGATCGCTTTAGGATGGGGCAATAATGGGTCATAATGGGTTTATTGGATTGCCTTTAAAAATAGGGCAATAAGGCGATGTTGACATTTGACAAAAAGATATATTGGATCTCCTCACATCAAGGCGATAAAAAATTGAAGAATAACAAGCCAAAACCAATAAAAAGACGGCGAGATGAATAAACTAAGCAGAAGGGTCGATACTGACAGAAATAGCTGGGATATCAGTGAAACGAGGGGACTGGAGAAGTAGTATTGGAAGGATTTTAGACAGGATAAAAGAAGAAGATAGAAAGGAAGAAAGGAGCATACTGAAAGAAGATCCGCTGAATTATCATATTTGAAATAAAGTAGTGTTTTGTGGAAATTTCTCCCATTTTATTATAAATCAAGTGTTCATGAGTATATCAAGCAACTGGCAATCATCATATCATCTGTTCCAATTGTTCAATGGGGGAAACCTTGTGCAAAAAACCCTTTAGCAGGTACATACCAAATCGTTGAGATTTAACACTTAAGGTCAAGTGAAAACTGCCCTTATTACAGAATTCGAAAGTCAACAAATTTTGTCTAATCAAAAGCAAGCCGTCATGAGCATCCAAGTTAATCAAGTAGAGTCAATTCAAGAATTTGCTAAATAATCTTATCATGACGCCCAGACTCTAACCATTTGTGATCATATCACTTTAGATGATGCTATTTCTGCTGTGGCGAGTTCTTTTGCTTCTCATACTCAGTTGTTAATTTATTTAAAGTCACTTAAAGGTGATTTTTGGTCTATTTTTGACATAAAAGAGGCGTCAATGGTGATCCCTAACACTGTGGTGCACTCATCTCCAGCTGATAACACTCGCTCCTATGTTCATGTGGTGCCTCCTAGACCCAAACTTAAACTAAGAAGGATCCTTGCAACTTTTGCGGACTATTTGGTCATATGTAACAACAATGTTGGAAGAAACAAGCTGACAAGTCAAAAAAAAGAAGTGTTAGTATAGGTCAGAGGCTCCATGTGCTAACCTAACTCTTGTGCCTCAATTTCAAATTTCTAATACTTCTAAGGATTGTTATGTGATATCTACTCCTGGTGAAATTGATATCACTGATGATTTAGTCAAACATGATGCTATTTCTTCTTAATTTTCTGTTTCATCTTATAATTCAATTTGACCATTAGTATTTCTGTATATTTAGTCCTGTATATTGGTACTAACGTGAATTGAGTAAATGTCATAGTACACAAAATGAAAAGTTTTAGCAATTATCAACATGGGATCTCTCATAAATGTGATCTTGTCACAGCTTATAAAAACTTTAGATTGCGCCAGATTTGAACCGCTCTTAATGATATGGAACTGCTGGTCCTTCATATACTAAATCCATAGGAGCTTATTCTTCCCTCCCAATGCGCTTTGGAAAATTTGCTATTTTGTCCCCTGTAGTAGTGTTGGACAATAACTGTTATGATTAGCTTTTTGTAACTGAATTAACTATTGGTTTAGATGCTATAATTAGTCATAAGGACAATTTTCTTTCTTTAATTGGATATCAAGTACCTTTAATCATAAAAAATGTCCCAGATACAAGGGCAAACTTAAACAGCTTGTTTTTCTATTGGAATATCCTAACTCCATCTCATGTCTTAGATACTAGATATTGGGGCCTAAAACTAATCTTCCTCATTTATCAGTTTGTGAATTAGAAGGAATGCCTTTATACTCTACAAAATTATTATTACTCCTAAAGCTCAAGTTATTATTGATACTGGAGTACAAGTATTACTGCCGGCTGATCTTGTATTAGAGATCTTGGGTAACTTTAACCCTCCCATCTGGAGACCTTAACTTGTCCTGGAATCCTTGATCCCGCATATAATGGAATATTCTATTTTTATTAGCTAATCTAACTTCTCAACCTATGCAAAGGATAGGAACAACTATATCACTTATGTGCAGCCTACCTCTGTAAAATGAAAACCTATCTATCACTGGATGTGGAAAGTTACGTGATTTTGGGTCGGATGACCCACCTATCATTGCTAGAGTCGAAGTTAAATATGAAGATTCACATACTCCTGAACAACAACAAGCAGCAGAGACTCTATTTTTGAATTTATTGCGGGGAAGGCCGACCATGGGACGGACACTTCTGAATATGACTCAGAAGAGACAAAACTTAGTACCAGGGGAGGCACCCCAGAGAAGCGATGCTATCTCTTGTTGCCAGGGGGAACGCCACTTATGGGAAGGGGGAGGGAACGTGTGTAGGGGACGTAGCCACTATTGAGCACGTGTGGTGGAAGGGGTCTGATTTGATGAACCAGACTGGGAACCAGGAGGAGACCAGCTGTCGGTGACGCGGTGGGAGATATACAAACATCCACGTTTGAAAGTGATCCACCAAATGAGACTGGAATCTGTGTACAGCTTCAGGGAGGGTGGGGATGGATCCAGCGATGGCATCCAAGACAATTGTGTGGATAGTCCACATGGCGATTGCAACCACCAGAGCACGGAGGGAGGGTGGGAGGCCATTGATGAAGCAAACATATCTCTTGACAGACTGAAGGGATGTGTTTGATCCTGGCCTAGCAGACGTTGGACTTCGCGCCATATTACTTTAAAGTGGGGCACTTCTCCAGGCGGTGAAACAGCGTTCCATACTGGCCACACACGACACAGGATGAGTGTAAAGCATTAGAGCGCTCAGCTGTACGATACACCCGCCTCAGGCGGCGCCACACATGGGAGCGGACTTGAGGCTGCAACAGAGGATGGTGTTCATATTTCCAGATAGACTTTTGGGTCTCAGTGGAATAAGGGATGTCCATCATGTCCAGGTAGTCCACCCTGGATAGGACTTGGGGTCGAATGGGGATCACGCCATCATGGATGGGTAGCCCCTGTACCTCTTGTGTGAACTGAGGAGAGGGGCGGCCTCTTCAGGTTGTATGTCCACTAATACGAATTCTCCACTCTGCACTTCACATGGAGAGTAGGATTCGTTTGTAGTGGGTTTAGGTCCCGTGAGGACCTGTGGCTGATGTGTGTGATGCGAGGTATTTCATCAGGGAGTGGGGGTTTGATGGATTGTTGAGGCCCAAGGCTCGGGAGAAGTTGGAGTGGGCCGTGCAGGACCTGTGTTGGGATGGGAGTGTAGGAGCAGTGATGGCCGCAACCCAGGTGCCCAGGATCTTAGCGGCATGGGCTTTTAAGTCAAGTAGGCCCATGCCACCATGATGATGAGGGCCAAACATGACCTCTAGCCGTACTGGTGGAGGGCGGCCTGACCAAAGCCAACCTTGTAGCAAAGCATACAGGGATTTGAAGAAGCTTGGGGAGAAGGGGATGGCGTGGGTACCGAACCAGACTTTGGATAGGAGCATAGAGTTGGCAAGAACAACCCTGCCAGTGAGGGTAGTAGGGTGGGCTCTGAGAGAGGCGATTCGCTTCGTCACGTTGTCCAGTATATGGCACTCCATTACTGCTGACACATATCCGCCTGCTTCCATCCACACGCCCAGATGGCGCACCAGTCCTATGGTAGGTCGTGGTATGAAAGGGAGCACCAGTGGGGTGGTGTGTTTTGAGTTAGTAAGGCGTGGACGTGGGCGAGCAGATGGGCCGGGTTGGGAACTACTTGCTGGGGCCCAGCAGTTCTGAAACTGACCAAGGAAGATGATTTCGGTTTTGGAGGCGTTCAGTGCCGCGTTGCTTACCCGGGAATATTCCTGGATGAGGGCTTTAAGCGCGCGTGCATCTTTGTAATTAGACACCCCCACCACGCAATCATCTGCAAATGCCATCATCTTGACTGGGGTTTGGCCTGGCATATGGACCCCAGTGAGTTGGGCATTCACCTTTTGCAGTAGTGGGTCAAGGCTGAAGTTGTATAAGAGTGGGATCAGGGGGTCCCCTTGTCGCAGGCCCCTTTGAGGACGGACTACTTCTGTTAGGAAACCTGGGCCGCGCACTGCCATTGTTGCAGATTCCGTGAGCAGCATCACCCAGTTAATGAAGTGGGGAGGTAGGCGGAATTGTTGGAGGCAGGCCCTAAGGTATTCCTAGTTTACTCTATCATAGGCCTTTTGTTGGTCCAAGAATACAAGTGCCCCAGAGGCTGTGGACTGACACACATTAGCCACAGAGTGCACGTTATCCTAAATTGACCTTCTGGGGATGAAACCAAATTGTTCTGGGGAGATGGTGGCAGATGCTACAGTCCCTAAACGGTTAGCCATGATTTTGGTTAAAATTTTGGTGTCTGTTTGTTAGAGAAGTGGGGCACCAGTTGGCTAAGTCTAGCCTATCCCCTTTCTTGAAGAGTGTGACCATAAAGGCCTCATGTCCTCCTGGTAGGAGGTGCGTTTTCAACAGGCTTTGGTTGAGTGAGGCTAGCAGCAATGGGGATATATATTTAAAATATTTTTTGTAGAACTCATATGGAATGCCATCTGGGCCTGGGCATTTTCAGTTTGGTGCACCGTGAATGGTAGTCCATAATTCGTTCGGAGTAATTAAATTCATAATTTCTGGGTATCAGAAAATGGTGCGGATATGAGCTCTGTTGAGAAATTCCGCCAAATTGGCCAGCTGAATTGGTTCGGCTCAGTATAACTTGGAGTAATATCTTTGCATTTCGATTGCCACTTTGGCCGGTGTGTCCACAATAGAATTATCTGATCTTCGCACCTGTGTGCAGGCCACACTCTGGCGTGGTGCAAAATTTTTTTGAAGAAGTATGCGGTGCACTTGTCGCCTTTAGTGATGCGTGTGGCCCTGTATTGGATACAAACCTGATGTTTGTGTTGCCTTTCAAGTGCGTTGAGGTGGGCGGCTGCCTCTGCCCACTTCTGGCCCCATGCAGGGCTATATCCTGAGGCTGGAATGTTGGACTCCAAGTGGGCCAATTCTGCCAGCGCATGATATAACCGCCGATGTGGCTCATGTGCATCTGGATGAGAGATGGCGATAGTGGTGGATGTTGTCTTCTTTGAAAGTTGCCCATGTGGAAATGGGGTCTGCACAAAACGGTGCAACAAACAATTTTGCCAAAGTTGCCTCTTCCACCCACGTGGAAAATCCTGGCGACGCGAGCTCTGGGGGGCGGATTTTGCATCAATGTGGGGCCTTTGCAACTGTGACGGGTAAGTGGTATGTTATCAAGACCAGTTGGTGGTCAGAGAATTCCATTTTTGTTGTTTTGAAGTGGGAGATGTGGGGTTGGAATTTCGCCGGCACTAGAATAAGGTTGATGCGGGTCATGGACTTAATTGGCCGTTGTGGACGTGGGGACGCATCATGTTTTCGAGCAGTGGGGCATGTTGTGGCAGAGCATCCATCAAACCAAGGGTGGCTTTTAGAACGCATAGTTCTACGTGACCCTGTGGGGCGTGGAGTGAGGGCGGCCACCGGTCCATTGGTGAGGTTAGCCAACAGTTCATGTCACCAACTAGGAAAAAAATTGGGGTTCAGCGGGAGGGATTTGACCAATGAGAAAAATTCCTGACACTCATGTGCACCATTTGGGGTGTAAATGTTGACAATTGTGTGTGCAACATCAGCCCATGAGAAGGTGACAACGAGCACTCAGCCATTTAGGAATGTTTCTGAAGATGTAAATTTAAAAAAATTGTTTTTCCAAATTAGCACCCCACAGTGCTTTGACCAAAAGGATAGGGATGGTAGGAGCATTGTTTTCCAAGCTTCATCGGAACCTCATGGACAGTGGGACTCCTGGATGGCCAGGATATCCACAGGTAAATTGTTTTGTGAAAACTCAGTTTCCTAGCCCAGGATGGGGAGGCCTTGAGTCCAGCAATATTCAGCATCCCTAGATTGAAGGTTTCCCCCATCGCACCTTAGGTGCGAGGGGGTGGGCCCCCAGGCCCACCAGCCTCTTCCAGGTCCCCATGGGCTTTCACAGCAGCGCGGCTATTAGCAGCAACACTATCAGGGTTTTTGTTAATTTTTGTGGAAAGAGTCGCGTTGGCTTTGGCCTTCACTTTTTGTTTTCCTGACGTCAGACGAATTTTTTGCGGTGCGGATAAGTTTGGAGCACCATTGAGTGAGGCAAAAAAAATTTTTCGGTTGGGATAGGTCCCAAGTCAGTTTCAACTGGGGCTTAGGTGCAGCGATTGGGTGAGATCGAATCTCCCATTGGATCCTCGGATTGAGTGGCCCATTCAGCATGGGCCTCCCAATCTGATTGGGTGATGGATTCCCAAGTTGCTTCCACCACGAAGGTCTCCATGTCCTCCTGGCGTTGTGAGTGTGGGATGGTGGTGGTGGCCTTGGCCGCTTCCTTGGCCGCAGTCCTATGGGCCTGCTTGGCCTTCTTCCACTCCTGCGGGGAGATGGGCTTTACCAATAGGTAGCAGCCTTGTGCTCCCCATGGGAAAGCCTTCTTGGTGCTTGCGGTTGGTTTGTAGTGCACCTCTCCGCTGGCCATGGCCGCCGAGGGGTGCTCTTGGAATGTGATGCCCTCTTTGATGGGGCATGCGTGCGCCTTATGGCTGAATGCATCACAGTGGGTGCAAATGGGGGGCGCGCTGTCCACGGTTACCCGGTATGGGTGGGTGGTGTGCCCTGCGATGTCAATAAAGGTGGAGTGCAGGATCTGGGTTAGGTCCTTCGCGATCTCCTCAGTTGGGGTCAGAACTGCGATGGCTTTGCTGGTGCACAGGTGTGGCATCAGCGTGAAACGTTGCATTTCAAAAGATTGTATTTCGCCATATATGGCGAGACTATCTTTCAGGTGTTGCTCCAAGATGTCACGTTTTACCGTAGTAGGCAAAAAGTCAAACGTGAGGAAAATTTGGTTTGATTTTGTCCATCTGGTGCGTTTAGTTTCAATGACCCATTGCCCTTTGGGGAGGTCGACCACTATGTGCACCGCTGCAGCCTCATCTGCTGCTATTTTGCTTTCAAAACCTAGGTCCAGCCAACTGCATGACATGGAGTGAGGTGCAACGTACACCGCGGTCGGGAAAATTTTGTACATCTTCACAAAATTTTTCCCATAGGGCCATTTTTTGGATGTCCAGATACACATGGACTCCAAATTCCACTGACGAAAGTGGCTGGGGATGTGGCGTGTTGATGTACTGGTTGCATCGTGCTTGCCACACAAGTATCTCTGGGGAAATTGTGACCGCCAGATTCTCCAGGGCGTTTTCGAACGTTAGAGGCCGCGGGCCTTCCGCCTGCTCCTCTTACCTTGCTTGCCCAACTGCTCCCAGACATGGGTGCAGACTAATCCCCTCTATGAGATTATCAAACTAGATTTAGTCTTGAATTGAATGGGTTGTAAAAGTGTTTGCAACGAGAAATAAAAGTCAGCAGCAGAGACTCTAATTGAAGAATATTTGGGTATATTAACAAATGGTTCCAGAGATTTTGGGTTAATGAAAAATGTGCAGCATCAAGTAAAAACAGGTGATACTTCGCCATTTGAGCTTGGCCTTATAAAAAATCCTAAGTCAAGGAGGCTCAGACTTTTGTGGAATTCAAAAAATCCTTGATGCTGGACTAACAACTCCTTCATAGAGTACATGGGCTTCCCCTCTACTTCTTATCTGTAATAAGATGGAGGTCATAGAGTGGTTATGGATTATCATTATCTTAATGCTGTTACTCAAAAAGATTCATATTTTTTCCTCACATTGATGATTTACTAAGGCTAATGTCTGGGTCACAGTTCTTTTTGGCCTTGGACCTTGCTAGTGGTTACTAGAAAATTGAACTGGCTCCTGAAGATCGTCAAAAATGCACTTTAATTTCTAGTGAGGGGTTATTTGAACCTACTCATATGCCGCAGGGGCTTTGTAATACCCCTGCTTTTTTTCAAAGGACCATGGATGGCTTATTCGGTAATTTGAAGCTATTATGCGTTGTCATTTATTTAAATGATGTTAATGTTTATTCTCATATTTTTCAAAGAACATTTAGCCCATTTGAAAAAAAGTATTTGGCAGAATGCGCTGAGCTTCTCATAAGCTAAAGCCATCTAAATGTGCTTTTTTCAAAACTGAGATGTAATTCTTGGGTCATAAGGTTAATCATGAAGGGATATTATCCTTGTCTGAAAAGATTTAAGCTAATATGGATATGCCTGTTCCTAAGAGATTACGTGATATTTAAGTGTTTATAGGTTGGTTGGTTATTACTGAAATTTTATTTCCCAGTTTTCCGAAATTGTTGAACCTTTAGGTTATTTAAAGCATAAGGAAGCTCCTTTCCTATGGGAAGAGTCACAACAGCAAGCATTTAATCTTTTAGGTCAAGATTTAACAAGTGCCCCAATTTTAGCTCATCCTGATTTTTCAAAACCTTTTCTCTTTTTACTGTTGCTAGTGATATAGCTATTGGGGCTATTCTGGCTCAGCACAACTCCAACCTTGTAGATCATACTATCGCTTTTTATAGTAAGTCCCTTTCCAAAGCAGAACGAAACTATAGCATTACTGAGAGGGAGTGCCTCGCGATCCTATAAGCCATCAAACAATTTCATCCCTATCTTTATGGAAAACATTTTACTATCATCACTGATTATTCATCCTTAAAGTGGTTGCAACAAATGAAAGATACTGATGGACGCTTAGTTAGATGAACTCAAGAGCTTTAGATTTATGATTTCTAAATTAACATTATTCTTAAGCTATACACAAAATTGCTGATGTATTTTCTTATTTACCTAAACTAACCTACATGCACTGCTGAAAAGGATTGCGTTTTAAGACTTAATTGGCAGACCTGAACTATGGTTATCGTGAATCTAAGGACGTTATAGCAAAGTTGCAAACTTTGACTGAGGATACTCAAAGTAACGAGGAATCTCAATATTAGATGTTGAGATCCAAGTGGCTACCTTTTATTCAGCCTTCTGTTAGTAATGATACCATTATAGAGGCTCATCAATCCTTGTGGCATGGAGCTGTCGCTAAGACCTTTCAATGGTTAAAATATTGATGTTATTGGGATAATATGCTGTAATCTGTGCACGATATGTTGGAACATGTCTTATTTGCCAAAAATAACGTAGTGAAAGTCCAATATACTAAAAAATTTATGGGACCCTCCAAACCTTTTCATTATGAGTATAGATGTAGTGGGTCCCCTTCCCACCGCTACTTATGGACTTTTATATACCATATTAGCTATTGACCATTTTACCAAATGGATTAAGCTGTATCTGTTTCCACTGTCACCGCTAAGTCTACAGCGTCTTTCCTCTTTAAACAAGTTTTCACCCGTCATGGCAGCCTGAAAGTAAGATTGTTTGAATATGGAACCAATTTCGTTTCACAATTAGTATCTAAGCTCATTAAATTGATGAAACATATCAATCGTTTACAGCTCCTTACAATCCAACCACTAACGGTGCTGTTAAATGAGCTAATGGTACCCTTGTAGCCATTCTTCAAAAGATGGCCTCAAACGATCCTAGTAGATGGAATCTATACTTACCTAGTGCAATGTTAGCTTACCGGGTTAGCTATCATCACATAATTGGAATGTCTCCCTTCAAGGCTCTTTACTATCAGGATTTTATTTTACCCTGAACTGTACAACCTATACTTGATATTGCTACTCCTCAAACTAATGAATTAGCATGAGAAGGTTAGCGGAAAAAATATTAGGATGCAAGCCCTTGCTTCAAGCTCTCTTTCTACAACAAGTTTAAAATAAAGAACTAGGACAAATGCTAACAGGACTACCTTACCTGAGTATCAAGTAGGAGGTCTTGTACTCTTTAATCATCATAGGCCTGGAAGACAAACCACAAACTTGATACCTTATGGTCTGGTCTCCATTGTAATATATATTGTTGGGGTATTGAACACTCCATTTCATCTGTTGACACTGGGACTTTGTTAGTTAATTTCACAGTAGATTTCTTCATAAGTTAATGCCCCTAGGCAAGATCTTGAGGGGGGAATTGTTAGAAAATACCTGACTTGACCAATCCTAATCAAGTACAAGAATTGGCATCACAGACTAATAAGATTAATCAAAAATCATCAGAGATATCAAATTCCTAATCTAGATTGACTTCTGACTCTTTGGAGTTTTTGGCCTCATCTTAATGAAGGTACTAAGCATTCTGAAGGGGCTGAGCATTCCAAAGGGGATAAGCCCTTGAAAAGAAGGTTAAATTCATCTAATACCGTTATCAACTCTGGAAATACTAAATATATTGATAAACAGCAATATTGGTCCTCAAAATGAAAAGATCTTACCACGTTTGAAGCACAAAGATCCTTATGAAGACCTACTAAAACCACTCCTATAATTATCTCTAAATTTTAACTAATAAAGGTTTCAATTATTTTGTCTCTCAAAGCAAAACTTTGATCCTTTCTATGTTGATCATTATTCCAATTGGAATTGTGATGCAAAAAAACCAATAATTTCGTTGCCTTAGTTAAACATTCAACAGAGCCATGAGACTGACTTTTTGTAGCATTTATAGCACCTGCATATTTGTAATTCTTGCAAAATTCCAATACCCACTTTTGCTTAGTTGAGGTGGGGTTCAGTAAGGTGGGTGCATTAGTTGTATTTTATGATAAGAACACTCTGTTATCAGTGTGTTGTGAAATGTTGTCTGTCTTGGTAGATGCTGACTGAGAGTGGGTGGTCCTACTGGATCCAAATTTGGCAAACTGGTGTTGCTGTAAGGTTTAGGTTGGGCTCTGGTTTTTCCCGCTGAGTGGCAGGATCCTTGGTGGAATTTATCGCATTTTCTATATTGTTAAAAATTACCCTAAAGTAATTAAGTTTCTAGGGGTAGCATAATTATTGCAAAGCAATATATAGTGAATTTAGAATTTGATGAACTCTGACTTCAAACTATTCAGTGTAACGTATAACTCAGATGTGGTAGCTTGATGATTTGTGTGTTTGTGTATGAAGTTTGTAGCTATTAATTAATTTAGGTAATAAAAGACATGTATCTTAAACAATTTTTTGTTTAAAATTAAAGGTAATCATATAAAAATGCAAAAATTCAATATGCAGCCTTAGCCCTTGCAAAAGCCATCCAAAAATATATATTATTTAGATTATAAATAGGAGGCTATGAGCTATGAATGGTACCCTAATATCTAGTGCCAAGTGAGAAAAACTGTTTTGGAGTAATGCATATCTGGCATGGTGCACTCAGGTAGTGATGCTGACAGCTTTAGCACCTCTACTACTTCTGTTTCAAGCCACTGAATATAATGAATGAATATAACACCATGCATCTGTCAAAGATGTCTCTGAGCTGATAGATATCAACATCACTCAAATTGATATAATGCAGGACCATTGAAATGCAGCATATGGATGCTTCAAAATGGTATCTAAAATTTATCTGTTTGGTCTTTCTTGCAGAATTTGTGATCAACTTTGGCTTGACAGATATTTAAAGAAGGATTAAGATCATAATCTTTCTCTTCATCAGACTAAAATTCCTAGGTAGATATTAGAACTTTGTTTATATAATACCAGTATCTATATATCACAAAGTATCAACTGATGATATTAAGCTATGTCTATATTATTGCTCCTTCCATATTCAGCAAACTTGACAAAAGTATTACCAAGAACTTGGACAGACTCAGAGATTCCAATTGTTCTAGCTGGCAACTTCAATGACAATCTACAACACAACAGCTACCTCACTGACATCATGAAGATTAAATTTAAACTTAACTACATGCTCACAGAACCAAAAACACTGGACAATACCATTATCTATCATATATTCACCAAATACATTAATGTTGATACTATGCCTTATGTCTCTAGTTCTCATTTCATAGGCCAATATTAAATTAAATCGTCATCAAATATTAGTCAAAATAAATATCATATGCCATGGGCTTATATTTCCCATAACAATAACAATAGTGTGGGATCCACGATTAGAGGCCACAAATAATATTTTTAAGACGAGAAAGTTTACTTTTTATTAAAAGTATAAATAATACTTATTTTGGTTTTTTATGTTTTTTATTAAACAGGCAGGGCAAAACCAGAAAAGAACCCTTTTGTGATACTAGTTTTCCATATTTGAACTAGTTCAAATTTTGAGACCATTGATATTTGAAGCAAAAGAATACAAATCTCAGTCTTCCAAATTAGGGAATATAGGTTTTCAGCCTATCAGATCGAGGATAAAAATTTTTAAAGGCAAAACTGACCCGTGTGGTAACAATTTGATGTATTATATCCAATCACCTTCAAGTGAAATCTTTTCACCTTGGCGGTGGTCTGACTCAGTTGGTAATGATTGAGTATTTCAGCAGTAGTCAGACTCAGAGG